>CM068743.1:33419413-33970685 GCA_035084275.1 Hydrolagus colliei | reverse complement strand
TCTCCATGGACTCACAGCCTGAGACCCATTCTGTCCGTGCAGCGCACAGAGCAACAGTTTATAGTAATCTCAGCCTGGAATCCTGTGGGCTCTGGTTGCCCTTCCCCTGTCCACCAGCAGAGAGTGCTGTACAGGGACCAGCAGCAGAAACCTTGGCTAATTTTCATCTCCCTTACCCACCCCCATCCCCTCACTGAACAGACAGACAGGACATTGGTTTAACTAAACAGATGAAATTGCAGAATTATAACTATAGGTAAGCCTCGATTTACGACGCTTCTATTTAAGACATTTCGATTGACGATTGACCATAATTTTTTACACCTTTTGATCGATATACGACACTTGGATTCATTTTAAGGAGCAAAAAATGTTTTTGCGCATGCGCAGTACGTATTTTGACGATTGTGGTCACGTTTCGCGAGTGCACTACCCTATGGGACTCCACGTGAGAATGAGGGGACCTTGAGACCCACCTCAGGTCTTTCCCCAGAGCAGGGGGATGGTGAACCTAGAACTTCAAAAAATATATAAAATCTGGGTTCCCTCCCTCCCTCCCTCCCTCCCTCCCTCCCTCCCTCCCTCCCTCCCTCCCTCCCTCCCTCCCTCCCTCCCTCCCTCCCTCCCTCCCTCCCTCCCTCCCTCCCTCCCTCCCTCCCTCCCTCCCTCCCTCCCTCCCTCCCTCCCTCCCTCCCTCCCTCCCTCCCTCCCTCCCTCCCTCCCTCCCTCCCTCCCTCCCTCCCTCCCTCCCTCCCTCCCTCCCTCCCTCCCTCCCTCCCTCCCTCCCGCCGGTGTGACTGACCTCCGGGATGCACAGCCATGCTGGACACCCACTTGCAGTTGGCCAGCAGCTTCTTGGTGAGCTCCTGTTTGATGAGGTTGTAGACGCGGACGTAGCGCTGGGTGGCCACGAAGAAGAAAGGTCGGATGGGGTGGAAGAGCACGCACTGCACCAGGCCCTTGCTCTTGCGGAAGGGGTTCTGGCTGCGTCGTTTGCTGAGCTGGTGGATCAGCACCTGGGCGTTCCCGTTGTCCGGAATGACGGTGGCAAAGTAGTCGCCTTTTCCGTGCCAGGTCACTTGCTTCACTGACTGCTCAGGGATGGAGAGAATCGCTTACATTATACAACATCCATGTCACACACACACCCTATACAAGATCATTCACTAACACGCGCAGCACTCACCGTTCGCTTGCTCACTCACACATGGCAATTACCTTCTGGTGTTTGATAGTCAGACGCAGCCCTTTGCTGAAGGCCGCTCCCTCAGCGAGGACCCACTGCACAGGCTGAGGGACAGGGTCCTCGGGCTCTAGGAAAGATGCGATCAGCTGATCTGTACTGTTCTGCAGCAGCTTGTCCCCCAGGCCTGGGTTTGCAATCACCACGCACTGCTCCCTGCAACACACACACACACAGTTAGCTCCACATACTCTACAACAGGGTCATCTTAATAATAATAATAATCCTTGCATTTGATATAGCGCCTTATCACGTATTCGAGACGTCTCAAAGCGCTTGACAGAATATACTATAAAGTGAATTGACAAGTGTTTTGGTGAAATTCAGTAGGTTCGGCTAAAGACCTTTCTTTTCGACCGCGCTTTTGGTCACCTATTCCCCCACCCCCACCGGCTCGACCCCCGGGATCCATTATTGGGAAGTGCTCTGAGACGCCATCCGGCGTGGAGGGCACTATATAAATCCAAGTTGTTGTTGTTGTTGTTGTAGCCAATTGGGCAATAACAGAGTCCCACAAACAGTCAGGTTAGAGACAAAGGAGAACTCTGTGTGTGCGTGAGTGGCCAGGGTGGTCTAGTGTGTGACTGACTGGGGTACAGTGTGTGACTGACATAGGGCTTGTGTGTGGTGGGGGGGGAATGTCACTCACACAGTCAGGGCCACCAGACAGAGGGTGGCGTTGGGGTTCCAGGTGATGCTCTTCACAGCTCCCTCCACCTCGAGGGTCTTCATACAGCGAGCGGTCGAGACCTCCCAGAAGCGGACGGTGGAGTCATCCGAGCCTGAAAACCACAAAGTGTTCAACAGCCAGCCACACATCCCCACCCTCCCCTCCCCTCCCCTCCCCAGCCTCCAGCCTGGCCAGCAATACCCTTCCCACCCACCTTCCCCCGCCCGCCCTCCACAGCATCTAGCCTGGCCAGCAATACCCTTCCCACCCCCCTTCCCCCGCCCGCTCTCCCCAGCCTCCAGCCTGGCCAACAATACCCCTCCCACCCCCCTTCCCCCGCCCGCCCTCCACAGCCTCCAGCCTGGGCAACAATACCCCTCCCTCCCCGTCCCACCCTCTAGGCTGGCACTCCAGTGCAATCATGGGGGAGCCCTGCAGTCACGGGGTCTGTGTCTCATCAACTGGATGTTAAAGATCCCACGACACTTTAGGAAAACAGAAGGGAGTTTCTCTCCCCTGGTGACCTGGGCAACAATCCTGCACAGAAACTGGTCACTCACTCCATAGCTGTGGGTGGGATGCTGCAAAGCAAACCTTGCCAGAGAAAGAGCATGTTTTTAGTCTGACACATGCAACAACCCATCCCTGTGCTTAAGAGTCTCCAAACCAAGCTGGGAATTCCACACATCCCACCCTCACATGGAAACCCCAACGATAGATTGTTGGAATGGAATGTGCTCTCTCTCTCTCTCTCTCCCTGGAGGGACGCATACTGTTTACCTTATTCCAGAGTGTATTAGGCGCAGGTTGGCGAGAGCCAAGGCTTGGGTACCCCAGAGTGTGTGTTGGGGTAACCGCTGAAGTCTAACCAGCTATAATAATAATCCTTGAATTTGATATCGCACTTTTCACATCTTCTAGATGTCTCAAAGCTCTTTGCAAAATATACTGAAAGCAAATTGACTGTATACCGTAAATCTCCGCGTATAAGGCGCACTTTTTTTTCATGTCGTAAAGTCTCAAAAGAGGTGGGTGTGCCCTATACGCAGATACAAGGAAAAGACGACCAGCCCTCAGAGGTACGTCATCAAACTGCGCCGCCAGTACGACTACCCGCTCTCCAGGATCGGCAACGCAGACCAGGCACCACTCACCTTCGATGTCCGATAATTTTTACCTCACAGTAGTGCTGGGCTGCACCGCCGATGGATGTTTCTTCGGTGGAAATATTTTTTTCAATATTGCCGGTGGAAAAAAAAATTCCGCCGGCAATATCATCGAAAATGCTTACATTTTTTTTCGTCACGAGGTGGTCAAAAGTGGGGGGTGCGCCTTATAAGTGAGTGTGCCTCATACACTAGTATTTACGGTATTTGTGGGCGAAACACGGCAGCCAATTGCGCACAGCAGTGTCCCACAAACAGTCATGGATTGAAATGACCAATGTTATTATTGTAGTCTTTTGTGGAGGGATTATTGTTAGGCCTGTGGAGTAAGGAAACTTGCCCAAGGTTTTGCCTGGATTCGAACACAGATCTCATGCTTGTACGGCGAGTGCTCTAACCACTGAGCTACAGGACTCCTCCATTGTGCACAGGAGTGTCTCACATCCAGTCATGGATTGAGTGACCAGATTATTTTGTGAAGGGATTAATTCACCTGGAAAGCAATCCGCCAATTGACTAACAAACGGGTTCCTACTTACTGCTGGTTAAACAGAGGTATATGAAGTAAGGATACTTGCCCAACGAGTCACTGTGCCGGGCAGGAATCGAACACAGATACTGTCACCTACGAGAGAAGTGCTCTAAGCACTATACTACAGGACTCCACAGTTAACACACACACAGAAACTGAGTGAGAAGAAATTTGGAGTCAGCGAGCGAGATATAGATAGAGAGTTAGTGTGTGAGCGAGTTCCTTGTACATACCAGATGCCAGCCATTGGCCACTGGGAGAGACGCTGATACACCGGACCAGATTGGTATGGCCAGAGAACACCTGAAAATACAACACAGTGGAGGAGCTGCAACACTGAGCTGTGTGTGTACATGTATGTATGTGTATAGGTGAGAGCTGTGTATGTTGTGTGCAAGCTGTGTGTATGTGTATGTGTGAGCTTGTGTGTGTGACCTATTTGTGTGTGTGTGAGCTGTGTGTATAGGTGTGTGTGAGCTGTGTGTATAGGTGTGTGTGAGCTGTGTGTATAGGTGTGTGTGAGCTGTGTGTATAGGTGTGTGTGAGCTGTGCATATGTTGTGTGCAAGCTGTGTATGTGTGGTGAGCTGTTTGTGTGTGTGTGAGCTGTTTGTGTGTGAGCTGGCCAGGCCGGAGGCTTTGGAGGGGAGGCTATGGAGGGGAGGGTGGGGATGTGTGTCTGGCTGTTGAACACTTTGTGGTTTTCAAGCTCGGTTGACTCCACCGTCCGCTTCTGGGAGGTCTCGACCGCTCGCTGTATGAAGTAAGCTGTGTATGTGTGTGAGCCATGTGTGTGTGTGTATGTGTGTGTGTGTGTGTGTGTGTGTGAGAGCTGTATGTATGGGTGCGGATCCCTGATTGTCCAACGCGTTGATGTGAAAGGTGCTATACAAATGTAATTTGTGGTTGTTGATGTTACTATGACCGCCGGTGTGTGTGTGTGTGTGTGCAGTGACTATGAGTTACCTACCAGAGATTGTGTGGTTGGGAATGGCTGGAGATCCCGGGGTTTGGGAAGCTTTGGGATCAAATCCTCTGGATCCACATTGACCTGAGAGGAGAGGACGAGGGTCAGCATCAGCCCCCGGGGTCTAACAGTCCTCAGGATAAGGGGAATCTGCCCCCCACCCCTCACCTTCCGATACATGGCCCAGAGGCATCCCTACCCTCCCCCCAACCTTGATACCCCAACAAATATCCAATCACCAGCCCATAATGTGTCAGTCAACAACAATAACAACAACTTGGATTTATATAGCGCCCTTCACGCTGGACGGCGTCTCAGAGCGCTTCCCAATAACGGATGCCAGGGCCGAGCCAGTGGGAGGGGGAAGAAGGCAACCAAAAGTTTGGTCGAAAAGGAAGGTCTTTAGCCGAGTCCTGAAAGTAGAAAGAAAGGGGGCGAGGCGAAGGGAGTGAGGAAGGGAGTTCCAGAGCTGAAGGCACAGCTGCCGATGGTGGAGAGGAGGATTCGGGGGACAAGGAGGAGGCCGGACCTGGTGGAGCGAAGGCAACGGGTACTCACTAGCCCACACAGCGTCAGTCACTAGCCCACACAGCGTCAGTCACTAGCCCACACAGCGTCAGTCACTAGCCCACACAGTGTCAGTCACTAGCCCACACAGTGTCAGTCACTGGCCCACACAGTGTCAGTCACTGGCCCACACAGTGTCAGTCACTGGCCCACACAGTGTCAGTCACTGGCCCACACAGTGTCAGTCACTGGCCCACACAGTGTCAGTCACTGGCCCACACAGCGTCAGTCACTGGCCCACACAGTGTCCTTCACTAGCCCACACAGTGTCAGTCACTAGCCACACTATGTCAGTCACTGTCCGGCTTACCCGCATCTTCCGCTGCCGGGGACACAGGTACAGATCGAGGCAGCGCTCAAATCTCTCGTGGATGAAGCGGGAGTAGGCAGGGACGGCACGGAGACAGTGGAAGGCCTGTGGAAGGTAGTTCAGCTTTCGTTCCTCCGGCTCCTGTTGTTCCCAGGCCAGCTTCTGCACAGAGAGAGGACAAAAGGCCCAGAGGTGAGTCGGAGGTAACCAGGTCTCCAGTGGCGGGGCCATGAGGGGTGAGACCAGTAGCAACGAGGGATAGAGTCAGGGTGGGGGGTGATACCAACGAGGGGATTGAGTCCGCAAGGGGTATGGCCAACGAAGGGCAGTCAGCAAGGATAGGGGTGGGTCAGTGAGAGGGTAGCGCCAGCGATACTGGGCACAATGGAGGCTCCTGACCTCCTCGTCTGTCAGCAGGTATTCTGGCGGGGGATTGTAGGACTCCTCGTGCCCGGGCAGCCTGAGCTTGGGGGCCGGGATGTGCATCTTGTGTCGCCCCAGGATGGCATTGGGGTCCTCCTTAGCCCACAAATCGTAGTACTGGGGCCTGGTGTCCCGGGGCCGGTGAGGCTTGATCCAGCCCATCTTTATAGCGTGCACCAGTTTGGAAACCTACAGAAGGAGGAGGTAAAGACAGGTGAGAAGCACGGAGACACACTGATGTGTGGGAAAAATTTAGGACATCACCAAAATAACACAGGGGAGAATTTTTCTGACGGTCGAGGATTAAAACTAAATGGCCTTGCCCCCTCCTATCTCTCTTGAGGTTGAGGAGCCAGTGGAGCCGGGCAAGGATGGGGTCATGGAGCCTGCACATGAGAGAGCACACGAGCTGCAGAGTTTTGGATGATCTGCAGCTCGTGAAGGGAAGAGTTGGGGAGGCCGACAAGTAGGGAGTTTCTGAAGAGGTAAGAGGGTGGCTGAGGGCACAGTCGAAAAGGAGAATCTCGAGGGAAATAACAGCTATTGAAAGGAATTGGACAAGTATTTTAAATGGAAATGTGTGTATGTGGGAAGTGGGGGTCAGGGCAGGGGAGTGTGTGGGTGTGTGTGGGGGGTGGTGTGTGCACGATTGTGTGAGGGCAGGGGGGTGGGACTCAAAGAGTCTTTCAGAGACATTGTACTGTCAGGTGTCAGGCTGGTTCAATTGACAACACTCTGGCCTCTGAGACAGAAGGTTGTGAATTCTCCAGATATAATTGGTCACTTACTTCATAGCTATCTGTGGGACACTGCTGTGTGCAAATTGGTTGATGCATTTGCCCACAAAATATCGTCACTGCACTTTATAGTGCAGATCAAGGTTACTGTTCCATGTTTCCAACCACCAGGAGGCAGTCAGTGGCAGAAAACACTGACTGCAACCCGGCTCAGGCCATCTCCCTCCCACTCCCGCCCCACTCTCACCTTCTCCTTCTCGATGAGGGATGGGATGAAGCTGCGTTTGTGAGCTGGGTGGTTGGTCACAGGGTGAATCATCGTCTCGTGAGTGAAGAAATCGACAGAAGGCTTAAACAAAGAGAGAGAGAGAGAGAAAGAGAGTGAGATTAAACATGATCAGATTCACTCCAATTTTCTTTGCTGCTTTGCTCAGGGCCGGGACCACACAGCCCGCAGGTTGAGGCAGAGTAGGGCTGGGACTCAACAGAAGAATCGGCTCAACAACACCAACTCCTCTCTGCATTGTGAACCTGAACAACACATCACATTTACACAGCGCCTTTCACGTTGAGAGGACGTCCTGAGGATGGTCAGGGATTTGTACCCGTTCTGGTGGTTGGTATCAGGAGGGGTGGAGGGCATGGTGGGTAGGGGTAGGAGGGTGACTTAAGTCGCGGTCAAGGAGGAGGGTCTTGATATGGGCTTTGAAGGAGGGAGCAAGGTGAAGGAGCTGTGGGATAGAGTTCCAAAAGCTGAAGACCTACAAGCGCTCTGAGACGCCGTCTGGTGTGGAGGGCGCTATATAAATCAAAGTTGTTTCTGTTGTTGATGGAGTGGGAGGGGGAGGTGGGTCCTTGCAGGGGAAGTGGAGCTGGCCAGAGCCTGCTAAGTGGAGGGAGCGGACAGGTTGATATGGCGTTAGCAGGTCGTGAAACAGGACACATGACAGGAATGTGACAGTGAAATTCCCTGTCGATGAGGAAGGAAAAAAATTACATTTACATTTGTATAGCGACTTTCACATCAGGAGGATGTCCCAATGCGCTGAAATAATAATCTGTGCATTTTTAATATAGTGCTTTATCATGTCTTCGAGACATTTCAAAGCGCTTCACAGAATCTGCTGTAAAGTGAATTGACTACATTTGTGGGGAAAATGTGGCAGCCAATTGCGCACAGCAGTGTCCGCGCAAACAGTCGTGGATTAAAATTACCAATTTTTTTTAAGGATTATTATCAGGCATGTGGAGTAAAGCAACTTGCCCAAGGTCTTGACCTGACCTGCCTGGAATCAAACCCAGGTCTCTCGCTTGTAAGGCAGGGGGGGTGGGTGCACAACTACCAAGACCTGGGGATGGGATAGACAAGGGTGGAAAGTAGAGGAGAGAGAGAGAGATGCTCTAACTCAGGCTGTTTGCTCATAGCCTCTATCGGCACACAAGGAGTAAAAATACCACAACACAGACATTGTGTGTACCAACCTGGCTCAGTGGGTAGCAGGTCTGTTTTGGTCTGTTTGTGGGACTTTGGTCCATGTAATTTGGTTGCCGTGCTCACCTATATAAATACACAGTGACTGTAACCAGTACAGTACGCTATGAAGCAGATTTCCCATTGCGAAAGGCGCTGTCAAATATCCAACATAAGGCAAGAGAAAAGGCCCTAAGATAATGAAAACTAGCAGTGGTGAGAGGCCACGTTTACAGGCAGCTCCAGAGGAACAGGAGTAAAATCACGTCTGCTCACAGGAATCCAGGCTGAATTCTTTTGGTGAAAGTTCTGAAAGTCAGCCCAATCCAACAGATTGTTGATATCACAGAAAAGGCTGTTGGAGTGAAAACTTTCCAGAGGGATTCCTCAGGTTTGGAATGTGGCAGACGAGCGGTGGGATAGCCCAGGAAGACACACCCTGATGTCAAATTTACATCGTGTGAATCTCACCCCCCCACTTCAAAGTTTACATTGGCCGTTCCCTTGCCTGAGAGAGCTTATTTCATGTCACCCTCCCACCACTTCATCCCTCTGCACTCTTACAGCCTGGGGTTCATGGCAGCCTGACCCATCAGACCCCACTTCACTGTCACACACTTCACTGCCAGACCAGTCACTAGACGCAGAGAATCCTCCCACTCAACTCATGTTAACCCCGCAGCCAAAGCCCTAACATATAAGATGGTCCTAGCAGGACAAGTGGCAGGAAAGCTTGCCAAATGCTCTTAATGGCCAGCTATTTTGTGATTGTTGCTGTACCTGCAAGCAGATACCCCAATACGCACTCTGTGGTCCCTAACAAGCTTTGGCTCTTGCTAACCCGTGCCTAATACTTCCCAGAATTTGGTAAGCAGGAAGTGTCCTTCCAGGGAGAGAGTGCGCATTCTATTCCAACAATCTATCTCTTGGAGACTCTTAAACATAGTGATGGGTTTCCGCATGGAGGGTGGGGTGCTATACTGGAGGGTGGGGTACTATACTGGAAGGGTGAGGTACACTTGCATTGCTGACTGGCTGGATCCCTGCGCCTGGACCGTTAGTTAAGGCCTTGCTATTAAGGCCAGAGGCACCAGTGTATGAAGGGCCGCAGGTAAGCTTGGATCAGCCTCTGGGTTGTGGAGGAGGTGGTGGTGGACTCAGAGGGATTGAGCTAACAGTCCAGGCTGACACTCCAGCGCAGTCCTTGGCTGAGACAAGAGTACACAAAGTCCTCTTAGAAAACAGCGATACAAGACTATGGAGGAGCTGAAACAAGTCGCCAATAGTGGGTTTCACCTCCTCAATGACTATATCCATGTTATGAAGATGCAGCAGGGAACATAATGATCATTCCCTGCCATGAAAATAATGGTGTTCACTCATTCACCCTATTCCTCTGGACGTCTAAATACAGGTAAACACTTGTATTGAATACAATTAAGTAATACATTTATCATCTTTATTCTAAATACATTTATCATCATTATTGAACATGTTACAATCATTGGTCATTGCATTGCAGAGAGAGAGAGGGGGGTAAAACTCTTTGTGTATTGCCCTGTGAGGGTAGACAGTACCTGGTGAGGATCGAAGGTTGCGTCTCCGTACTGGCCCTTCTGGATGCGATGAATGAGGTCAATCTGCTGGTCGCTCAGACGGATCTCGGTGCCTGTCATCTTATCAGGAACCGTGCGCCTGTGGGGACAGCAGAGCCGTGATGGTGACATTCCATGAGGAGAGGGGTGGCATCCCTAACCCACTGTTGACACTCCTCCCGCAAGCGAAGGAGAGATAAGACAACAATAATCATAATAATCCTTGTGCTTGATATAGCGCATTTCACTTCTTAGAGACGTCTCAAAGCGCTTCACAGGATATACTGTAATGTGAACCGATTGTAGATATTGTGGGAAAAATGCGGCAGTCAATTGCGTACAGCAGTGTCCCACAAATAGTCAGGGATTGAGTGATCAAATTATTATTATTAGTTGTTTTATTTTTTATTTGAAGGGATTATTGCCCTCTGAAAAAGTGATCTGCCAGTCGATTCACGACCGGATTCCTATTTACTTACTGCTAGGTAAACAGAGACCCGCGGAGTAAGGAAATGTGCTCAACAACAACAATCATTTGTATAACCCCTTTCATGTCGAGAGGACATCCTAAGTCTCAACGTTTCTCCCTGCCCAGGAATCAAGAGAACAACAACAACAAACTGCTTTAACACAAACAAACAAATAACAACAAAACTTACATTTATATAGCGCCTTTCACGTCGAGAGGACATCCCAAGGCGCTGTACAGTCAGGTAGGACAAGAGCAGGGTGGGAAGGATCAGGGCAGGATAAAGCATAGCAGGTAAAGTAACTGTATATTAGTGGGCGAAACATGGCAGCCAAATTGCGCACAGCAGTGTCCCACAATCAGTCACGGAAGTGGGACTAGGGGCAAAAGGGGGTAAAGAAGCAAAAGGGGAGGGGTCGAGGCAGGGGGAAAAAAGGCAGGAAAGTCGACTGTATATTTGTGGGCGAAACGCGGCAGCCAAATTGCGCACAGCAGTGTCCCCACAAACAATCGCGAAAATGGGGCCAGGGGAGAAAGGGGGAAAAGAGGGTAAGGGGGGGAGAGGGAGGGAAAGGTGGAAACACAGCGCCTTTCCCATCAGCAGGAACACACACCAATAGTCTGGGTTTTCCATTTTATCCAGAAATTCATCCAGCTCATCCTTATTTCGGATTGGTTTGTAGATTTTCTTCCCATCCAGGTCATAGCCGATGTGTGGATAGTTCTTGTACCATTCCATAGGGATGTTCCCCACAGTGTTCCGGATATCCTGAAAAACAGGAGAAACCAAATCATTACTGTCCAGTACAACTAAACTGGGTACCTTACCAGGCACTAATGGAAGAACTTTACTAGCACTAAACCTCACTAAATAGCTTCATTCACATTAAATCAAACTAAGTAGAGCACTTTAACTAACACTCTAAATAAACTAATAATAATCCTTGCTTTGATATAGCACCTCCATGTCTTCTAGATGTCTCAAAGCGCTTCACAGAATATATTGTAAAGTGACTGTATGTTTTAAATCAACACTAAATCAACTCTTATCAATTGATACTTGAACCTGACATATTAACCAGCTGTTCCGCCCACAAAATATAGTCAATTCACGTTACAGTATGTGCTGTGAAGCGTTTTGAGACAACACAATTATATTTGTACAGTGCCTGTCATGCCGGGAGGACATGATAAGACACTGTGTCAATTGCATGGATGATTATCACACTGAGCACTTAACTATCCACTAAATAAAGCACTAAACCAATTATGTTAACTAGCACCTAAACCAAACACATTAAGTAGCAATACACCAAGCATCTCAACTAGTAAAACAAGCAGCTTAACTGGTAACAAAGATGTGAACATGTCTAAACACTACCTTGTGGGAGAATCAGACTGTAATCTGCTGCCTGTGCTGTTCAGGTGGACATTAAAGATCTCATCGCATTATCGGAAAAGAGAAGAGAGTTTTCCCATAGAGTCCAGGCTGACAAACTTTGTTCATCTAAAGCTGTTTGCGGGACCTAGTTATATGTAAACCGGCTTCTGGATTTATAATATAATAATAATCCTTTCATTTGATATAGCACCTTATTATGTCTAGACAAAGCGCTCACAGAATATACTCTAAAGTAAATTGACTGTACATTTTGCAGACAAAACACTGCAGCAAATTGTGCACAGCAGTGTCCAACAAACACTCCTAGATTGAGTGACTAATTTATTTTTATAATTTTTTTAAAAATGTTTTTATCATCCCCGGAAAAGTGATCTGCCATTCAATTAACGACCAGGTTCCTACTTCCTGCTAGGTGTGGAGTAAGGATACTTGTTCAACGTTTCTAACCCAAGTCCACTTGCTTGCAGGGCAAGTGCTCGATCCAAGCAAAAGGACTTGTAGATTTGTCTACAAAACCAGTCCCTCTACTCAGGGTTTCTCAGTAAAGGATTTTGATGTTCTAAAACCTGCCGATGCCCTGCGTGTATAAAGTTCCTTTTCACCGAAACAGCAGTGAAAGAATTACTGAGAGCCGAGACCTCCCGAGGGTGTAGGGAAGCTGCTCCCCCTTGCCTGATCTCAGCAGTACACATTCCATCCCCTGGCACAGCCACCTAGCCAGTGAGCCAGCTAGTGAGCTGGCAGGCTGTCTCTCTCTCTCTCTCTCTCTCTCTGTGCCCGGAATCTATTCTTTCTAATAAAAACAAACCCGCAGTCTGCCTGATTACCTCATGTGTGTGAAATGTGACGGTGAAGGTTATGTAAGTTTATCCTTCTCAGGATGCCGGCTCATCACAAGCCAGGCACCCTGGGGGCAACCTCTGGCCTCTCTCCCACACCCTCTCCCTCTCCCTGCCCTGAGGCGTGTCTGATTGGGGACATGGAGTACACATTACCTACGGCGATTAGGTTCCCACCACCACCCAGGAGGCCGGCCTGATGCAGCTCTGAGCAGCACATCCTCACACCGTTAAGCACGAAGAGATGGGAATGGATTGGTCACACAAGCAGACAACCCTTTATCCACAGACAAAGAGCAGAGAGTGTGTGTGTGTGAGACTCTGGGTCTGTGGGTATCAGAGTGAACTTATGAAATAAATGACTCCTTTGTACCTGATATACCATCTGTAACATCTCATCTTATTGACAACAACTGCTTGCATTTATCTAATCAACAACAGTTTGAATTTATGTAGTGCCCTTCATGTGGGGTAGTCTCAGAAATAGGGAGCGGGGGAACCCTAAGTGTAGTGACTATATCTGTAGCAAATGCAACTGCCATTTTGTACATAGCGAGATCTAAAAAAAACAGCCAATTAAGTGAGTGACTAATGTTTCAGGACTTCAGGAGAAATAAACTTCTCTTTTCCACAGCCCTGTGTCACAGGATTTTAATGTCCACCTGAACAGGCGCAAATGGGTCTCGAGTTTAATGTCTTATCTGAAGATAACATGCTCCCTCCCAGCACTACATATAACATTGATCCAGATACAATAATAATCCTGGCAATGATGCAGTGCCTTATCACATCTTCGAGACGTCACAAAGAGCTTCACCGGATAATAATAATAATAATAATCCTTGCATTTGATATAGCGCTTTTCACATCTTATCGACGTCCCAAAGCGCTTCACAGAATATACTGTAAAGTGAATTGACTGTATATATATTTGTGGGTGAATCGCAGCAGCCAATTGCGCACAGCAGTGTCCCACAAACAGTCGTGGGTTGAAATGACCAATTTTATTATTATGGTTTTTTTTGGATGGATTATTATTAGGCGTGTGGAGTAAGGAAACTTGCCCAAGGTTTTGTCCTGACCTGCCTGGATTCGAACACAGGTCTCCCCAGCTTGGTCTCCCCAGCTTGCAAAACAAGTGTTCTAACCACTGAGCCACGGGAGCTCCACTCCGGATATTCTTACCGCTAAGTAAACAGAGGCGCATGGAGTAAGGAAACTTGCCCAGCGTTTCTCCCTGTCTGGAATCGAACCCAGGTCCTCTCGCATGAGAGTCAAGTGCTCCAACCACTGAGCTACAGGACTCCACCTGAGATAGCCTGAAAGCCCTATTACTCCAATTCGAACACACCCTGACCAACCACTAATCCTCAAAAGGTTACCACCCAGTAAGTATCATCCTCTGCCTCTCTTCAGGCCATCAATGCAAAGCTCAAACCCTGACTTACGCTTTGACCATGTCTCATCAACACACTCAAAACTCCTCTCCTCCTGCTCTGTCAGCATCTTAATGAAGTACAGTACTTTGAGATTTTTTGGGGGAGTGGTCTTGGAGCTGATTTGGCTTTAAGGTGACAGGTCCAGCAATAAAATGTTGGAATCGAGCCAGCCCTCTGTGAGGGTCTCTAGTCCGGTTCCTGAACCAGATGAGTCCGCAGTATTTGCTGAAGAGCTGACCAGGGAATCCTCCCACTCAGCTACTGTTAACCTTCGATCCCCAACTGTCCTTCCTCTCCCACATCCGGTCCCTCACCAGCACCATCTTCTTCCACCTCCGACGGATTGCCCGTCTCCGGCAATACCTCACCCCAAAAGCCGCCGTAACTCTGGTCTACGCCTTCGTCACCTCACGGATGGATTATTCCAATGCCCTCCTCGACGTTCTCCCCTCCACCACAATCCATAAAATCCAACTCATCCAAAACTCCGCCGCCCGCATACTCACCTGCACCAAACTTCGCTTCTCCATTACCCCAGTCCTTGCCAGACTTCACTGGTTATCTATCCCCGAGAGGATCGACTTCAAGATCCTCACCCTTGTTTTCAAATCCTTCCACTCCTCTGCAACCCCCTACCTCTATGACCTCCTCTCTCCTCAAATCAGCTCCCGTTGCCTTCGCTCCACTGGGTGTGGCCTCCTCCATGTCCCCCAAATCCTCCGCTCCACCCTCGGCAACCGTGCCTTCAGCCACTATGCCCCGAGGCTCTGGAATTCCTTTCCTCACTATCTTCACCTCGCTCCCTCTTTTCTCAGTTTCAGGTCCCAGCTGACGACCTTTCTCTTTGACTGCGCCTTTGGTCATCCTTCTGCCCCTGCCCCTGGCTCGGTCCCGGGATCCGCTATTGTGAAGCGCTCTGAGATGCCGTCCAGCATGGAGGGCACTATATAAATTGAAGTTGTTGTTGATGTTGTTGTTGCAAGCCAAAGCCATGATGCGTAAGGTTGGGGCTTTTACAGTTGGAAGGTTGCCAGGCAGTGCTTTAGTGCTTTCAATGGCATGCTATGGAGATTAAATTCCAACTGTTACCTCAACGCACACTCTAAGGTTCCCAAACCCTGGGTCCTGCCAACTTCTGCTTAACACTCTCTGGAATTTGGTAGGCCGGATGCGTCCCTGAGAATGTGACTTCCATTCCACATGCAGGAATGTCCATGGGTAGATGGCAACATGGAACTCTCAATCAGACATAACAGACCACAAAACCCCGGTCTCACTTGACAGCACTCTCACACCTCTTGAGTCAGACGGTTGTGGGTTAAGCATCATGCTGAGACTTTGAATCCATATTGGCCAGGCTGCCTCTCCAGGGCGGAGCTGGGGGAGCACTGCATTGCTTGAGGTGCCAGCCATCAAACTGATGTATTGTCCCAGCATCTGTAGTATTTTGTGTTTTATTGATGTATTGTCTGTCTGCAGGTTTAGGTAGATGTTAAAGGTATCATTTCAAAGTGAAGAGAGTTTCTCCCTGTGTTCTAGGCAACAATAGACTTAGATAAAATTGGCTATTGCCTTCATAGCCGTTTGTGGGGCACTGCTGTGTGCCATTGTGGTGCCGTGTTTGTCTACATATCCACAGTTGCTCCATTTCACAGTGATTCCTGTGAAAGCACTTTGAGAGGATTTCCAGCACTCCCCAAACTAGGGACAACAGGACATGGGCCTCACTCACAATCATTACTGGTCTCACGTCACAGGCTGAAACGGTGAACGCTCTGTGGAGCTGCCACCCTGGGTTTGTGGGGAGAAACAGATATTGTATGTGCGAAAACGTGTCAGGTCTGACAGGCCTGGCTGGGTGTAAGTGATCGCCTTCCCACTAATGTGAAATTTCCTGTACAGTGTCTCAGGCTTCTGAGAAACATAAGCAGCCATCGCAATTCACCAAATGCGCCGTGAAATGTACCTCACATTCCTCCTCTCCGAGAGGGAAAGAGAGAGTGTGTGTGAGAGAGAGTCAGTGCGAGAGTGTGTGTGTATGAGAGAGAGAGAGAGACTGCAACAGAGAGTGAGAGAGACATACGCAGGCATTCCCCAGACCGCCTCACACACAAGGATTTATTTAATGCTGGAGGTAGGAGCCAGGAGCATGTGAAATAAGTTGGAAGCTTCCCAGCCAAGCACTCAAATGAGCAGCATCGCCTCGGGAGCACCTTCATCGGCAGTCAGGTTACATCACACTACAGGAGGCAGGCAGTCTCTCACCCCCCTTAACTCTCTCCCCCCCACCCCACACTACCCCTTCCCCTCTCCCCACTGCACCTTCTCTCTCTCCCTCTCAATGCTATAGATCGTGACAGCATCTAGCATGTGCACATTGTTGAGGGAGGTGCCAGGACACAATAACCTGACTTTACACCACATCACTCAATCAATCCTGATCCCCGCTGTCCAGTCAGGATACAACAGCGTGCGAATTAGAAGCCTTGTGGTCACCGATACATTCCTGAAGCAGTCAGAGACGCCGTCTCTCCATTCCTTAGGTTTAACAGCTCACAGTCCAGGCTGACAATCCAGCAAGCTGACAGCTAGGCTCAGCTGCTCGTACTCTCGCCTCCAAGACATAAGGTTGTGGCTTCAAGCCTCGTGTTGAGGGTTTTAAGCTCACAGAATAGGATGACACTGTAGTGTAACACTGTAGTGGATGGAGGAACGCTGATCATTGGAGGTGTTGTGCACCCCCGAGAGGTCAGCATCCTCCCGCCCCCCCACCCCTACCCGCAGCCACACACCCCCACACCCCCACCCCCGAGAGAACACAGTGTACAGAGGAAACGACTCCCGGAACTAAAGAGGTGAGAGGAACTTGAGAGCTATTTTCTCTAACAGATACACACTATTTTCTCTATAGGCTGCTGCTCTCCTATCACAGTCAGGGTGGATGAGCTCTGGGCCCAGCCAGTGAGCTAACATAACAATAAGAAGAAGAATCATACATTTGATGTAGCGCCTTATCACCTCTTCAAGGCGTATCAAAGCCCTTCACAGAATATACTGTAAAGTAATTACATCAATGCCTGGATGAGTGTAAACTTCCTGCAGCTGAATATGGGCAAGACAGAAGCCATACTCCTTGGCTCCCGTCAACTTCTTCACTTCTGCGGATCTGAACTCCTCAACCTCTCTAGACTCTCCCTCAGACTCACCGAATCAGTGGCAAACTAGGCGTCCGGTTCGACTCCCAGCTGTCATTCCTCCCCCACATCCAGTCCCTGACCAGGACCGCCTTCTTCCACCTCCGCCACATTGCCCACTTCCCACTAAACCTTCCCCAAATGTAGCCAAAACTTTCATCCATGAGTTTGTCACCTCCTGCTTGGATTACTCCAACACACTTCTTGCCGGTCTCCCCAGCTTCACCATTCAAAGATCCAGCTTTCAGAACTCCGCCATCCGCATACTGACTCAGACTAAACACCAGGATCCACTGGCTCCCCATCACCGAATAGATTGAATAAAGGGACTTGGGTGTCCTTGTACACCAGTCACAAAAAGTTAGTTTGCAGGTACAGCAAGCAATTAGGAAGTCTAACGGTATGTTAGCATTTGTTACTTAAAGGGTTAGAATATAAGAGTAGGGAAGTCTTGCTGCAACTGTATAGGGCCCTGGTGAGACCACACCTAGAATATTGTGTACATGACAGAATAGATAGTGGGATACTTTTTCCCCGGGTGGAGAAACTATAACCAGGAGTCAAAGTCTTAAAATTAGGGGTCGGCTCTTTTGCACTGAGTTGAGAAAAAACTTCTTCACTCAGAGGGTAGTGAATTTATTCTCTACTCCAAAGGGCTGTAGATGCTCAGTCCTTGAACATACATATTCAAGACTGAGATTGATAGATTTCTTGTGGATAAAGGGATTAAGGGACATGGGGAAAAGGTGGGTAGGTGGAGTTAGAATAGATCAGCCATGATCTTATTGAATGGCAGGGCAGGCTTGAGGGGCCAAATAGCCTACTCCTGCTTCTTATGTTCAAAAGATTTCAGGATTCTCACACTCGTGTGCAAGTCCATTCACTCCCTGGCACCTCCCTACCTTTTCGAATTCTTGGCACTGGCCTCCTGCCCATCCCTCGCACCCTCTGTCCCACCATCAGAGATGTGTTTTCAGCCACTACTCCCACAAACTCTGGAAGACTCTCCTTTAATTGCCCTGCCTTGCTCCCTTTCTTCCCTCTTTCAAGTCATGCCTGAAAACTAGCCTCTTTGACCGTGCTTATGGCCACCTCCCCCATTCGCCCGGCTCGGATTCAGGCTCTGCCAATGTTATTACAAGCTTTGGTGAGTTTGAAAAAGGATCATCAGCCTCCAGTTTCTCCACCTCCCCTCAGCAGGGGCTCCAATCCCCCCACCCCCACCTCCCCCTGGTGATCGGTCAGCAGAATTGGCACAGTGAAGGGGCGATCCTGACAACCTGTTCCAAATGCTCCCAAGTCGATTTTCTGCTCAATTTGTTTGCTGACAGTGTTTTCCTAATCGTTCCCAGCCTTCATCCACCAGATGTGCAAAGACCAAGAAATGGAGAGAGAGAGAGAGAGAGAGAGAGAGAGAAAGAGAGACTGATCGACACAGAGACACATAGTTTGTGAGAGCTCGACAGTGAAAGTTTGTGAGCGAAAGGGAAAGAGATTGTGTATACTGTATTAAAAAAAACGCAGTGAGCCGGCAAGTATAATTCAGCACCTCTAATCAGTTAATAAAGTCAGTCCCAGCTATATGACCTCCCTATAAAGATTCTGGAGGAGATGATAATAATAATAATCCTTGTATTTGATATAGCACTTCATTGAAATGTCTGAAAGTACTTCACCGAATAAACTGTAAGGTGAATTGACCGCGCACTTTGTGGAAGACACATGGCAGCCAATTGTTTTCAGTAGTGTCCCACAAACAGTCATGGATTGAGTGACCAAGTTCTTTTTCTGTGAAGGGATTATTACTCTGGAACTATCCCTAACCCTGGGAATTAAAGCTGGGTCCTCTTGCTTGCGAGGCTAGCATGCTAACCAATACATTACGGGTCTGTGAATAACGGGCAGATGAGGAAATGATAAATTGCTTCCTCTGTTCTGGGCAGTAAAAGGAGTGAATGTTGAGAGTAGACAATGGTGGTGGGGGGGAGGGGGGCATCTGTCTCAGTCATGTATTGACAGCATAGGTCAAATATTACAATAATCTCAACAGGATGGGTTGCCCACAAATATACAGTCAATTCAATTGGCAGTACATTCTGTGAAGCACTTTGAAACATCTATAAGACGTGATAAAGCGCTATATCAAATGCAAGGATTATTATTATGAGTATTGGTATGTGTATTATGATTATTAAGGTTATTATGATTATGGGAATTCCCCTCAGGTGGCATCTCCTCCCAGACAGGAATTCTTCTCCCTCGCCATCTCCTTCTGGGTGGGTCAGAGCACCATTCAGTACGCCTGTTCCTTTCAGAAGCTGACACTGAAAATTCCTTTGGGAATGCTTCTTATGGGCAATGTCATGGTGAACGGGAGGGAGCAGGGGGGATGGAGGGGAGGGAAACAGGTGCATGTTAGGATCGGGCACATCTCCAGGGCATATCCTTCAAAGTCAGGAAATAAGAGCCTCAGGAGATAGCCGGCAGGAGAACGGACTTTAACAGACTCGCTCACAGAGCACAGCGCTGAAGAAAGGCACCGGTAGGCATGGTTTAGTATTGAAACTGACAGACAATCAATGTCCTGTCAGAGGTCTCAAAGGACTCACATTGGCCACTTATTGCTTCAATCATTCAGATTGTTTCAGCAGATGCGGAAATCTCCTCAATATTCAAGCCTTCAAAGCCCCCACCCCCCAACTCTGAGCAGTATAACCAGACGCGGGAAGGAAATCTGAAAGTATTTGCTTGACAGGGTTATCAGAATATGGCATGATTTGCTCAGAAGTGGCTGGTGGAGCAAATTCAATGCGGGGTTGGGGGACACGGGGACGGGGGGGGAGCATTTGTAAAAGGGAATTAGCTGAGCATGTGCAGAAAAGGATTAACTGAAGCAGGAAAGTTGTTAAACTCGAGGTGTGAGTGACTCGTAGGTCTCGTCAGCAACAAATGCAAGGATTATTATTATTTACTGGCCATCCATGGCTGCACTGGGAAAGTGATGGGGAAACACTTTCCTCATGCTGTTTTACGGAGTGACACACTGGGCTATTTCCCCACATTCTATGGAGCTGGGCTAGAGTGACAAATTTCCTTTCCACGCAGATGAGTTTAAACCACGGCTCTCTGGTGCCACATCCAATTAAAGTTGGTTTAAAGTCAAACTAACAACAATAACAAAACCTTGCATCTCTAAGGGGTCCCTCACACAGGGTAGCGTCTCAGAGCTTCGGGGCGTAGTGGCTGAACGTGTGGCCATTAACAGTGGCACGGAAGGTACAAGGATCAAACAGAAGGCCAGAGCCAGTTGAATGGAGAAGGTGGGTTGGGGTGTAAGCAGGTTGGGAGAGGTAGGGGAGGTCATGAAGGGACTTGAAAACAAATTTGTGGATCTTGAAATGGATCTGTTCAATGATAGGGAGCCAGTGGAGCCTGGCTGGTACTGGTGTGATGGGGCAATTGTACGCAATTTAATATAGAAAGTATGCGCCCTCCTCACGCAATCCCCATGGCTCCCAACGCCCCACATTAAAATCCAAACAACCTTCAACCGTTAGGATAACCATGCTTGTAATCAATGCAGACTTTATCAATAGGTCACGATCAGCTATCAAACTGTGTGTGTGTACATTTGTGTGTGTGTGTACCCCCGCAAAGTGGGGGAGCCTTTTCCAGGAGATGGGTTGGGAATAAGACTGAAAGAATTAAGGAAGAAGTGGGATGTTCAATAGTACCACATTCCTGCCCTCACGGCCACAGCTAATAGTTTGGACGTGCTCCCCCAGGCTGAGAGCAGGAATGGGTTAAAGCCTTGTTTCACACACAGATCTGTCAGCCTGATGGTGACGCCCTCAGACTGTTCCCCCGCCCACTCCATATAAAAACTTGATCTCAGCAAACATCTGAATCATTTGGTGACAGGGAGACAGTTAGAGAGACAGCCAGAAAAGAGAGATACAGTGAGAGAAACACAGTGGGAGAGTGTGTGTGCATGTGTAAGAGACACAGACAGACAATGTGAGAGACAGTGTGACATAAACAGCTAGACAAAGAGAAAGACACACACACATATATACACAGAAAGAGAGATAGACGGATAGTGAGCGAGTGAGAAAAAAACAGAGAGTGGACAAGAGAAAAAGAGGTACAGAAAAAGAGACAAGAAGGCGAGAAAGTCTAAAAAGGTAGGAGGGAGAAAAAGAGAAAATAGAAATTGAAGTTGGGGCTAAGCAGAGTGAGAGTGGCTGAGAGCATCCTGATTCCGCATCATTGAACTGACTGAGTCTTCTGAGTATTAAGGAAGGAAGGGAAGGGAAGGGAAGGGAGGAAGGGAGGAAGGAAGGAAGGAAGGAAGGAAGGAAGGAAGGAAGGAAGGAAGGAAGGAAGGAAGGAAGGAAGGAAGGAAGGAAGGAAGGAAGGAAGGAAGGAAGGAAGGAAGGAAGGAAGGAAGGAAGGAAGGAAGGAAGGAAGGAAGGAAGGAAGGAAGGAAGGGTGTGTGAATTGCCCGTCCCTAATGCACACATGTCTTTTGCACTGCTGAGACCGGTGGCTGGCCGTTGCCTGTACCCGGAGATCAGCATGCTGTCTGAGGGCGACGAGGAGAACGACAGCGAGAGCTCTGGCTCCGAGCGCTCCTTCGGGCTGAGTGCGTATGGCGAGGGTGAGGGCAAAAGGAAGAGGAAGGTGCGGGTGGGAGGGGTGGTGCGGCAGAGGCAAGCGGCCAATGCCAGGGAACGTGACCGCACCAACAGCGTCAACACGGCCTTCACCGCCCTCAGGACTCTGATACCCACCGAGCCGGCCGACCGCAAACTCTCCAAGATCGAGACCCTGCGGCTAGCCTCCAGCTACATCTCCCACCTGGGCAATGTGCTGCTGCTCGGGGAGGCTGGAGATGGACAGCCCTGTCACACCAGCGCCTCTACCTACTACCCCAACACCAGGAGCTCCGAGCCTGACAGCAATCAGCCTAGGCAGATCTGCACATTCTGTCTGAGCAACCAGAGGAGACTGGTGAGTACACAGTCTATAGGATGTGCGCAACTGCTCAGTCTCTCACTCCACTGTCCGCCAATCCTCTTATACTCTAGCGTAGTGCAGTACAGGAGGGTGCGCTGCATTGTCAGAGAGAGGTTCATCGTTCAGATAAGACATGAAACTGAGGTCTCATTCGTGCCTGTTCAGGTAATCGGGAAAATTGTGAAAATGAGTTTCTGCAGGTAAATGTGCAGAGTCAGTCTGGTTCCTAATATATCACTCCAACACTCTCTCTCTCTCTCTCTCTCACACACACACACACACAATCCTCCAAGTCACTCACTCATTTATCTCATTACTGTGTGTAAATTTGTTTGCCTGCAAATAACAGTAACGACATTTGACAATCACATGTGCAGTGTTCCAGGCCAGTTGATGGAACAGGCATTGAATCAAAAACGAGGATTGTTATTGTGACGAAATGTGTAGACAATGTTTATCATCTTGGACTGAGAATTCCTAATCAGTCTATCTGCTGAGCAGAAAACGGGGACTCACAAGCCACTCCAACATCAGGCTTCACACAAAAATCCTGCAATAATCCCCCCACTTCAAAATAAATAATTATTTAATATCTTCCCTGAAACATCATAATAATCCTTGCATTTGATATACCCGCATTTTAACATCTTTGTGAAGTCTCAAAGCGCTTCACAGAATATACTGTAAAGTGAATTGATTGTCTGCTTTGTGGGCAAACATATATATTTTAAACTGCTTCCCAGCAATTTGCCATCATGTGTAGTGATTCTGTATCTATAGACAAATGTAAGTCAATCTGTAGTCGACAGCCAGGACAGGGAGAGAGAAACTCCCTTCTCTTTCCCAATAGTGTCACGGAATCTTTAACATCCACTTGAACAGACAGGAACGCATTTCAAATGCAAGGATTACTATTATTATTTTAACATCTCATCCAAATGATGACATTGCACTAACAATGTAGCCAGCACTGCACTGGATAGAGCATCATTCTGAATTATGTGTTGAAAGTCCTAACATTGGGCTAAAGTTCACAGGAAAGAACAGTTGATGAAATGAGTAGAGCGAGTGCAGCTCTCTAGTGCTGGTATTGCAGTGAATTAAGAAGTCAGTTCCCATCCCCACACACACACACACACACAAAAACAAACCAGAGGCTCCAATGGACCTCTTCAGCTCAGTCAAGACCAATTAAAATTTTAGATTAAAATAGTTGCATTTGGTGTAGCAAAAGCATGTATCAAAAGTGCTTCACACGATATTACCGTGAAATGCAGTGACTGTATTTGTATGCAACACGGCAGCAATGTGTTACAATCAGCCATGGAGTGAGTGACCAATCTTATCTGGAAGACTGTCGGCCAGGAAACTGGAAGAGAAACTCCCTTCTGTTTTCAAACAGTGCACTTCAAACAATAGGATCTTTAAAGTCCACCCGATCATCTCATTGAAAGACAGCACCTCCAGTAATATACTGGAGGGTCACCCCAGATTAAGGTTAAAGGTCCGATGTGGGACTTGAACCCACAAGGCGAGAGTGCTACCAACCGAGCCAGGCTGACACAGACCGCAACAGAATCAATTGGATGTTTAAAAGGGAGATGGTCAGTTACATACAAAGCAAAGGGTATTAAGCGGTGTAGGGGAGGAGATTAAAGCTGGGAAAGTGGGATTCAAAAATCTGAAATGATAAATGGCAGAACAGGGTTACTGAGCTGAATAGCCTCCTCTGGTTTCAATGACCTGATTATATTTCAAAGGAATAACCCACAAGTCAGATCAACCTGCAGAGGAAAATTACTGACCGCTACACTCATGGCGCGACTAATGTTTAAGCAAGAATCTTTCCAATAATTAATTCAGCCAGCAAGGTCAGGCTTTTGCTCTCCATGGACCAGGGTCCAGTGTAATACCATCCAAATAAACCAGCAAGCTCCCAGCTTCCATCACAGTCTGTGAGAGTTAGCTGCTCTCAACCACGCTTGTGTTACAGTTAGTGTCACAATTAGCTTTAATATCCTGTACTACAGAGTGAAAACTAGGCTCGGTCCAATTTAAACAGTCAGGGCTGACACTCCAGTGTCAGAAGTGCCATTGTTCGGATGAGACGTTAAACCGAGGTCCAGTCTGCCTGTTCAGGTGGATGTGAAAGATTCCATGGAATTATCCAAAAAGAGAAGGGAGTTTCTCCCGGTTTCCTGATGAGCAATCATCCAGGTATAACATTCACTTCAAGATCGATTGACGGACATGTCTATGTGCAAATTGGCGGTCGCTTTTGGCCATAAATATGCAGTCACTACACTTTACAAAAACAACTGTGAAGCACTTTGAGGTGATATCAAATTGCCGTATCAAATGCTAAAATTATTACTATGTAATCTTGATAGTGTAAGTAACTTCATACTGCATGGAACAAAGCAGGAGCTTTACTGTAGTATTTAAGTATATAGTTGCCATTAATCCCAGCACATAAATGTAAATTGTTGTTGTAAACTTCACACTCATTCTGTGATCAAGTTCACACAACACCAAGATTCATCTTGCTTACTCAATTGGTGGATTGCTTTCCTGGGGGTAATAATCCATCAAACAATAAAAATAATAATTTGGTCATTCAATCCACAACTGTTTGTGGGACACTACTGTGTGAGATTGGCTCACCCACTGGTGCTCTCTGTTCTAATCCCAATCCCTGCTCTTTTCCCATGTTGTCTGTGTGGGCTCTCTGCTCCAATTCCATTCCAAAAGTAAATTTTCACCACATGAGAGAAATTTAAACAGACATCAGATTCCATATTAAATACAAGTTGATTACTTATCTACAGATGATATCATTTTTGATTTGATTGTTGTTAATTTAACCTAAATTAACAACACAATCACATTTGCGTTATGATTCTGTTGAATGCTATTTCAAAACCTGGCATCTTTCTCCTGTAATCCTGGTTTATATACTGTCTATTCAATTCACACCCTTCATACCCTAACATATCTAATAGAACCATAAATATGTGCAGGCCAGAGGAAGGCTATTTGGCCCATTGTGCCTTTGCTGTCCGATTTGAGAGCAAATCTTTTCAGTCCTATTTACGTGTCCTTTTCCCACACCCCCTAATAAATGGGCTGCTCATCGTAGGATGTTGCTGACGTGTTTATCCCCGTAACAACATTCTGGGGATAACAATCTCTTAAATATTTTTTTTATTTTTTAAGATTCATCCCACAAATTTATAGTCAATTCACTTTACAGTATACTCTGTGAAGCGCTTTGGGATGTCGACAAGATGTGAAAAGCGCTATATCAAATGCAAGGATTATTATTATCATGATCATTTGGTCACTCAACCCATGACTGTTTTGTGACACTGTTGTGCGCAATTGGCTGCCACATTTCACCCACAAAACATACAGCCAATTTACTTTGTGCTGTGTGATGACTCAAATTTTTATTATCATTAGTCACTTTGTTTCTAGTTCATTTGGTTTTGTGAAGCGCTTTGAGACTTTTTTTCACTCCAGGTGAAAGGCAGATAGGTGAAAGGTATTGTGCAGGTTGTAAAGGGTGCGAGTGTAAACAGAACAGGGCTTCCAATGCCTGTTACAATGACAAACAGTGTTCCCTCACAGGCCAGCCCCACTCTCCTGAGAGACATGGCACGCTACTCAGGCATTCACACTTCTCACAGAGCGACAGAGCATTTCAATCTACACTGTTGGCTTATTTACACTAGTCTGCCTTCACATATCTGTCTGAACAAATAGACGGGGACCCGAGTTTAACGTTTCATCTGAGGATGGTTCGTGCATCAGTCTGGACTGTGAACTCAAAGTCTCGTCTCGGGAGAAAAGAATCGCAAACGTACGAGCTCTCGGTTCACACCTGTTCCTTTATTAATCAGTTTTGTGAAACGCAGACACAGCAGCAGCGGCAGGCAGACAGGCAGAGAGAACAAAGCTGCACATAAACAGCTCCAGAGCCAGAGCTGGCTCGAGTGGAAGAATCCGTGCCGCTGGCTTATTTAAACCAGGCTGCCTTTTTAATACAATAAACCGGCTGGGGTTTCAGCAAATAGCTACTGCAGTTTATACAGAAAGAGCGATCATTTTCATAGCGCCTTATCACGTCAAAACGTCTCCGGCGTTTCATAGGCAATTGCCGTCAAGTGTTTTTTTGGTAAGCAGATACAGCGCTGATTTTTCACACAGCGAGATCCCAAACAGCCATGAGGTGAGTGAGCTATTTAACTGGTGCACTGCTGGCAAGACACCATTATAAAGTCACATCTCTTTCCCCAGTTGTGTCACAGGATTTTTAATCACAACAAAACAATAACAAAATTACATTTATAGAGCGCCTTTCACATCGGGACAATGTCCCAAGGCACTGAAATCACCTACACGGAACAAGCACAATTGGAATTTTAGTTTAATGTATCACATAAAAGACAGCACCGAGCTGTTGCCCCGCTCACCCACCCCCCATCACTACATTGGAGCATCAATCAAAGCCATAAATATGGAGTCCCAACCTACAATGTCCTGTTTCTATTTGCTGTGTTGCATCAATGCCTCAGATTCACCACAATTATTTAAATCTTTATAACCTGAAATTCTATAGTTCTTCGTAATAATAATGCAAATGGTCTCGTCACACTATATAAAATGTTTAGATATTCCCAGCAAAAACCACACAAACACTGGCTAGCAACTAATACTTCCGTATTCCATATAAATTAACATTTAGCGCTTCAAAGGGAATCGCTGTTACGTGCAGTGACTAAGCAGGCACAAAGTCGAATCCATTTTACACACAAGGTCTCACAAATGACCATCGAGTGATTAAGCTCAAGATTGTCAGCCAGGAAAAAGTCCCTTCTCTTATACTACTATGCTACTAATAATCTTGCAGTCGAACGAACGCCTTATGTGGTTGAGAAGTCTCAAAATGCTTCACAGGATATATACTGTAAAGTGATATGATTATATTAAGTGCCCAAACATAACAGCCAATTTTTGCACAGAAATGTCCCACGAATTGTCATGAAGTGACCAATTTTATCTTGGGAAATTGTCAGCCAGGAAATCAGACAGGACACTTTTCCCAATGGTGAACATGGGATCTTTAATGTCTATCTGAGCAGGGAGATGTATGTGTAATGCATTAATAGCTCATAATTTAAATAGAGAATTTGGAAGTCTGAAACTCCATTATAGACTCTGCCTTAAAAAGCACTGGCTTAAAATGTGAGGTTCCACAGAATTCTGGAACATTTGGTTAAATTTGGTCTTGATTTTCCATTTGATGGCTGTTTGTGGGACATTGCTGTGCGCAAACTGACTGCTGCGTTTGTATGGAATACACTGTATTGCTTTACACCAAATCCTGTGATGCGCTTTTGAGATTTAGTTAAAGCAATATTAAATGGATTAATTACATAAATTGTAAATGATTAATTACATGGAATGGTGTAGTGCAGACAGCCCATCTGGCCAGTGTTCAGTCTCCTCACGAGCCCTCGCCACACCTAATCAAGTCTGCCATCCCCCTTCTATTTCCTATGATTCCCTATGAGCCCTTGATTAGTAGCTCAGTGGTTAGAGCACTCATCTTACAAGTGTGAGACTTGTGTTCGAATCCAGGCAGGTCAGGATGAAATCTTGAGCAAGTTTCCTTACTCCACATACAGAATTATCATTCATCACCTCACAGTTGTGTGTGTTTGTATAGGACCCAGCTGTGTGTAAAATGATTCTTAAAAATAACGAAATCATAGGTTGAATTGAATAATTTTCAAAGTTTGTGTACTCTTGAATTTTAAGAGAATGTCTTTGGAAGCTGAAGCTATAAGGTGTTTGAAATCTTTCTCGTTTGAAAATAAGAACAAGCTCACTGGCATTTTATCTGGAATAAAACCAGAGGGAGAAGGGCAGGTTACCTTAGCAAGGCGGCCCGTATTAGAGCTCAAGAGAGAAGCTGAATGCCTAGTTCAGTTCAGACTGAATGCCTCTTTACACAGGGAGGGTGTGATAAGAATGGCCAAGCGAGGCAGATTGTGTCAGTAAATTCAAGAGGAAATGAGACAAAATATTTGGTGGGGAAAAGGAGGGGTAGGGGAGAGAGCGGTATGGGATAAAATTTTGGATTAAATTTGTTACGGTCTTTTCCATGTATGTTTTCCACTTCCAGTTGCGATCCCCCCGGTCCCCTAATCTACTGTCAGTTTGTCTCTCGGATATCAAGACAGGATGAGTGCAAATATCTTGCAGTTAAACGTCAACAAGACAGAAGCCATACTCTTTGGCTTCTGTTGATGTCTTCTGCCCACGATCCTGATCTCCTCAATCTATCCGACCTACCCATAAAGCTCTCCAAACCCAGGCGCAACATAGGCATCAGGTTCGATCCCCGGTTATCTTTCCTCCCCAACATCCAGTCCCTCACCAGCAGCGATTTCTTCCATCTCCACCGCATTGCCCGATTCTGCCAATACCTCACCCCGACAGCTGCCAAAACCGTGGTCCATGTCTTTGTCACCTCTCGGCTGACTACTATAACGCCCTCCTCACATGTATCCTGGTATCCCTGTGATTGCTAGTCCTCATCAAACTGATACACTATGTTAATACAGTCATTGCCCGACTCAGTCCCAGACTTAAAACTCTTGATATTCCAACTACCTGTTGAGGAGGGCATTAAAGATCCCGCAGCACAAAGGATCTTGAATAAGGGAAGGGAGTTTCTCTCTCCTTGAATCCCGGTCAACAATCCCCCAGATAAATTGCTCAATTGTTTCATGGCTGATTTTGGACCCTTGCTATCCGCAAATTGGAGGCCACTTTTGCCTACAAATACACTCACTCCCATTTCACAGCAACTCCCTGTGAAGTGCTTTGAAAAGTTTCAACAATATAGGCTCTGTATCAAATGCAATTACTTTTAATTATCATTTCAAATCACATTGCACCACTATTAATGACAATAAGTATTCTGGCCTGCAGGAATACTGAACAAATGTATTGAGACAAACCAGACCACATAGTTAAGATAATCACGCAAAAATTAAAGGGGTGGGTTTCGCAAAACTGTCTTTACACAGAGGGCTGTGGGGATGTGGAATTTTCTGCCAGGAACCAGAGTTGAGGCAGAGTCCTATTTTAAATGGAATAGATGACTAAACTGAAGGAATGTTAAAGGGGAGGGAGTAGGAGCAGGGTGTTTCATGGAGAAGAAAAATAGCTCAGGAGTTAATGGGCTGAATGGCCTTTTTCTGTGTATTCTAGGATCTTACGTCCCTTGTGGGGCCGTGTCACCAGTTGCACAGCACTGTTACTGCAGGCTGGACTGAGACTGAGGAAATCTGCTCCACACAGCCACTGGCTCCTGGAAACAACCAGTAAGATTAATGGGGATGCTGGGAGAAATATATAAGACAGAGAATGCAGTTCCAAGTTATGCAGACCTCCTTTGCAGTATTTGGTTTAGTTTAGAGCACACAACCTTAGGAAGAAATATCATGGTCTAGAAGGGCCTTTGTCACTTCTCAGCTGGACTACTCCAACGACCTCCTCGCTGGTCTCCCCACCGCCACCATTCACAAAATCCAGGACATACAGAACTCTGCTGCCCGCATTCTCACCCGAACCAAACTTCCCTCCTTGATTACCACAGTCCTCGCCAGACTTCACTGGCTCCCTGTCACAGAACAAATCGACTTCAAGATCCTCACTCTTGTGTTTAAATGCATCCACTCCTCTGCAACCCCATCCCTCTCTAACCTCCTCTCTCCTCACAGCAGTATCCGCTGCCTCCACTCTACTATGTCTGTCCTTCTCCTTGTCCCCCAAATCCTCCGCTCCACCAGCGGCCATGCCTTCAGCCACCACCCCCCGAAACTCTGGAACTCCCTCCCTCAATCTCTTCACCTCCTTTTCCATTTTCAGGTCACGGCTGAAGACCTTTCTGTTGAACTGCGCCTACGGTCTCCTTCCTCTCCCCCAAGCTTGGCCCTGGGCTCCGCTATTGTGAAGCACTCTGAGGCGCCATCTGGCGTGGAGGGCGTTATATAAATGCAAGTTGTTGTAGTCTCCAACAATCACTCACTAGATTAATACCTAGGCAGAAGGGAATTATATTAGGTATGCTGAAAGGATGGGTAGACTGTGGTATATTGTTTGGAGCTACGGAAGTTAAAAGTGCTGATCGGAGTGAGATGAGTACAATAATAAAATGAATTGACAAGCTGAATAATGGATCCCCCCCCACCGGTAAGGAAAGGGCATATATCTAAAAATTAGAGCTAGGAGCAGGATCTAAATCAGAGAAGAAAGATGGGGGAAGAGGCAAGAAAAGACAAAAAAGGAGAGAGCGAAGAAAATGAAGCATCCCTTCGTTATTGTACGCATCTCACTCAGGTCAGCACTTTTAACTTCCATAACTCCAAGGATTATACCCCAGTCTTCGACATATTTAAAATAAATCCCATTTTCCTAGGTATTAATCTAGTGAGTGATTCTTGGAGATCCTTCAAGCCATGATATTCCTTGCTAAGATTGTGTGCTCTAAACTGAACACATTACTGCAAGCCCCCACTCTCAACTCGAGTGAAATGCTTCCAGCTCTCTCTCTCCCTGTTCTGGGCCACAAATCAACCTAACGCATCGCACATGTCTGGCTGCTGAAGAGGTGCGACAGGAGCCTTTCCCGGCTGGGGCTCTGCTTCCTGAGCTGTCAAAGCTCTCTCCCGCACGCTGTTTTCCAGGGCAGGTGCCGAAGAGATGGAACAAAGGGGGAAGGTGGGGGGGGGGTGTGGGGGGGAGAAAAACACAAAGGTACCACAGAATCTGTCTGCGGTGTAAACTGGCGCCTCGGTTCCTGCCACCAATCCATCTGAATCGGCAACAAGAAGCCGTGAGCTCAGGATACTCACCGGAAGGGTTAGAGGAAAGTGATTCAAGCAGTGCTATTAGAACGTGGAATACTTTTCCACAAGTAGCTGCTGAGGTCTTAACATTTAAAAGGGAATTGGATAAGCATCTGAAGAGGAAGAAAATAAAGTTATGTGCGAAGGGGCTTCGTTCTGAAGGATAGCACCTCAGGCACAATTTACTGCTCAACTTGGTTTAGCCAGTTGTGCTCAACTCTGGGTGACAAGGCTTTTGCTTCGAGGCCCATCTTGGGGACTTTAAACTCGTATGAGATTGACCCTTGGTACTACTGAGTTGCTCTGTATTGTCAGAGGTGCCGTACTTCAGATTAGATGTTAAACCCTAAGTCCCAACTGCTGTGTTTGCCTACAAATAAACAGTGGCTTCCCCCATCAGTAATTCCCTGTGCAGTGCTGTGAGACAACAGTAACTTGCAGTTATATAGAAGGGCTCTTCAAGAAGGGCAGTGTCTCTGAGCACTTAAGAGTGGCGAAGCTTGCCACTGCCCAGGGAGAGAGGTGAGGTGACAGGAGGCACAATTGAAGTGGAAGGCCTTTGGATGCGATCTCAAGATGGCCAAAGAAAGGACTACGCGGAGGCATTGAGTTCCAGAGCACAGCGGCTAAAAGCATAGCTGCAATGGTGGAGCGGAGGGGACAGAGTCAGCAGAGATGTAGTGATGGCAATAGATCAAATAGGACTCTAAGCAGGAGAATGTGGTCTCAACAGGGTGGATGAGGGAGGAGAGGAGGTCAAAGAGACATTTTGGTAGTATTAACATTGCAGTGTTATATGGTTATGAACAATTGACACGAGAAACTATCTCTCAGCAATAAAAACTATGATTGAAGAGAGGTGAGCAGGGTTCCCAGTGTGTGTAACAGAGAGATAGTGAGAGAGGAGAGAATGAGTTACTGAGAAACAGGGAGCAGAAAAAACATGAGAAGGAAACAGAGAAAGAAAGACAGATCAGGGAGCAGAGAGAATGGGATACCATTGGTAGAGTTGATAAACACTCGAGGCTCACAGTCTGGGCTGACACTCTAGTGAGGTACTAGGCGAACGCTACAAAGGAGGTGTCTTCCTTCAGGTGAGACGTTAAATCAAGGTCTTGCCTATGACTATTCAGGTGGATGTTATCGATCCCACAGCAATATTGGAAAGAAGGGAGTTTCTCTTCCCTGGTGTCCTGGCGGATAATCCCCCAGATACAATAATCGTTCATTTCCCGGCTGTTTGTGGAACTATGCTGTGCACAAATTGACTGCCACAAATTGCTACAAAATATACTTCCTAGTTAGTCCTGTGAAGCGCTTTGAGCCGCCCTGACATTACAATAAGTGATATATCAAATGGAAGGATTATCTGTTGTTATAACAATGCAACCAGCCACGCTGGGGTTTATAGGGTTTGTGTGAGTAAATCTTCACAGTAAGTCTCTTTTCTCTCCACAGAACAAAGACCGGGACAGGAAAAGCACGATTCGAAACTAACCAGGAGAAGGAGAGAGAGAGAGGCAGACCTGGGCTGAAGATTTTGCAAGCTCATTGCAAGTCTGAGAGCCACAGAGCAGGGAGGAGCTCAGCTTCTCATTGAAGGATATGAAAAACTGGGAGAGGAGGGCGCCAATCAAATGCTTCTTAAAAAACTCACACGAGCAAGCCCAGTGTCTCAACATTTCACTGCATCTGACAGTCTCGGATTTAAATATAGGGGGGAAAACACAAAGACCACCCCCACCCACCTGAGCACCCTTCTCTCTCCCCCAAAGACTGACAGCTTTGCCCGTGAGCCGGATTAGTTAAAAAGAAAATAGTCGGAATAGATGAAGAAGAAAAAAATGACAAAACTACACACGGTGGCTTTAAAAACTAAACACAAAACTTTACCCAGATGTGGGCTGCTGTCATGTAAGAAATGTGTAATATAAGAAGCAATTTTGTATATAAAATAAACATCCGCTCTGAGTCATAGTCTGTGTGTTATTCGCTGTGGTAGCCCCCACCCCAGTTTGGGGAATGGGGTGGGGGGAGGGAAGAAGAGAATTGGGACCAATGGTGTGCTAATTACCATATACTGCAATTAGAAATTCAACCAAAGTCACTGGGTTTGGCTTCCCCAGCAGTGACCTGTGCATCTATTAACATGATGGCTCAGCCCAAAACTTCTCCATTAGACTTGTCGGCCACACCTGCAGTGCTAACCGGCACTGTCAAACTCCCACATCACCAATCCATGGTAAGATGTGGAGAACAGATTGCTGACACTGGCGTAGCTAGCTTTCTTTGACATTCAGACACAAAGAAGCCAGAACTTGCTGAACTTCAACACTATATAAAAAATACTAACAGAAAACATTCAATTTTAGTAAAGAGCAAATCTGATTAGAGCTGCAGCCTTGTGCTTTGTTAGACTTGCTGGTGAGCTGACAGTGAAGCCAGCACAGAAATTATGGAGAGAACAGTGAATGGGATTAGAGTAGAGAGCTCCAGTAGGTAAGCGAGCACCAGCACAGACACAAAAGAGTGAAAGGCTTGCTTCTTTCTTTCCGTATAGTGATTCTCACCTCTTCCCCCAATCCTGTTGCTCTCCCTGGGAGTATTGTTACATTGTGCTACTGACTTTGGAAAAGAAGCATCGCAGCAGAGCTGTCAGCTCACCAGCAAATCTAACAAAGTGAGACTGAAACCCGAGCCAGGCTGCGGATACATTACACTCTCAGCCCCTCAGAGTGACGGCACGGCACGCAGGGTCTGTTGCGTTGAAGGCACATCGAAGGCTGACTGGTGAGCCTCTTCACTACCTGCCGGGTTGGCTACTGCGGGAGCATGGAGCAGTGCATTCCATCCCTGTGCAGTAAAGAGCTCATGTCTGGATCTTGGTCACGGATCTGGAGCAAATTAGTCTAGAACTGCACAACAGCAACCTGAGCTGGCTTGGCCTTTAAACCCCAGCCTGGGGGTGGGCGGGGGGTGGGGGGGGGGGGGACAGGAGTGGAAGATGAGGGATCTCTTTAACACCCTTGATCCTCTCTTACACCCTAACCCACCAACCCCAATTAAAAGATTCTGAAACACAATTCATGACAGATAAGTCTGCAGTTTACATATTCTAGCCGTCTTATGTACTCGGACATTTTAGACTGAACCCTTGATCCCCACTGGACAAAGTGGTGCTCTCTCTTCCCCACCCCCCTCCCCCGCCCATTTGTTAATGTCTGCAAACACAAGGTGGATTTTTATGATTTCCTATGGGAGTGCAGGGCGGACAGAGTGCCGAGGGGGGGGGGGGGTAAGAGAATCTCACATCACAAGAGGCCATTCGGCCCATTGTGTCTGTACCGACTCTTTGAAAGCTACCAATTTGTCCTACTCCCCTGCTCTCAAAAGCTTTGCAAGTTTTTCCTTTTCAGGTATATATCCAACTTGAATAGCTGTTATTGAATCTGCTTCCACCAGCCTTCCAGCATTCCAGATCGTAATAACTCGCTGTGTAAAAAATGTCCCAGCTGATTCTTCTGCCAATTATCTTAAATCTATGGTTGTCTGGTTACCGACCCATCTGTCAGTGGAAAGTTTCTCCTTATTCACTCCATCAAAACCCCTCATAATTTTGAACACTTCTATTAAATCTCCCCTTAAGCTTCTTTGAGAACAATCCCATCTTCTGTAGTCTCTCCAAATAACTGATGTCCCTCATCCCTGGTACCATTCTGGTAAATCTCATTTATTCTCTCTCCAATGCCCTGACATCCTTCCTAAAGTGTGGGGCACAGAATTGAACACAATAGTCCAGCGGTGGCCTAACCCAACAATTTACAAAGGTGTAGCACACCTTCCTTGTTCTTGTACTCTGCCTCACTCAAAACATTTTATAGAGGAATCTTTCCAAGTGTAGCAAGGACACAGCCACACTGTTGCACCTGAGATTGAGACCCAATGCCAAGAGTATGTCAGAGTGCTTTGGATAAGATGTTAATACAGTAGAAGCCCATTTATCTGGCACGCTCAGTGGGGGGTCTACTAATTGACTGTGCCGAAAACCCAACACAAAAAAATTACTTATTTTAAAACATACTATATTAACAATATACTAAATAGTAACCGAATATTGTATAGCTACTTACCAAAAAGATTTCAGCACACTCGGTAAAAAATCTGTAAAAAGGCATGTTTTACCGATCAGTAAAAACCTCCAAGTTCGTAACTTTAATAAGTGTGCATGCGCAAATTGAGCATACTTTCCATTTGTACCAATCATTGGAAACCATTTGGCTTGAGTGACCTCATGCCTATGAATAGTGGAAGCCTATTCACACCTCCATGTTGCCAATGGTAGCAAGCACACTATGTTCTGTGTGAGTAGACAGTGATCAGATACACGGTGATAATGAGGTGCTCACTCCTCAGCAGCTTCAAACATTTCACACCAACTAAACTCAGCCACTCATGTTCATGCAGTACATATTTGTTTTGGTCAAGGCGGGTCTAATTCCAGAGACTATTACTTAAATATATAATCCTTGCATCTGATGTAGCTCTTTATCATGTCTTCTAGCTGTCTCAAAGTGCCTCACAGAATATACTGTAAAGTGAATTGACTGTATATTTTGTGGGCAAACCCGGCAGCCAATTACGCAGAGCGGTGTCCCACAAATATTCGTAGATTGAGTGACCAATATTATTATTTTTTGAAGGATTTATTTCCCCTGGAAAACGATTGGACGATTGACGAATTTACTGCTAGCTAAATGGAGGCGCATGGAGAAGCAAACCCGTTCCTCTCGCTTCAGGCGAGTGTGAAAGGAGCTATACAAATGTAATTTTGTTGTTGCTCTAACAATGCATTGGGTTGCTGCTGGAGTTTAGCATCAGCCCAAAGTTCCAATGTGCAATTAGCATCTCCCATAAAGTGTGAATTAACTAGAATTAACAGCCGTGCTTGTTTCAGACCTCCATGTGGGGAGCTACCAGACTTCACATACACAGCAGTGTAAACAATCAGCCTGGGAATAGTTTTCCTCATCCCACAAGGATTCTTTAATGGAGCTACCGTTTCAGTCTCTGCTCCAGGTGTTAGGTTTTAAGATGCGCTGATCAGCTGCAGTGACTGGGATGCTACCCGCTTGCAAACACATCTGTTAAAACAATGTCAGTCTGCTCTTGCCTCAGAGGTCACGTCGAGCTCACGTCGGGATTTTGAGCTCACAGTCCAGACAGACGCTCCAGAGCTGCATTGTCAGAGATGTTAAACCCATCCAATCTGTACCCATTCAGGCGGACTCTAAAGAGTTTTTACTGCCTTCTCAGGGTGCTCTGGTTGACAATCCTCCAGATACATTCACCCCATGGCCATTTGAAAGAAAAAGCTGCCACAAAAGACATCTGACGATAATTACAGTAATACATTTGGACATGATCAGACCCCGTTAAAGTGCATCTCACTACCTCCGAAACAATGACTGTCCAGCACCATGGGACGTCCTCCTGACATGAAAAGTGCTATACGTGGAATTTTGTTGTTGTTGTCAATCCCTCCACCTCACTTGCTATCGGTCTTCAAATGCCACCTTGAAATCTCTTTTTTCCACTACGCCTATGGCCACCTCTTTCCCACCTACCCACCAGCTCCGTTGTTAAGCATCCGACCCAGTCACTGTGACTGGTGAAGGTTGTTAACCTATATAAAAGGGCGCAATATAAATGCAAGTAGTTGTATTGTTCACAAGCAGCCTGGCAATGTTAATCTGCACGTAAAAGAAAATACTAGCTCCACCTGGGAACCTCCCTCTTACTCTGGGAGGGCGGCCGGGCTGACGTATCATGGCAGCCATTTGGGGCTCTGTGACTTCTGCATTGCACAACTTTCCACTGGATCATTCCTCATCAACATTATTATTATTATTTAAAAAAAGAAATCTGCTTTATACATCAGCTGGAAAGTGGAGATGCAGTAGCTGAGGGGCCGGCTGACAACGTGGCCAAGTTAGAGGGGGAGCGGAGTGCGCGGGCTCCCGCAGGAGGCAGTGACCTTCCTCTCTGTGAGAACAAAAACACAACCATTAAAGTCCTCCCACTCTTGGCCAGTCAGCACTGCCCCTGGGCTACTCTCACATAGGCCAGCGAGAATTCCGATAGGGTGAGAGAGATAAGATATGTAGCGCACACCTGCGGAGGAGGAAAGATGCACATGCGATTGTGAGAGAATCTCTACTGTAATCCAATTCCCCGTTCTTTCCCCCACCGTGTATGTGCTGGTGCTTGTTCCCCTACTGGAGCTCTCTACTCTAATCCTTGCTCTCCCCATCGTCTCTGTCCTGGTGCTTGCTGCCCCACTGGATCTTTCCATTCTAATCCCATACCCTGCTCTTTTCCCATCTTGTCTACACCGCTACTCCCCTACTGCAGCTCTCTAATCCCATTCCCTGTAATTTATCATAGAATCATACAGCAAAGAAGGAGGCCATTTAGCCCATTGTGTCTGCGCGGTCTATGAAAAGAGATGTCTAACTCAATCCCACTGGCAAGCGTTCTTTCCATAGCCCTGCAATCTTGTCCTCTCCAAATACCCATCTACTTCTCTCTTTCCCCATCATGTTTGTGTTGGTGCTCGACCCCCACTGGAACACTCTACTGGCATCCCATTGCCTCTTCTTGTAAAAGTTAAGATAATCTTTCTATTCAGTCAATTCAAGGCTCAAGCGAGCTTGAGTGCAGTTTCGTATCTGCTGGTAGTCATGACCTGGAAAGGGTTAACGCACAGCAGGCTCACATCTGCCTGTACTTGGCAGCCCCTTTCCCCTCCTCTTAGCCAAGTGCAGGCAGGTTTGCTCAGGCTGGATTGGAGCTGCAGGTACAGGAGCTGGCCGTGCTCCAGTCTGCTGTCTGGAGAAAGAGGAAGACATTCCCTACTGTTGGAATGCTTCACTTGCATGGTTCCTGTCCACTTTCTCCTGGGAGTGGAGAGTTCCCCCATTCCTCCTCCCCCCGCATCACCTTACAATGACGGCACTGTTAGCTTGATCCCAGACCTCACGCCATCCAATATAACCGTTTCCTCATTTGTTCTTCCTTCCTCCCGTCTCCCTGTGGCCTGTTTATTCCTTGGTTCCTTCATTCTTTTTCTCTCCCTCTCCACCCCTCACTCTCCACCCCACCCCCCATACTATTTCTCTCATATACAAACACCACCCTCTATACTATTTCTCTCTCTCTCTCTGATACACATACAAAAGTGCCGAACATACGTTTGACTGATTAGGCTGTCAGGGAGTTTCGCCTCACACATGTGAGCAGGACCCCGCTCCTGAGCCAAAGTGCAGGCAGGTCAAATAAAAGACATGGTTGTGTTAGCGAATATGTTTACTTAAATGTGTAAAAGTGCTGAATCAGCCCTCATATTAGTCACCGATATCCATGTCGGAGTTCATTATTACATTTTAAATCAGGTCACCCTAGGTCTAGCAGCATTTACACCATATCGTGTGTGATTTAACAACATCTGAAGAGCATTGAGAGCACCCTTCAGATGGGGTAGCATTGAAAAGCGCATGACAGTGGTGGAGTCTGACACCAAGCCACAGGGAGAGAGAGGTGACCATAAGTAGACTGTGAGCTCAAAGTACTGAGGTGGAACTTGAAACCCATAATCCTCAAGCAAAGGGGTTAGAGCTGGAATGACTGGAGTCCACACCATGGTTCATGCAAACACTGTCAGAGTTGCCGTAATTCAATGAGACATTAAAACAAGGTCCTGGCTGCCTGATTAGCTGGACGTTAAAGATCCCACGGCATTATTGGAAAAGTGAAGCAAGTTTCTCTCTCCCGGTGTCCTGGCCAACAATCCTCAAATAAAATTGGTCGCTCACTTGATGGCTGTTTGTGGGACAATGTTATGCAAATTAGCACAAAACACAGTCACTACACTTTTCCAGTAAATGCTACGAAGCTTTGAGTAAATCTTTGAGACTCTGAACTATTTGATAAGACACAATATTGATAATCCTATAGTAATAATCCTTGCTTTTGATATAGCACTTTATCAGTCTTTGAGAGCTTCACAGAATCTACTGTAAAGTGAAATGGCTAACTTTTGTGAGCGAAACGTGGCAACCAATTGCTCAAAGCAGGCTCTCACAAGCAGTCATGGACTCAGTGACCAATTTAATTTTTTTTAACGTTATTTTTATCTGAAGGGATTATTACCCCCGGAAAGCGAGCTGTCAATCAGCCAACAACTGGGTTCCTACTTACTGCTAGGTAAACAGAGGTGTGTGGAGTAAGGGAAACATGCCTAACCTTTCATCCTGGCCGGGAATCAAACCCAGATCCTCTCACTTTCAAGTCGAGTGCTCTAACCAATATGCTACAGATTCCATTAAATGCAAGGATTGTGAATTATATTGTTATAAACCTGCCAAGCAATTAATACATTGCAAGACATCCCGAGTACAAATGTGGCATCAGATAAGAATCCATTCTCTGTCTCTGTCTCTCTCTTCTCTCCCACCCACCAACAATAAACAGGCAGCTGCAAGGTAGGTCTGGCCTACACTGACTGTGCTCCAGCTACTGGACAGATAGAAGCATCTGCTTTCTCAGAGCACAGTGAGATACAGTAAGTTACTGGCTGGTTTCTGTGGTGCAGTGAGTGGTGAGAAGCCACCAGCAAACACACCACACAAACCAGTCAGTAATCCTCATAACTGACAGTCACAGCCTCACAACTGATTTATGGAGGTTGATCTTTTCCCTAGAAAAACAACCGTCAACGGCCTTCCTTAGAGGCCGTTAACCGTCTCCCAACAGCCTGCACCTGGGTTGACTGGTCAAGCAGTTACAGTGCGTCATCAGAGACTGCAGCTCCCAACTGAGAGCAGCTCCAGACAGCAGTACAGTAGCAGGCAGCTCGTGGATCAGCCTGACCCAACCTTTCCGCTTGTATTTCTATGTCACATGGCTGTGGCTTTCAAACCTCACACCGGGGTCTTTGAGCTCACTGTCCAGGGAAGTACTAGAGGTACGCTACATTGTCAGAGGTGCTTTCAGATAAGATGGAAACCTCAGATCCTATCTGTGTATTCAGATGGACGTTGACAGATCCTTCAACATATTGAGAAATGTAGAATGCATTCAGTATCATAAGAACATAAGAATTAGGAGCAGGAGTAGGCCATTCGGCCCTTCGAGCCTGCTCCGCCATTCAATAAGATCATGGCTGATCTTCTCACCTAACTTTGATTACCTGCCCTATCCCCATATCCCCTGATCCCTCTATTTTTCAAAAATCTATCAGTTTCAGCCTTGAAAATGTTCAAGGACTGAGCATCTATAGCCATCTGGGGTAATTAATTCCATAAATTCACTACCCTCTGAGTGTCAACAATCCTCCAGATAATTAGCTGTTCACTTCATGGCTGTTCGGAGAACCTTTCTGTGAGCATGATTGGCTGTTCTGTTGGCATATAAATACATTCACTATAATAATCCTTGCAGTTGATATAGAGCCTTCTGTCTTCTAAATGTCTCGAAGCACTTCATGGAATACACTGTAAAGTGAATTGTTTTGCGGGTGAAACGCGGCAGCCAATTGCGCACAGCAGTGTCTTATAAACAGTCATGGATTAAGTGACCTTTTTTTTGTTAAAAAGGGATTATTACCTCCTGAATAGCGATCTGCCAATGGACTAACAACGTAAATATAATAATAATCTTGCATTTGATATAGCGCTTTTCACATCTTTTAGACATGTCAAAGCATTTCACAGAATATACTGTAAAATTAATTGACTGTACATTTGTGGGTGAAATGCAAAAGTTAAATGCGTACAGCAGTGTCACACAAACAGTCCTGGATTGAATGACCAAAGTATTATCGTTTTGTTTTTTCAAAGATTATTAGCCCCGGAAAAGTGATCCTGCAATGACTATCAACAGGGTTCCTACTGACTGCTAGATAAACCAAGGCGTGTGGAGAAAGGAAACTTGGCCAACATTTCATCCTGCCAGGAATAGAACCCAGATCTCTCGCTTGGGAGGCGAGTGTTCCAGCTACTGAGCTACAGGACTAAATATCTGTAATGTTAAAAGTATCAGGTCTTTCATTTGAATATGAGAGGTACGAGGCGCTCACTTCTGATATTGATGCTTTGGACCATGACCTGTAAAGAATTATGCCCTAGGTATCGCCTTGCCGGGAATCAAACCCAGGTCCTTAAAAACCATTAAACTACAGGACTCCTTGACATTACATTTGACAGGAATTACTGTGAAGTATCAAGCAATGGCTCAATATGGATAACAGAAGTTCTATGTTGTTCTCATGGTCAGTATCAACAACAACATTACACTTGTATAGCGCCTTTCACATCAGGACGTCCCAAAGCGCTGGACAGTCATTGTTTCAGACCCGAGCTGGGGTTGGGGATGGGGAGGGTGAAGGGAAAGAAGGGGATTTGGGGTATTAACCCAAGCTGATGTAATGAAACCTCTACAACAACAACAACTTCAATTCATATAGCGTCCTCCACGCCAGACGGTGTCTCAGAGCGCTTAAAGTCTTGCCACGAGTCCTAGACAGAACAAAGCAAGACCCACAATATTTTGTGTACTTGCTTAGGAAGGTCCTTATTAAGCACCCTGCAACTGCTCCCTCATTTAATAATAATAATCCGTGCATTTGGTATAGTGTCTTATCACGCTGTTGGGAGGACTTCACAGAAAATACTCTAAAGTGAATTGACTACATATTTTGTGGGAGAAACGTGGCAGTCAATTGTGTTTTGTTCACACAAACAGTTGTTGATTGACCAATTAAAAAAATATTATTCTTTTTTTTTGGAGGGATTATTACCCCCCCGATGCGATCCGCCAACCAACTAACAACCAGGTTTTTACTTACTGTTAGGTAAACACAGGCATGTTGGAGTAAGGAAACTTGCCTAAGGTTTCACCCACAAAACTGACATTCAGTTGTACATTTTGGTGAAGTCATTGTCCTGTCCCCTCCCCCTCAACAAACACCTTCCAAGGCTTATGAGCAGCTGTTGGTGGGGAAGAGGTGAAAGATTCACACAGAAAGGTGCCCAAGTACTCCTTCCTGCCTAGGTCCAGCAGCCAAACAGTGCACATGGACGGCAAGGCAGTGAGGATTCTTGGAAAGTTACGTGAAGAGAAATATGTTGAGGTTTGCCACCTCGACGTGTCTCACAGATGATATCAGCTACCAGTTTCCTCCCACGTCTCTCTGTCTGCCTGCAGCGCGCCCCCAGTGTGGGAGGAGGAGATTTTTTTTAAAAAAAACACGGGTGAAAATGCAGGAAGATGGTTTTGGTTTTCAGTTCGAGAGAGATTTGATCTCCGGTAGCTGCTGCTCCTGAAGTTATTTCAGGCTTGCTGCCCAGTTTCCCTTCTGTTCCACCTCAATTACTGGGGCTTCAGTCCAGACCGGGAAGCCGTTCAAGCTAGGATATTATTCACTGAACTGCAGCTTTTCCCTCAGGAGTGGCTCTGACTGAGCCAAACAGCAGCGCGCTGAACCCCTGGCTGCGGCTCGTGCCTCATAGCCTGTTTGGGAGCAGCAAGGGGTCAGTCAGTGTCTCCTGTTCCTCAGCCACTTGCCGCTCTTGCTCCTGGGTCAAAAGGTCGAGGACTCTGAGCTTATTGTCTAAACTGGTTCACCAATGTAGTGCTGGGGGAGGCAGTGCAGTGTTGGGAGGTATCTTCCTTCAGATCAGATAGTAAACTAAAACTGTGCCTGTTAATTGTGTGTGTGGAGATGGATGTGTGTTTGGGGGGCGGGGGTTAAAATCCATTGATGCTATTGGTAAAAAGGGTGTGACCCAGTGTGCTAACAAACAATTCTCCAGATTAGTTACTCTTTCGCATGATGGTTATTTATGTTTTGTGAGAATAGGCTGCTGTGCCTGCTTAAAAATACAGGCACTACACTTCAAAGCAATTCCTTGTGAATCACTTTGAGACTGACATTATGGGCACTATATCAAATGCAGGAATGTTATTAAACTGCCGCTGGGACCAAGGTGGAAAATCCAGTGTTCCACTTCAACATCCCAGTCAGAACTTAGCTGATTGGTGAATTCGGACAGACACAAGGCAATTAAATCAAAGCAATTAAAACCCACATTTCTACAGCTCTTCACTGAATAGTGAGCACAGAGACAAGGTGTGCATTCACTCCCTGGCACCTCCCCACCTCTCTGACCTCCTCTCATCCCAAACTACAACCTGGTTCCTCCGCTCGACCGGCACCAGCCTCCTGCTCGTCTCTCACACCCTCCGTCCCACCATCGCTGGTCGTGCTTTCAGCTCTAGGTCTCAGGCTCTGGAACACTCTCCGCCAGTTCCTCCGACTTGTTCCCCACCTCTCTTCTTCAAGACCTGCCTGAAAACCTTCCTCTTCGACCATGCTTATAGCCATCTCCCCCACCAACTGGACCAGGCTCGGAGTCAGGCTCTGCCACTGTTAAGCACTCCAAAACGTTACCCAGTGCAGAGGGCACTATATAAATGCAAGTTGTTGTTGTTGAGCAACAGCCAATACCATGCACTTGTGCTTTTACAGAGCCTTAGAAGACTGAAAAAGTGTTATAAGGTAAGCAACTTTACTGAGTGAACGAGCTCCAAGGTGACATGCCTGTCAATGGAATGTCGGAATCAAGCCAGTCTCTTGTAGCTGTCTCAATAGTCCAGTTCCTGAGCCAAGTGCGTCCGCGGTATTCCAGGCCACTGCTGATGACACCACCACCCAGCCTGGTTCACTGGCAGGTCTCGGAAGAGCAGATGAGTCACTGGGGGTAGGGAATCATCCCACTCAGATCCTATTAACCCATGCAAGCCAAACCCCTAATGAGTAGGGTGATCCCAGCTGGACTTGCCAGACAATGTTCTTAATGGGAAGCTATACGGTTAGCTCATTAGACTTCAGCAGTTACTCCCAACACACACTCTACAGTCTCAGTTTGGTTTGGAGACTCCTAAGCATGGGTGATGGGTTTCTGCATGTGTCAGAGCCCTCCCCATCTCCAGCTAACCAAAAAAAGAGCTTGACATGAATCACTTGTAGGCAATACCAAACCCAAGGCATGATCCAACAAACAATAGTGAAATGCCGAGTCAATCAAGAGGAGGCCACAGCACAGGGGAAAATTCCCTTCTCCTTGCTAATACTGTAAAACCCTGATAATCCGGCCGATTGGGCCCGCTCATCTCCCGGATTTCAGAGTTTGCCGTATTTAGAACCTGCCCTAGAAATGGCTGGGGAAGTCCCACGTGTGCTGTATACCCAGCACTGAAGCCAAATAATGGCTGAGCTCCACCCACAGCGCCTGATGACAGAGCGGCCAAACCAGGTACTGCAAGCAGCTGTTCCGAACTTCAGGAGATTTGTCGACAACGGAAAAAATCTAACACTACATGTATTTTGAGATCTTGCCGGTTTTAGGGAGTTGCCAAATTTCGGAATGTGGGATTATCAAGGTTTTATTGTAGTTATTAAAAGTAGGTAAACACGGTGCCTCAGACAATGAAGTGCTTTGGAATGCCAGCCTTGACTGTGAGCTTAAAATACTAAACAACAACAACAAAATTGCACTTAGCGCCTTTCACATCGGGAAGATGACCCAAAGCGCTGAACAGTCAGGTCGGGACCCGAGCGGGGGGTGGGTGGGGGAGGGAGGGTCGGGGTAAGGCGAAGCAGAGTGGGAAAGGGGGAAGAGTTAGTCAAGCAGCTGAAGGCGCGGTCGAAGAGGAAGGTCTTGAGACCAGCATTGAAGGAGGAAAGGGAGGAAGCCAGGCGGAGGGGCTGCGGGATGGAGTTCCACAGTGTGGGAGCAGAGCGGCTGAAGAGTGAGAATGAGGCAGCAGAGAGTGGGATCAAATATAACGATGATTGGGCGGTTAGAGCAGTGGACGCGGAGCAGGCCTGAGTCTGCTGAACGGAGGGGGATGGGCGGGCTAATAGGGAAAGTGGGGTTCAAACACACAACATTCAGACCGAGAACCAAATACATCAGCGCGAGAGTAAACAAGGTAGAGTGGGAACAAGTAAGCCAAGCACAGAATGGGAATGAGTGAGTGAGCCAGACATGGAGAGTGGGAATGAGTGAGTCAGAGTGCAAGTGAGCCAGGCAGAGTGTAGGAGCGAGTAAGCCAGACACAGAGTGCGAGAAAGTGAGCCAGTCAGACAGGGAGTGAGTGAGCAAGCCAGGCACAAAGAATGGGAGTGAGTGAGTGAACCGGACAGAGTGGGAATGAGTGAGTGAGCCAGACAGAAAGTGGGAGTGAGTGAACCATGCTCACAGAGTGGGAGTGAGTAAGTGAGTGAGCCAGACAGAGTGGGATTGAGATATCAAGTGAGTGAGGCAAAGTGAGAATGAGGCAGCAGAGAGTGGGATCAAATATAACTTAGATCTCTTCACAGCCCTTTTCCTTCAGCCTTGCTCTCTTCCTATTACCCCCCACTCACTTACAACACAGCCTCCCCTGCCCGAGGCCCCAATACCGGCTCCCTTGCTCCAGTTGGTTTCAATCAGAAAGCTATTGGAAGGCACGTGGCCAGTGGAGAGCCGGATGAAAGGAAGCACTAAAAGCCACCACACAACAACAGGTGGCTGGGCTGTGGGTCTGTGCTTGAGCACTGCACCTGCATGTGGCTTCCCCCTCTCCACTTCTCGCCCCCCTGCTGCTGGGTTTCTCGTTACAGTACAGCAGCAGGGAAGTGATCAGCAACTCAAAGTTAGGCAAAGCCACGATTCATCTCCTGTCAGCTTCCACCAAAACATCACTCTTCCATCTCCTGGTATGTGTGTGTGTGTGTGTGTATGTGAGGGGGGGCAATATAAAAACCTTGGGGTAAAATGCTCCTCATCACAACAGCAACAAATTGTATTTACAACAACAAAATTACATTAATAGAGCGCCTTTCACATTGGGAGGACATCCCAATGCACTGGGAAGAATTATACAGCACCTTTCAGGTCAGGAGTCAGGAGGGATATGGAGGGTAGTTAGTGGGAAGATGACAGAAGGCATGGTCAAAAAGAAAGTCTCTTGAGATGGAGGTAAGGGCAGGGACAATGCAGAGGGGCTCTAGGATGGAGTTCCAGAGAGTAGGGGCAGATAGGCCATACATAGGCTGTGATAACAAACCTCCTACATTCACCAACTAACTCGAAGTAAACACTAGCAAATTAAACATACGTGCACTTTCAATGTTTCTACCTCTTTACACTATGTAAAATGGTGAGAGGGACACAACATATTCTGCATAAGCAGTGATGCTCAACAATGCTTGAGGTTCACAAGAACCCACTCCCTCCATTGCAGCATTAAGCTGTGTTTTAAATGAGTCCCAGTGTCCTGGCCTCACCTCCTGTTCCTGGCAACCCTGTTCCAGTCGTTAGTTACCCTTTGTGTAAATAAACACTTCCTGGTGTCTGTCCTGAAATTGTCCGTTGCAACTCTGAATCTGTGTCCTCGTGTTCTACTGTCTGGTTGCATCCTAAAATATTGTTTGAGGTTTCGTTTTTCATTGTGTTAATGACGGAGCTGCTGCTGATTGGCGCCACAAAACTAAAGATTGAGTAACAGCATCAACTACAAATTGCATTTACACAGAGCCCATCATGCAGGGCAATGTCTCAGAGCAAAGCCTGGCGCTGAGCCAGGGGAGGGAAGAGGTGACTGCAAGCATGGTCGAAGAGGAGGATCTTTAGTCATAATCTAAGAGGGGAAGGAGGGATGGTGGTGGTGGGGGAATTCCAAAGCTTTGGGGTGCAGTGTCTGAAATGGATTCCGGCGAGGATTGGTGAACGGAGTTTAGTGTGGTTGAGTTTAGTGTGAGCACCAAATAAATGGGGAGTAAAATCAGCCAGGGTCGTCAGCAAGCATGGTCGAAGAGGAGGATCTTTAGTCATAATCTAAGAGGGGAAGGAGGGATGGTGGTGGTGGGGGAATTCCAAAGCTTTGGGGTGCAGTGTCTGAAATGGATTCCGGCGAGGATTGGTGAACGGAGTTTAGTGTGGTTGAGTTTAGTGTGAGCACCAAATAAATGGGGAGTAAAATCAGCCAGGGTCGTCAGCCAGGTTCGTCCCTCCTGCTTTGTAATGCCAAGGTCCAGAATTGTACATGTGTCTGGGTTTGTCACTGCTGTAGGGAGCAGCTTATAGCAGTGGGGCATGAAAATATGGCAGTCACTTATCTACAATGTGACTTGCTGTACCAGATATATAGGATGTGTTGGCAGGGGCCTATCACCAGACAAACTACTGAAGGGAACTCTATAACCTGTGCAATACAAAGTCGTCATCTAGTGGCATAGGCGGTACTGCAAGTCACCCAAGCTCTTACACACAGACTTCCTTCCATTTAATCAGCCTTGGGTACATGGCAATGGCAGCTATCTCCTCTCACAAATTACAGGCTGTGGATTCCTGGACACAGGATAAATTGGGAAAAATACAATAAGAGACCTGAATCCAAGGACTTGTCTGTTCAACAACAGCAACAACAACTTGCATTTATATAGCACCCTCAGGCAGGGTAGTGTCCCGGAGCGCTTGTGGATGTCAAAGGATCACATTGACACTGGAGGGGGGAGAGGGAGCATCTATCTCCCTCCCACTCCTGACCATCAGAAGTTTATTTCATAGCTATGTGCTGGATTTTGCTAGCATCTACTAGTGTGCATTTTGGTTAGTCGAACCATTTGGGGAACATAGAGTATACATTGGTATACGTCCAGCACTTTGGGACGTCCTCCCGACGTGAAAGGCGCTATATAAGTGCAAGTTTTGTTGTTTTTTGTTGTTGTTGTTGGGTGGGGTGACTACTGGAATCTTAACCAACTAAAACCGCATAGCTTGTCATTGAGAGCACTGTCTGCCAAGCTTTCCCACTGCTTGCCAGCTAGGACCACCCTACCCATCAAGCCTTTGGCTTGCACGGTTATAAACAGGAGCTGAGCGTCATGAATTCCTGCCCCCACTTCAGATGAACCTTGATGTTAAATCGCCTGTGTCGGTTTAAGCGGATATTATTCAAGAAAGGGATTGAGTCTTTGTCCTGACAACCAGATTAATCGCTTGTTCACTTTATGGCTGTGTATTGGACCTGGCTGTGTGTAAACTGACTGCCACAAGTACACACAGTAACTACATTTGACAACAATTCCTGGAGAAACACTTTGTGGAGTTGTGAGGTTAAAGGCGCTGGATCAAAAGCGAGCATCGTTACTTAGAAGGCAGAATCGAAAAGGACAGATGCTGTGATTTACTCACAGGGCCTCGATATGAAAACATCCCATTTACAGCAGACATTTGAGCTCACACTGGGACTGTTAGTAGTCTGGTGCACTTCCACTCACGGCTCAAGAGCCGTTCCCTCCCCCCCAAACACTAAACACAAACAGTTCCACTTTCAGCAGAGACTCTCCAGCCTGATCTCTATTCCAGGAGACTCCTGCAGCTACTGTGCAGTTGAATTCCCAGCAGCTTGGAAACTGTGGGCAACAGCGGAGAGAGCCAGGAAGTGGAAGAGGGACGAGTGCCAGCAATCTATTCCACAATGCCTCGTCACTCACTGCCTTCACACACATGGAATTGTTATTGGTCAGCTAACTCTTCCTCCCGTCCTTCCGCCTGGCTGTGGCTCAAACAGAGGATGGCTAGCCGTCCTCAGGGTAATTCTCATATTTGATCCAGCACCTAGAATGTCAAGCTGCTATTAAAGTGTTTCACAGGAAACTGTGTAGTGACTATTCACTAGTAGTGCAGTGACTACTTTTCAAAGAATCTTATAGCACAGAAGGAGGCCATTCGGCCTATCGTGCCTTGCCATGGCTCTCTGAAAGAGCTACCTAATTCCATTCCCACACCCCAGCCATAACCCCACTGCCCTGCAAGTTCTTCCTATTAAGTACCTTTCTAATTCTCTTTTGAAAGCTATTATCAAATCTGTATCCAACACCCTTTCAGGCAGTGCCCTCCAAATCGTAACAACTCTCTGGGTAACTCTTACTTTTGTAGGCAGCTATTGTCAAACAGCCACATAACAAGGTCCCACACCTACAAGACAATCATGAGTTCAACATCTCATCCGAAGGACAGCATTTCAGACAACGCATTGCACTGCCACCCCCACCCAAATCACCACGGGCAAGAGACACAAGGCATCCAGCTTAATGCAAACACTCAGCCAACCCCAGAGGACGTATTACCCCACTCCCACCGACCTGATCCACACCATGCCTCAACATCACTCCCAGACTCCCCCCATCTCCACCATTGTTTTCAGACCCACTCCACACTTCACCCATCACTCACCCTCACATATTGCTTCACTCCACAGTATCAAGTCATTAGCAAACAGCTCCTCAAGGTAACCTCACAAGTTGCTGAGGTTGGGGTGGTGGGTTTGCAGTTAACAGAATGGCTCCAGGTTTCCATACTCCCAAACAGGTACAAATCAATGCCCTGGCATTAGCTTGCATACCCTGTTCACAGTTAAACAACCACATTGCTTCCAGAGTGAATGGCTTGTCGAGTGAGTGAGATTCTGCTTACCTCCTCATCTGACGTGTCCACTTCGTATTCATCCTTTACAGGAGGTGGCCGCAGATTGTGTGGTTGCTCAGACGTTTCCAACTTGTCCCCGTTCCCAGTCCCTTCATCTTCCTCCTCCCTGGTAGCTTGACCCTGCTGGGAATGGCAGAACAAGGTGTTTGTTAATAATAATGCTGGCCTCTGGTTAATTATAATTACAATAAAACGCAAAGTGTAATGATTGTGCATTCATAGGTGAGTGTGTCAGCCAACCTGCGCACTTGCCCAACTTCCCACAAATACCTACAGAGGGAGCGACCAATTTTAACTGGGGATTGTCGGCCAGGATACCAGCAAAGAGAAACTCCCTTCTCTTTGAAAAATTATGCTATGGCATCTTTAGTATCCAGCTAAATATGAAGACGGGATCTCGATTTAACGATTCATCTGGAGGACAGCACCTTCATCAATGCAGGGTTTCACAGCGCTGACATGTCACTCTTGATCCCACAACCTTCTGACTTAAGAGGCGAAAAATGTTACCAACTGAGCCAGGCTGGTACCTAGGAATGCACGAAAGAACTGTTATTTTGTACCACTTGATTATGCAAAGTGTCCGAAATGAGAAGAGCGTTCAGCTTTCATCGGCCCACCTCCTGGCTCAGTCTCAAGCTCTCGTCTCTGTTGAGGAAGGTGTGACTCAGAAACGAGAGTACTGCCAACTAGGGAACGGCGATATGGGAATTTTCCGGATATGGATATATCGGTTGGCCCATATCGAGATATACCGAAATACCGATATTTTCCGTTTTTTCGTACTGCGCATGCGCGCGCGCATCGGAGTGCGCGCGCATTCCGGGTGCGCGCGCATTCGGAGCCTATCTTCTCAGGAGGTAAATATCTTTCTCTCTCTGTGTCTCTCACTCTCTCCATCTCTGTGTTTTTCTGTCTCTGTCTCTATATCTCTCTCCTCTCTTACATCCCCCCACCCCCGTCGTCTCTCTCCCCCACCCACCCCCAAGCCGTCTCTCTATCCCTCCCCCCCCCCCGCCGTCTCTCCCCCCCTCTCCTCCCCCCCCCCCCCAGCCGTCTCTCTCCCCCTCTCCCCCCCCCAGCCGTCTCTCTCCCCTCTCCCCCCCCCCAGCCGTCTCTCCCCTCTCACCCCCCCAGCCGTCTCTCTCCCCTCTCCCCCCCCCAGCCGTCTCTCTCCCCTCTCCCAGCCGTCTCACTCCCCTCTCTCCCCCCCCCCCAGCCGTCTCTCTCCCCCTACAGCTGTCTCTCTCCCCCCCCCAGCCATCTATCTCCCCCTCAAACCCCCCAGCCGTCTCTCTCCCCCTCAAACCCCCCAGCCGTCTCTCTCCCCCTCACCCCACCCCCCAGCAGCCTCTCTCCCCCTCACCCCCCCACCCACAGCCGTCTCTCTCCCCCCATCCCTTGCATTATTATTATTACCTGTATTATGTATTCGAGGACTATGAATAGAAGATGGCGGCTTTGCACCTCGGTCTGTGCATTGTGTATAGAGATGAGCATTCTGGGTCTTGTAGTTGATTGTGCTCGCATCCCGATTTTTTACCTCGATATACCGTTTTTCGATATATCGGTATTTTTAAAATGTCTATATCGGCATACCGATATGAAAATCGTATCGGGTTTTAGCGATATACCGATATATCGCCGTTCCCTACTGCCAACTGAGCAGGGTACGCTAATTGTTATTAAATGAGAGTCAGTGTCCTTGCGCTCCGAGAACTGTTCTGTTCAAACCACAAGAAATTCACCAGTGTTACGCACCTGTGTCTGTTTGCTGGACTTCTCATCTGTGTCATCCTTATCTTCAAGACCACTGTCTTCAGTCTCATCCACCTCTTCCTCCTCGTCACTGCTCTCATTGCCTGAATCCTCTAGCCCCGAGTAAACACTTTCATCACTGTCCGTTGCATCTTCTTCCTCTTTCACATTCAACTCTTCAAGGAGAGGCAACTAGAAAGCAACCACACCCTAAAATCGGTCACAATTTAAGCAAAGACCCCGCTACTGTTAAAAAAAACACCTAAACAACAAATTATGTTAATATAGCACTTTTCATATCGGAAGGACATCCTAAATTGTGGACAGTTAAGGGTTTGCACCCAAACGTTGGAATCAAGATCGAGGGTAGGGGGATGTGGGAAGATGACCGAAGACATGATCAAAGAAAGTCTTGAGATGGGCCTTGAAGGAGGCAAGGAAGGGAGTGAGGAAGAGGGATTCAGTGACAGAGTTCCAGAAGGTGAGGATAGAGAGCCTGATGGCCATGTTAATAGATCAGATGTAGGAAGGAACAAGACCGTGGAGAGCTTTAAAAGTGATTTTAAACTTAATCAGCTGAGGAATGGTAAGCCAATGGAGCTCTGCGAGAAAGGGGGTGATCAGCTACTAGTAGTGTCTTGGATTTCCTGTGGATCTGTCTGCCTCTGCTCCCATCTTCTGTCAGAACAAGACTTTATTACAGGGATCCTGCGTTTGTTAAAAAGAATTAGAAAGAAAAGCATTTCATAGTGCCTTTTTGCAATAAACATCTGAAAGCACTTCACTAGTAATTATTGTCAAGTGTAGCGACTGTTTTGATAGGTAAACGCACTGGTAATTTTGTATAGAAACAGGCATGAAGTGAATGACTAATTTATCTCAACAACAATTAAATTTATAGAGCGCCTTTCACGTTGGGAGGACGTCCCTGAAGGATTGTCCGCCAGGACTGGACTTTTCCAAAAATTATGTGGGATCTTCACAGTACACCTGAATAGGTACAGATAAGGTCTTGGTTAAAGACCTCACCTGAAGGGTGGCACCTCTGGCAATATAGTGCTTTCTCCAGAGTGTCAGACTGATCATAATCCCCGACATTGGCCTTGAAATCACAAGCTCCCGACCCAGAGGTGAGAGCCTGAGGCAGGTCATTACTGAATGGCAAACGGGACACAGAGCAGAACCTAGAGAGGAAAACAGCAACAGTTTAGCCCTGGTTTATATTTAAAAAAGTGAAAATTAAATGTGGAGTTTGCACGAACAAAGAGCTCGCTTTCATTTGAAGCCCAGCACTGGGATCGTTGGTATCAGAGTGAAAGAACAGGCAGAATTCCCACACGTGCAGAATGGCTGAAACCCCCCCAAATGCTAGGAAGCAAGCCGCGCCCTCACTCGCTCCTTCTCATCTCCCTTCCTGTGGAGAGCCCTTTGATTGCAACCAAATGAGTCTCGCAGATGGGTCCTGAAAGATGTGCTGTCTCTTAGTCAGACGTCAGACAGCGGGAGGAAGGGTACTTTCATTCAATTTCTTCACTAAGCAGAAAAGGATCGCCATCCGCTGGTGAAATCAAGAGCTGCACACTAATAAAAGATTACATCAAATATGTGGAGTCCTATAGTAGAATTGCTTGAGGCACTCACCTCACAAGTGAGAGAACCGGGTTTGATTCCCAGGCAGGACAAATTGGTAAGCAAGTTTCCTTACTCAACACATCTCTGTTGAGTAAGCCTCCTCCTTGTCCTCAGAATCCTTGTCCCCAAAATCCTCTGCTTCACCATCGTGGCAGGTGTAGTGGCTGAAAGTCACTACACCTCGAGGCTCTGGAACTCTCTTCCTCACCCCCTTCGTCTCGCCCCTCTCCCTACATTCAGGTCTCGGCTAAAGACCTTTCTTTTCGACCGCGCTTTCGGTCACCTTCTTTCCCCCTCCCTCTGGCTCTGCTCGAGATGTGTTATTGGGAAATGCTCCCAATAATCCATAGTTAGTGTAGCGAAGAAGTGTGATGTCCAGCAAACACAGGAAAGCTGAGTGGGTAAGAGCGTAGATGTGGAGTTCAAAGAATAACTAGGAGTCAAACAAAATATACATGGGCTCTGCAAAGTGTAGAGTGCATCCACGCAGGTTAATGCTGTCAGAAGCTGAGGTAAGAAGGTGCTGGTGGGAGCTAAGCCGTCAAGCAGCCAAGGTATCTTGTCCAGAGTGTAAAACCCAGTACTGTACTGTATAAAATAGTTATAATTGTAGATCGCAACAAGTTGGCATACCAGAGGAGTACCAAACATCCTACAAAGAGAGCTTTATAGGTATGATCATGGCCGGAACGCTGTCAAATGAAGTCTATTACAGATAAATGCAAGGTACTACAGTAAAAGCCCGTTTATCTGTGAACCGATCAACCGTAACTTCCGTATAACTGGCACCTAAAAAAAAGGTCTGCATTCGATTAACTGGAATTTCGATTAACCGGCACAATGCATTTTTTAAAAAAAATTGGGGGGGGTTTTCGGCCGGATATCCAGCACGTGCTTTAACTGGCATTGGCCAGCTCCCAAGGGTGCCGGATAAACGGGCTTCTACTGTACAACAATAAATTGCATTTATACAGCCTTGAGGACATCTAGAGGCACTATACAGTGAGAGGTTTGTACCGAGCTAGGGGTTGGAATCAAGGAGGGTGGTGGGAAGATGATCAAAGGCGCTGTCAAAGAGGAAGGTACTGAGACAAGCCTTTCACGTCAGGAGGACTTCCCAAGGCGTTGGACATTCAATGTTTCAGACCCAAGGTCGGGATCAGGGAGGGTGGAGGGAATGGAGGGGATTTGGGGTGCTAGATGGGACTATCGAAGAGGGTCTTGAGACGGGACTTGAAGGAGTGTAGGGAGAGGGCGGCATATGGACTGTGAGATGGAATTCCAGAGGTTAAGGGCAGAGTGGCTGAAGGTTCGCCCGCCGATGGTGGGGTGGGTGGGTCGGGGGCCATGGAGCATTCCCTCTGAGAGGAGGGAATGGGCAGATTCATAGGGGGTTAGGAGGTCGCAAAGGTAGGGTGGGGCAAGGTCGTGGAGGACTTTGAAGGTGAGGACCAGGATCTTGAATTGAATCCACTAGGTGATGGGGAGCCAATGGAGTCAGGTAAGAATGAGGGAGATGGGGGTCACAGAGCTTGGAGCTGTAGAGGACATGGGCCACAGAGGAATTGGAAAGATCGACAAGCAGGGTGTTGGCGTAGTCGAGCCTGGATGTGGCGAAGGCATGAATGATGGTTCTAGTGGCCTGAGGGGGGGATGAGGTAGTGGCAGAGTCAGGCAATGTTGCGGAGGTGAGGGAAGGCAGAGCGGGTCATGGCTTGGATGCGGGGCTCAAGTTGAGGATTGAACAAGACACCTAGGTTCCTAACTGGCTTGGTGAGGTTGAGTGTGCAACCATGGAGGTTGATGTTGCCAGTGGGTGATAAGTGAAGGCGCTGGTGCAAGCCAATCAGGAGGGTCTTGGTCTTGTTGACATTCAACTGCAGAAAATTAGCTCTCATCCAGGACTTGATGTCTGACAGGCAATCTGTCAGGAAAGCAGTGGTCCTGGAATCGAGGGTAGAGGAAGAAACAAAGAAATGGGGGCCATCGCATACATGTCGGCGGATGATGTCACCAAGGGAGGCGAAGGAGGAGGCGAGGGAGGGGCACCATGATGTAGCTTGAGAGGGTGGGGCAGAGAGGCTGAAGACCCACCTGTGGATATTACAGCGTGCAAAGCTGTAATGGAGCTGTAATGGTGTGCACTGGCACGCTCAGAGCATGAGAGTGCACACCAAGCAAACAAATTGGTAAAGTTTACTGGGTCACAGAAGGCAAGACCGCAGAGAATGTTAAAGGTGATAGGGATCTTGAACTCTATTCGCTAGCGGATAGGGAACAAGTGGTGAGCGTGCAGGTAATCAGATCAAGGAGCTTAGTGGAGGAGAGACACGAGCTGCAGAGTTCTGAATAATCTGCAGCTTGTGGAAGGAAGAGTCAGTGAGCAGGAAATTAGCCTCATCAAGCAGTGACATATATACACAATAAATGTTTTGCCCACAAATTATACCATCAGTTCACTTTACAGTATATCCTATGTTATGATATAAGGTGGTAAATCAAATCTAAGGATTATTATTAATTATATATTCAGAATATATTGCATATATTATACATACTGTATATATACAGTACTATGTATATCTGTGTAGCCTATATAATACATACAGGATCTAAGATTTGGACAAACAAGTACTCTGTGGATGGGATTGAATTTGCAAAGCGGAAAGCTAAAAAAGGTCTAAGGATGTTTGTTGACCCGCCGTTCACTAATTCAAGCCAGTGTGAGACAGCAATGAACAAAGTTACATGGCAAACAGGATACTGGGCTATATTGCTAAATCAGTTGAGTTTAGATCACCGGATGTCACTCAGACATGACTTCTCTGGTCAACACGTACAGTGAATACTGCAGTTCTGGTCACTGTGATATAAGAAGGCTGCCCAGGACCTAGCGACAAGCAGAGAAGAACAAGGCAGATCCCCAGTGTTATAAGAATTAGCTGTGAACTATTAGACAAGCTCGGGCTCTTCAGTCTTGAGAGAAGATGATTCAGAGGGGACCTCATAGAGGTGTATGAAATTTTAAAGTATCCAGATCAGTACTTCAGGACCCACCAAGACATTAGAACAAGATGTGAAAGGTGCTGAACTAAATATAAGGATTATTATGTGGAGTCCTGTAGCTCAGTGGTTAGAGCACCCGCCTTAGAAATGAGAGACCTGAGTTCAATTCCAGGCAGGCCGAAACCTTAGGCAAATTTCCTTAAAAAAACAATAATGGGTCATTTTCAATCCATGACTGTTTATGGGACACTGCTGTGTGCAATTGGCTGCTGCGTTTCATCCACAAATATATAGTCAATTCACTTTACAGTACATTCTGGGAAGCTCTTTGAGACATCTAGAAGACGTGAAAAGTGCTAGATCAAATTCAAGGATTATTATTATTATAGGTTAATATTATTAGTTGTAAAGTGCAATTTCAGCACAAACACCAGAAAGCTTTTCTTTATTCAGATGATAATCAATAATTGGAACAGGTTGTCAAGAAGGGTGGTTGAGGCCAGGGCACAAGTGCTAGTTTAAAAAACAGCTCGATGCTGTGATGGGGTCAGAAGGGTAGGTGTTCTGGAGGTGTGAGATCAGATGAGCTGAAGCTTATTCTGCCTGTTCTATTATAACAATAATCCTTGCATTTGATATAGTGCTTTTCATATCTTCTAGATGTCTCAAAGCGCTTCACAGAACACTCTGTAAAGTGATTTGACTCTATATTTTGTGGGCAAAACGCAGCAGCCAATTGCAGTGGCCATGGAATCGAAGGTGCAGAGAGAAAAGGCGCCAAGTCATTGTTGTAGTAGTTGAGTTGGGCTTCGTCTGCATACATGTCTTAATTTCATGCTTGCGGATGACATTGTCGAGTAGATGTATTTAGGTGGTGAAGATGACTGAGGATAGAGTCCCGAGGAAAACTGCATGTGACTGTGGGTGACAGAAGCTGTTAGAAAGTGAGATAGGCAAGTGTGAAATCAAGATAGGGCAGAACCATAAACTTAGAGCAAAGTAGCCTGCAAATGCCCTCAGCATTCATGTGGCATGAAAAAGAGAAGAGTGAAGTCCCTATGCTTGATCACCACTCTGTTTTCTCTTATTTGAGCACTTCACCCTGTACCATCCCTCCTCTCTCCCCCTCAACATTCTCCTAGTCTACTGTGACCAATCCACATCCCCTACAGACTGGCTCCTTCCTCAAGCATATCTCCTTTCTTCTCTCATCCCTATGCCTCTGAACTGAATGCCTGTTCATCATGAGCAACTTCAACCATCAATTCAACTCCTCAAGCCCCATCACCTCTGACTTCACTGCCTCCCTCTTCACCCTAAAACCTCACCCTCCATATTAATTCCCTGAACCACAACCGTGACAACCCACTAGACCTCGTCAGTACCCATAGTCTAGACATCTCTCATATGTCAATCACAGACAAGGACACCTCTGACCGCTTCTTAATCTCCATCTCCTCCCGTATGCCCCAACCCTCCTCCAAATCCCTAAATCCCATTCTCTACTTCCCACCACCTCCTCCATACCCCCTCTCAATCCTCACCTCAGATGCCAAGTGCAGAGATCCATTATCTCCAGGACAACATCCATCTAGCTGCATCCTCCTCCCCCATCACAACAGACATCCTCACCTCCTACCATGGACTGCACCCTACACTCCTTTGCTCGTATCTCTCCCTCCTCCCTTTTGCCCACCATCACCCAGATGAAACAAAAACAGAAGTCGCTAGGAAAACTTGGCAGGCCAGGCAGCATCTATGGAGGAAGTTTGGGGTCCACGACCCTTCTTCCGAAATGACAAAGGGTCGTGGATCCAAAACGTTGATGCACATTCCTATCTCCATAGATGCTGCCTGACCTGCTGAGTGTTCCCAGCGACTTCTGTTTTTGTTTGCAACTTCCAGCATCTGTAGCATTTGGCCTTTTTTTAAAAAAAAATCACCCAGATGAAGCCCATCACCTGCTGCTTAACAATCTCCTCCCCACCCAACTTCTGGTCATTTGATGATGGTTTCCCCACGTGTCATATATATCCGCCCAGTCGCGCCCAAAAAACCAAGTCATGCATGTGAGTTACAGGTCAGGCCGTGATACAATCCATGTGCAGTATTATTGCAGGTTACTGCATGGTGTACATGTGGCTATGTAATAGGTGCATTGTTCCTTCATTTGCCCACAAATACACAGTAAATGGAGGTGGAGAGGGGAATACAGGGGGGAGGGGTGGTCGTCTCGGGGGTGGGGGAAGAGAGCGGGATGAGGGAGGGTGGGGAAAGAGATAGGGGGAATGCTCTTCACAGGGGAGAGAGGGGGGGTTTTAGGTGGGGGGTAGGTGGGCAAGTTGGTGGGTGTGCAAAGTGGGTGGGGGTTGGGTGTGTGAGGTGGGTGGGGGTTGGGTGTGCGAAGTGGGTGGGGGCGTGGGAGTTGGGTGTGCGAGGTGGGTGGCGGTTGGGTGTGCGAGGTGGGTGGGGGTTGAGTGTGCGAGGTGGGTGGGGGTTGGGTGTGCGAGGTGGGTGGGGGTTGGGTGTGCGAGGTGGGTGGGGGTTGGGTGTGCGAGGTGGGTGGGGGTTGGGTGTGCGAGGTGGGTGGGGGTTGGGTGTGCGAGGTGGGTGGGGGTTGGGTGTGCGAGGTGGGTGGGGGTTGGGTGTGCGAGGTGGGTGGGGGTTGGGTGTGCGAGGTGGGTGGGGGTTGGGTGTGCGAGGTGGGTGGGGGTTGGGTGTGCGAGGTGGGTGGGGGTTGGGTGTGAGAGGTGGGTGGGGGTTGGGTGTGCGAGGTGGGTGGGGGTTGGGTGTGCGAGGTGGGTGGGGGTTGGGTGTGCGAGGTGGGTGGGGGTTGGGTGTGCGAGGTGGGTGGGGGTTGGGTGTGCGAGGTGGGTGGGGGTTGGGTGTGCGAGGTGGGTGAGGGTTGGGTGTGCGAGGTGGGTGGGGGTTGGGTGTGCGAGGTGGGTGGGGGTTGGGTGTGCGAGGTGGGTGGGGGTTGGGTGTGCGAGGTGGGTGGGAGGTGGGTGTATGAGGTGGGTGGGGGTTGGGTGTGCGAGGTGGGTGGGGGTTGGGTGTGCAAGGTGGGGGTTGGGTGGGTGTGCAAGATGTGGGGGGGTGGGGGTTGGGTGTGCGAGGTGGATGGGGGTTGGGTGTGCAAGGTGGGGTTTGGGTGGGTGTGCAAGATGTGGGGGGTGGGGGTTGGGTGTGCGAGGTGGGTGGGGGTTGGGTGTGCAAGGTGGGGTTTGGGTGGGTGTGCAAGATGTGGGGGGGTGGGGGTTGGGTGTGCGAGGTGGGGGGTTGGGTGGGTGTGCAAGATGTGGGGGGGTGGGGGTGAGAGGTGGGGGGTGGGGGTGAGAGGTGGGGGGTGCGAGGTGGAGGGTGGGTGTGCGGGGTGGGGGTTGGGTGTGTGGGGTGGGGGGTGGGTGTGAGAGGTGAGAGGTGGGGGTTGGGTGTGCGAGGTGGGGGGTGGTGGTGAGAGGTGGGGGGTGGTGGGAGAGAAAGAGAGGAGAGATGGCGGCCATGACAGAAGCTGTACTGACATGTCTTGCGCTCCCTGTTGAAGCCACACCAGCAGGACATGGCCGCCAGCACATACATACAGAGAGAGAGACACCACCAACCTGATCTGCTACCTCCGGTGGACCGAGTGAGACCGTCCTCTTATTCCCGGCCACCCGGCTGCTCCCCGCTGCCGGTCCCCGCGTGCTTTTGGCCGCCATCTTTGCCCAACGGTCGCCCCGCGCGACGCAGCGCGTGAGGAAAGGTCACAGGTCAACCTGGGCGAGTGGGAGGGGGGAAGTGAGAGACAAAGCTGCCGATTGGGCGTGTTTCTCGCCCGATTGGGCGCGTTTCTCGCCCGATTGGGCGCCTTTAGTGTTTCATTAACAGTAATCCTTACGTTTGATATAGCGAATGCCTCATACAGTAATACACGTCTTCCAGGCGTTTCATATCGCTTCACTAGAATATACTGTACATACACAACAGCTTGGGACGTCCTCCCGACGTGAAAGGTGCTCCAAAAAATTTAATTTTGTTGTTGTAAAGTGAAGTGACTGTAAATTTTGTGGACAAAACACGGCAGGAAACCAATTGCACACAGCAGTGTCCCATAAACAGTTGTAGATTGAGTCACCGTGTTGTTTGGGCGGACGGGATTGCTACCCATGGATCTGCCAATTGACTAACAACCGGGTTCCTACTTATTGCTAGATAAATATCAAGGTGTGTGGAGTTAGGAAATTTGGCTAAGGTTTCGCTCTACCTGCGAATCAAACCCAGGTCCAATCGCTTGCAAGGCAAGTGCTTGAACCACTGAGCTACTGGCTTTGGACGGGTGCCATTTTGAAAAAAACATTTAGCTTGCAAAACCTTCCCCCAAGGCAGCCAATTGTGCACAAGTGTCCCACAATTATTGGGATTATTATCAGGCATGTGGGGGTAAGGAAACATGGCCAAAGTTTCACCCTGCTGGGAATTGAACACAGGTCTCTCGCTTGCAAGATGAGTGCTCTGACCACTGAGCTGCAGGATCCAGATTCTTTATTTAGGGAGAACAGGTCTATTAGGCTATGGGGAGCGGGCAGGGCAGTGGGATTGAATCGCTCTTTTCAAAGAGCTGGCACAGACTAAATGGGCCGAATGGCCTCCTTTTGTGCCGTAAAATTCTATGAATCTATGAAACAAAATCCACGATAGCTTGTCATTGGGAGCACTGATTGACAAGCTTTCTCATTGCTTGTCCAGCTAGGACCACACTATCTGTTAGAGCTTTGGCTTTGATGTCAAATGCAAGGAGTATTATTATTGTTTGAGGGTTAACCTGATAAGTTGTTGTTGTTACAAATCAGCCACTCTGTACCGAATAGGAAAGCAATGTACAATGTTTGCACATATATACAGCAATATATAATCTATACTAATAAAGACGTCATGTCTGTGTCAGTAATATAATAACCAATCGACATGGAGAAATTATTTATACCTCATCAGAAAGGTATTACATGCGGAGTTCAAGTGTTTATGGTAAAGTTAAATGGTTTGTGAATGGTATCCACGTAAATGTACAGAGGGACGCTCAAGATGTAAACAAAGAGCATCCTGTGAATGTATGTTATGTCTCTGCCTGCCTCACTCCGCCACATAAAGTGGGGATAGGCAGGGAGTGAGTTAAAGACTCACTGTTCTGTAAAATGACTGCAGAGCTGGGATCAGTCCACCCATGTAACTTCCCCCATAGAAAAATGAAACAGGTGTGGGACAGGTTGTGGATGTGGGTTTGTGTTTGCAAGAATTCCAGGCGTGTGTTTTTCGGTAAACATGTGCTTACAGTGCGCTGTCCGAAAGCGGCAATTGTGCCTTATCATGGTGCATGGAGGTGCGCACACGGATGTGGTTCACATGGGGGTGTTTCCCGACTGTATTAAAAGGAGATCCGCCCAAAAATGCACGCACAACCTGGGTGCTGTGAAGCTGTCCGCACTCCCCACTAAGAGGAGAGGGAATAGGGTGTGGGTACGTGACATTATTTATAACTGCTCCCTGTAAAGGGTGGCAGAACCCCGAGGTGAGAAGCCTTGTTCCCTTCACCAAAGTGCAGTGCACAGAGGCAAGCACCCACCCCACCACCAGAATGGGTCTGTTGCGTTCTGTAACGGGATAATAACATGTTGCATCTTCTTTTCTGTAACAAGTTGGGATAATGCCCGAGACAAACGTAAATATATATCAACAAATAAATCTATATGTTTTGATTGCAAAACAAATCACCAAAATCTACATTCCATAATGGATCCTTTGGTTGCAAAGGTAGCTGCCACAACACAACAACAACAACATTACATTTATTGAGCACTTTTCACGTCGGGAGGATGTCCCAAAGCACTGGGACAACAACAACTTATACTTATATAGAGTGCTTAACAGTGGCGGAGCCTGACTCTGGGCCTGGAGGGTGGGCATAAGCACAGTCGAAGAGGAAGGTCTTTAAACGGAGGGAGGGGTTTCGAGGAAGAGGGGATTTGAGGGCAGGGGGTAAGGGAGGGGGTTGAGGGGAGGATGGGTTTGAGGGGGGGTTGAGGAGTGGGGCTGGGAGGGTTTGTGAGGGGGTTGTTATTGTTTGGCAGTTGCCCGCGGACAGACAGACAGTCAGACAAATACACACAGACTGACAGACACACACACACACCAACACAGACAGACAGACAGAGTCAGACAGACAAGACAGACCAAGACAGACAAACACAGACAAGACAGACAAACACAGACAAGACAGACAGACACAGACAAGACAGACAGACACAGACAAGACAGACAGACAGACAAATACACACAAACTGACAGACACACACACCAAACACAGACAGTCAGTCAGACGGGGTCAGACAGACAGACAGACAGACACAGACTGAGGCAGGGGCGGGGGTTGGGGCGGGGAGAGCGTGAGGAGGCGGGGTGGGTGGCGTAAGATGGCGGCGGTTGGCGGGGAGCGTGTGGTGGTGGCGGCGGCGGGTTAGTGAGGCCTGGACTGTCTCCCTCAGCTCCCGTTTCCTCACCCACCGGCCAAGCCTGACTCTGGTCCCCCCGGGGCCGGGCTGGGCTCTCAGGCCTGACTCTTAACTCCCGGGACTCCGCTGGACTCTAGGCCCCGGGGCTCGGCCAGACTCTGGCCCCCGGGGCTCGGGCCTCACTATAGTCCCGGGGCCTGTCTGTGTCTGTGTCTCTCTGGCGGCGGCTCCCGATGGATCCTCACGGCGGTAACGTGCCCGCTTTCCTCACCAAGTTGTGGACGCTGATCGAGGACCCGGACACCAACGAGCTGATCTGCTGGAGCTCGGTGAGTAGCCGAGCGGCCCCCGGGCCGGACCCGGCCCCCCAGGCCCCAGGCCTGGCCTGGCCTGACCCTGGCCACCCTTCACATAGAGAACCCAGGCATTGTCTGCCTGCTTGTGTTTGTCTCTGTGTGTGTCAGTGCCTGTCTGTGTGTGTGTGTCTGTTTGTTTGTCTGTCTGTCTGTCTGAGCTTGTCTGTCTTGTCTTGTGTCTGTCTGTGTGTGTATATATGTCTGTCTGTCTGTGTCTGTGTGTGTATATTTGTCTGTCTGTCTGTGTCTGTGTGTGTATATTTGTCTGTCTGTCTGTGTGTGTATATTTGTCTGTCTGTGTGTATAGTTGTCTGTCTGTGTGTGTATAGTTGTCTGTCTGTCTGTCTGTCTGTCTGTCTGTGTGTGTGTGTCTGTCTGAGCTTGTCTGTTTGTGTGTGTCTATCTGTCTGTCTCTGTGTGTGCGAGTGTGCCTCTGTCTGAGCTTGTCTGTCTGTAAAACCGCCTCCAGGCGCTTCCCAAGCCCCGTCTTCCTGACGTGAAAGGTGCTCTGTAAATGTAATGTCGTTTTGTTGTTGTGTGTGGTTCCCAGTGTAGTGACTGCTTTGGTTGGCAAACAACAGGACACTATCTCACACCTCTTTGTGTGTGTGTGGTGGTCGGGTGAGAGGAGGGGGGTATTAATAATAATATAATAATCCTTGCATTTGATATAGCGTTTTTCACATCTTCTACAACAACAACAACTTTGATTTATATAGCGCCCTCCACGTCAGACGGCGTCTCAAAGCGCTTCATAGAATATACTGTAAAGTGAATTGACTGTATGTTTGTGGGTGAAACGCGGCAGCCAATTGCGCACAGCAATGTCCCACAAACAGTCGTGGATTGAAATGACCAATTTATTATAAATATTTTGGGGACAGATTATTATTAGGCATGTGGAGTAAGGAAACTTGTCTAAGGTTTGGCCCTGACCTGCCTGGATTCGAAACACAGGTCTCACGCTTGTATGGCGAGTGCTCTAACCACTGAGCTACAGGACTCCACAACAGGTAGTTGCTGGCAGGGGGAAACTTGTACTATAATATAATCCTTGCATTGATACATAAAGTTATGATTTATGTTAGTAGAATCGCAGACAGCACTAGAGTGTTTTGCAGCGGGAGCAGATGTTAACTCGGAGGGTGGGTTCATGACCACAGGCACAGTTGGATATGCAGTGGCTTAATAATAATGATCCTTGCATTTGATATAGCACTTTTCACATCTTCTGGACGTCTCACAGGATATACTGTGCAGTGAATTTACTGTATATTTGTGGGCGACACATGTGTTGGGATTTGCGCACATCAGTGTCCCACAAGCAGTTGTGTATTGAAATGACCAATGTATTATTGTGTTGTTTTTTGAGGGCTTATTATCAGGCGTGTGCAGTAAGGGAACTTACCCAAGGTTTCACCCTGCCTGGAATTGAACCCAGATCTCTTGCTTGCACGGCGAGTACTCTAACCACTAAGCTACAGGACTCCACATTATTTTGTTGTTGTCAATGTTTCAAAGAGCTTCATATAATATAGCACAGAAGGGGGCTATATCAATGCAAGTTGTTTTTGTTGAATTTGCGCTACAAACATACTTATACCCTCAGTGGTTGAGCATTCGCCTCCCAAGTGAGAGGACCTGGGTTTGATTCCCAGGCAGGGCGAACTGTTGGACAAGATTCCTTACTGTTTGCCGAGCAGTAAGTAGGAACCTGATTGTTCGTTGATTGGCGGAGTGCTTTTCCAGGGGTAATAATTCCTTTAAAAGATAAATTGGTCAATCCACCCCAGCAGTGAGCACTGCTGTGCGCAATTCGCTGCTGCATTTAGCCCACAAAATATAAGACAATAAGGTGCTATATCAAATGCAGAATTATTATTATTATTAATTGCAATTGATGTAGCTTCTCATCACCCCCAACTGAGCCTGGCTCCACTGGCTCCCCATCCCCCAGAGAATCAAATTCAGAATCCTTGCCTTCAGGGTCCTGCATAGTCTTGCTCCTTCGTAACTCTGTGACCTGCAAACCTCATATCAACCTGTACGTTCCCTCTGCTCAGCAGGCTATGTGAAACCCACCATACAAATGTAATTTTGTATTGTATCATGTCATTGAGACAACAACACGTGACTTTCACATCACGTGTTGTTGTCTCAATGACATGATACAATACAAAATTACATTTGTATGGTGGGTTTCAGGAGGACGTCCCAAGGCATTTTACGTCAGGGCTTCCCAAGCTAGTGATTGGGATCAGGTGAGATGGAGAGTAGGAGTGTAATTGAAGGCACGGTCGAAGAGGAGGGTCTTGAGATGGATCTTGAAGGACGCTAGAGAGGGGGCGAGGTGGAGGGACTGTGGCATGGAGTTCCAGTGGGTGGGCCATGGTGGCTGAGGTCCGCACACCAATGGGGGCAAGAGAGGGCATGTGAAGCAGGTGGAGTGGACTAGACTGGTTGGTTGGGGGTAAAGGAGATCACAGAGTTAGGGAGGAGCAAGGCGGTGGAGGGCCTTGAATGTGAGGACAAGGATTTTGAACTCTATCCTCTGAGGGATAGGAAGCCAGTTGAGCCGGGTGAGGAAATGGGTGATCAGATCATGGAGCCTGGTGTGGGAGAGGACACAAGCTACAGAGTTCAGGATGATCTAGAGCCTGTGGAGGGAGGAGTTGAGGAGGCCGACAAGCAGGGAGGTTGTGTAGTCAAACTTGGATGTGATGAACGCGTTTCAAAGCACTTCACAGTAAATTATGACTGTGTGTGGAAAAAGGAAGTTTGCAACGATTTCCCTTTTGGTTTTTATTATTTTTGTTTTAAATATAAATCCTGCTACAGCTGAACAATCATGACAAAATATGATTCCTGCCGCAAACTGAACTTTATTCAGTTTCCGAGTTGATCCTGGAAACCAGGGAACAGAAGGGATTTATCAAGCCTTTGCAGGGTAGTGCACCTGATTGCTTTAACCTCATCCCCAATTATTATTATTGCCTAGTCCACTTTTGTTATGTTTCAAATATTTCTGATAAATCTATTAATTGTATTTTCTCTTTTGTTTTTCTGAAACCAATAATTGAAATTTCGTTCTTGCTTTAACTGAGTTATTAAGCTATGGTTTCTCACCAACTTCATTAGTTTTCCCCAAACATTTCAACCTCAGTAACCTTTCCACTGTTTTCAATAATCTCCTCTAATCATAATTCTTCAGTGTGCCTTTGGGCAATATAATAATAATCCTTGCATTTGCAAATCCAGCGCTTTTCGTCTCTTCTGGACTTCTCAAAGTGCTTCACAGAATATACTGTAATGTGAATTGACTGTATATTCGTGGGTAAAATTTGGCAGCCAGGTGAGCACAGCAGTGTCCTACAGACAGTTGTGGATTGAAAAGACCCAATTTATTATTGTTGTTCTTTCTTGGGGGATTATTATCAGGTGTGTGGAGTAACTTGCCCAAAGTTTCGCCCTGCTTCGAATCAAACCCAGCTCTCACTTGTATTGCGAGTGCTCTAATCACTGAGCTATAGGACTCTACACATATATCCTCCACAATATTCTTTTTTCCCACTGCTCCCTCCACCTCAGGGTCTACTTTTTAAGATCTTTTGATATATTTTACGTAAAGGCAAATTAAACTTTAAATGGATTCTACCTGTTCAGGTGGATGTGAAAGATCCTGTAATTATTGGAAAAGAGAAGGGAGTTACTCATGGTGTTCTGGCCAATGATTCTGCCAAATAAAATGAGTAATTTATTACTGATCGACATTACTACGCCCAGTTGACTGCCATGTTTGCCTACAAATACACTCTTTTAAACCCAACAGCATTTCTAAGTGAAACACATTAGAACCAGTCAATGTTACAGACAGTGCATCAAGTGCAAGGATTCTTATAGATGCGAATTGGTTTACTGCCCCAGTACTGGCCGGAACACAAGTTTACTCCAGGAACATCTGAGCAATATGTTGCTGGCCAATTCCATACAGCCGAATAAAAGCAAATGCTGAGGTGCAGTGGTAGGCGAGATGCAGGATCTCTCGATTAAATTACAGTATCAACATATGTGTTTACTTCTGGACAGTTTAGTTTTGTTTGAGAGAGTCCTGAATGATGGATAGTGCTGTCAGTGCTTCATCTGATGGGATTTGATGCTGTCAAACCACAACTGACGTTTCAGCAGAGTGTGAACATGTCACATCTACAATTAAACCAAGATGTAAAGGTTGGTGGGGGTAGTAGGTTTAAGTCCTATATTGTGCTTTTGAGCTCAAAGTTTAGTTGTGGGGGAGCACTGCGTTGCCTGTTCAGGTGGACGTTAAAGTTGCTGCCATGTGATTGGAAAATAGAAGGGAGTTTCACCCAGTGCCCCGGCCAACAATTTTCCGGATAGACTGGTTGTTCACTTCATCACTGAGCTGTGAACAAATTGTTTACTGTGGCTTATTGAGCTGGGATCAAGCGTATTATGGGTGTAATTGAAGGAGGCTTGCCATGGTGGTGCCCAGGCCCACTTAATTTCCTTACAGGAGTTACGCTGGGAATGCATCACTGTTTGGCCCTGAGTGTAGAGAAAACATTCACAGCATGTGTGTCATAAGATATTCACAGTAACTGCAGAATAGTGTAGTGACTGTATGCACACTGCAGCCATTTGCACAAGCCAAGGTTCCACATGCAGCTTCCAGATAAAGTGAATGACCAATTTATCTGGAGGATTGTTGGCCAGGACATCTTTTTTTAAAAAAAATTATGTGACTGGACCAACTAAACATCTTCTTGAACTAGCAGACAGAACTTTTGTTTAATGTTTCATGAGGCCTTCACCCCACCTCTGGAAGTGTAGATTAATAATAATCCTTGCATTTGATATAGCACTTTTCACATCTTCTGGATGTCTTCAAAGCGCTTTAATGTACTGTAAAGTAAATGGACTGTATATGTGGGCAAAACACGTCAGCCAATTGTGCACAGCAGTGTCCCACAAACAGACATGGATTGAAATGACCAATTTTAGTTTTGTGTTTTTTCTTTTTCTTTCAGGTAGACAAGGCTGTTAAGAAGGCATATGGGATACTAGGCTTTATAAATAGGGGTATAGAGTACAAAAGTCAGGAAGTGCTGACTAACCTCTATAGGACTTTGGTGAGGCCTCAGCTGGAATACTGTGTTCAATTCTGGTCACCACACTACAGAAAGGATGTGAAGACATTGGAAAGGGTACAACAAAGATTTACTAGGATGGTGCCAGGATTGAGGGACTTCAGCTATGAGGAGAGGCTAGATAGGCTAGGGTTATTCTCTCTGGAGCAGAGAAGATTGAGGGGAGACCTAATAGAGGTTTATAAGATCATGAGGGGTTTCGACAGGGCAAATAGAGAAAAACTATTTCCACTCGTGGGTGAATCTGTGACTCGTGGTCACAGATTTAAAATAGTTTCAAGGCACAGTAGAGGGGAGCTGAGGAGAAATTTTTTCACTCAGCGAGTTGTTCGAATCTGGAATGCATTGCCTGAAAAGGTGGTGGAGGCTGATTCGATAACAACTTTTAAAAGGGAATTAGATCTTTATTTAGGGAGAACGGGTCTATTAGGCTATGGGGAGCGGGCAGGGCAGTGGGATTGAATCGCTCTTTTCAAAGAGCCGGCACAGACTAGATGGGCCGAATGGCCTCCTTTTGTGCCGTAAAATTCTATGATTCTATGATTTGGAGGGATTTATTATTAGGAGTGTGGAGTACATACTGAACTTTAAAACCACGTCCTAATTGATGGAAACGTTTTTGGGCTGGGCTCACCCAGTCCATGGAGATGACAATGGAACAACAACAACAACAAACAAAACTTACATTTATATAGCGCCTTTCACGTCGAGAGGACATCCCAAGGCGCTGTACAGTTAGGTAGGACAAGAGCAGGGTGGGAAGGATCAGGGCAGGATGAAGAATAGTAGGAAAAGTAACTGTATATTAGTGGGCGAAACGCGGCAGCCAAATTGCGCACAGCAGTGTCCCACAATCAGTCATGGAAGCGGGACCAGGGGCAAAAGGGGGCAAAGAAGCAAAAGGGGAGGGGTCGAGGCAGGGGGAAGAAAAGCAGGAAAGTCGACTGTATACTTGTGGGCGAAACGCGGCAGCCAAATTGCGCACAGCAGTGTCCCCACAAACAATCGCGAAAATGGGGCCAGGGGAGAAAGGGGGAAAAGAGGGTAAGGGGGGAGAGGGAGGGAAAGGTGGGATGGGTTAGGGTTAGGGAGGAAGAGGGGGGAGAAAGGGGGGTAAGGAAGAGAGGGAGGGAAAGATGGGTGGGGGCAAGATCAGGAAGAGGGAAGAGGGAGGGAAGGGGAAAAGGGAGGAGAGAAAGTGGGGAAAGGGAGTGAGGGAAGAAGAAGATGGGGGCAGGGGTGGGGGGGAATCAAACAACAATAATAAACAACAAAAGCAATAATATTAACAACAAAAACAGTAACAAACAACAACCAACAATCGTCCAGCAACCACTCCTTGTCCTCGCCGCCCGCCTGGATGATCCCTGAGATGGCGGGAAAAAAGGGCCCAGTGTGGTGTCAGGCCCCAAAACCGACCGGCTCCTCAGTCGGTGAACCCGGGGACTCGGTGATGGCCCTGGCACCTCGGACATGGTGTGTCTGGCCAGCTCCTGGGTGCTCTCCCCCTCGCGGAAGACGTGCGCCACCCGCTGCCTGAGGAAAGTGCCGAGGTCGCGGAAGTGACAGAGGTACAGAAAACCCTGTAACTCTGTAACCCTGTAACTGGTTAGAGCACTCACCTCGCAAGCGAGAGGACCTCGGTTCGTTTCCTTGCTCTACATGCCTCAGTTTACTAACAGTAAGTAGGAACCTAGTTGATTGGCAGATCACTTTTTCAGGGGTAATAATTTCTTTAAAAACAATTTTTTTAGTTGGTCACTCAATCCACGACTGTTCGAGGGACATTGCTGTGTGCGCAAAATATACAGTCAATTCACTATACAGTATATTCTGTAATGCGCTACAAGACGTCTTGAAAACATGATAAGGCACTATATTAAATACAAATAATATTATTATCATAATTAAAACGTGACCTCAAGCAAAAGATAGCAGTTGATAATCCTTTAATTTAATACCGTACATTATCAAATCAAAATACTTGATAATTTCCAAATCTCCAAAGCACTTCTCAAAGTGCTTTGTACCTCCCTGCCACACAACACTGGTGTCAGCATGTACTTGGGTTTCCTTGATTGAGATTTGTGCTTTTTGAACCCTGGGCTCCCAAGTAGTACAGCTCACCCGCCTGCCTCACTATGTTTAAAGAAAGCTCTCTCTATGTGTCTGTCTCATTAGCAGCTGGGCAGTGTTATTACAATGCCACAGGCCGTCTGGCTTTATTCTGTTGCCAATGGAATGTGGGATTAATGAGCCTTACATTAGATTTAAAGATGAGGCATCTCTCAAAGCGCTTCACAAGGAATTATAGTATAATTATAATAATCCTTGCATTTGATATAACGCCTGCTCACGTCTTCTAGACGACTCAAGGCACTTGACAGAATATACTGTAAAGTGAATTGACTATATATCTGATAGATGAAATGAGGCAGCTAATTGTCCCAGAAACAGCCATGGACTGAGTGATCAAATTGAAATACTGTCAGTGTATTTCGTAGACATGCATGGCAACCAATTTGCACACGGCAGAGTCCTACAAATAGCCATGAAGTGAATGACTTATTGGAGGATTGTCAGCCAAGACACTGGGAGAAACTCCCTTCTCTTGTCCATTAGTATTGCGGGATCTTTTTGCATCTAGTTCACAACTAGACAGGCAAGATCTTGGTATGATGTCTCATCACCTTGGCCAAAGATCCCCCCTGTACTGCATTGAATGTCAGCCTGGATTTTCAGCTAATAATTTTGACGTGAGACTTGAACCCAGCTCCTTTTGACCCTGAGGTATGAGAGGCTGATCAACCCAAACCCACTGCTGGTGTAACTCATTGTTTGCTGTCTGTGCCAGGGTCACAGAAATGCAGTTTCAACAATGACCTTATCTTCAAAGACATAACTGGAGCAGTGCAGCTATGACAGAGAAACTGATCTCTCAGATGGGTGTAGGAGAGCAAAGATTGTGTTATAGTTTTTGGGTGTGAGTGGTTAATGTGGAGAACACGAATGCATGTTGACTGTACCCGTTCTGTTCCGCCTACAGTGAGGACAGTTTCTGCTGCAATAATATTTTCTTTCAGCTCTTCTACGCTTGGAACAATAATAATTTGGTCACTCAATCCACGATTGTTTGTGGGACATTGCTTTGCGCAAATGGCTGCTGTGATTCCTCACAAAATATTCCGTCAATTCACTTTACAATATATTCCGTGAAGCGCTTTTAGAAATCTCAAAGATATGATAAGGCACTATATCAAATGCAAGGATTATAATCGTATCATGTGCCATGTTCAGACACTCCAGCCTCATACAAATGAGATACAGCACAAATTTACATTTATAAAGGCAGGACATACCTGCAGGAAGATATCCCGAGGCACGTGACAGTCCTCTCTGCACAGCCTGTGATCTCTTTAAGGTCCTAAACCAGCCTAGCTCAGTCACTCACACTCTCTGCTTGGGGTCAAGAGGATATGGATTTCACCCCCACATCAGGACTTTGAGCTTGCAGTTTGCGCTGATGCTTGGCACGATTCTTGAATGTGCAATGTCAGAAAAAGAGAAGGGAGTTTCTCTCTCCCAAGTGTCCTGATCAACAATCCTTTAGATAAAGTTGGTCCTCTTCGACCGTGCCTTGAATCACTCCCAACTCTCTCCCTCCCCCCCTAACTCTCTCCCGCCCCTCCCCCCTGCCCTGCCCCTCTCCCTTGCTCGGATCCCGTCCTGACTGTTCAGCGCCTTAGGACATCCTACCGAAGCGAAAGGCGCTTTAGAAGTGTAATTTTGTTGTTGTCATTTACTTCATCGCTATTTATGGGACATTTTTTTTACCCACAAAATACACAGTTAATCCACTTTCCACTGCGAAGCGCTTCGAGATGTCTTGACAACATGATAATGTGCTATATCCAATTTTTTTTTCAAATGTGAGTCAGACACACTCAGAAATCCATCACCGTGCTTTAGGGTCCGTCAATATGGAAATTTTCCGATATCGATATATTGGTGGGCTCATATCGATATATACCGATATATCGAGATCGCCGGGTTATTTTGTACTGCGCATGTGCGCGCATTCGGTGGTGCGCGCACATTCAGGGTGTGCGCACATTCCATGCTCTAGGCCCAGGAGGTTTGCAATGTTGGCGACAAGGTAAGTTGAAACAGTTCGCATTATACCGATATAACCGATATATCGATATATCGCCAGACACGATATACTGATATTTGCGATATATTGATTTTATTTATACCGAATTTTTCGATATATCGATATATTAAAATTTCCAATATCGGCATATCTATATGAAATTTTTTACTGATATAACCGATATATCGCCGGGCACTACCGTGTTTAGGATTATCCAAACCAGATTGAGAGTTCAACATAGAACGTTCCCTGGGTCTGGAATGGAATGCACACTCTCTACTCTCTCCCTGGTGGGCACACTATACTTACTGAATTCTGGAGTAGGTTGGCAAGAGCCAAGTCTTGGGGACTGTTAGGGTAGTTGCCACATTAAAAGCTGCATGGCTTTACATTGGGAGCAACAACAACATTTATAAAGCGCCTTTCACATCGAGAGGACGTCCCAAGGCGCTGTGCTGACTCTGGCAAGCTTCCCACTGCTTATTCACCTCGAAGCACCTTACAACTTGCAGGGTTAACAGAAGTTAAGTGGACAGAATTCCTGCTCCCAATGATTGGTCTGTCCCTTCAAGTCTTAGTTTTTTCCGGCTTGTGTAGTTAGCAGTTCTGGAACAGTAGGTGCGGCTTGTTGGCAAGTCAAACCCAGCTCAGGAACTGGGAATGCCAGAAAGGATTGTCTTGATTCCAGCATCCAATTGCCAAGCACATTACCTTGTAGCAAACTCCCTCCCCGAGGATTAAATTGTCTGCTGCAAATGCTACTTACTGTGATTGCTGTGAAACATTCCAGCAATGTGATAACTGTATAACTATGTCCCGCCCATCAAAATTTATAACGTAGCATCATTTTGTTGTTTGTGTGGACATCACAGGTGCAGATGAGCTGCCGTGTTTATCTATCTATTTGTGTTCTCTTCATTTCATCTCATTCTTATCAAATGATTTGAGATTTTCTTAAAGTGAAAGGTGTTGTATAAATGTCGATGTTTGTTTCAGTGATTATAAGATTTCTGAGTGATTAATCCCACTTCCACATTCCCGTTAAGCAATAGCTCCTCAAAAGCCACTATAACTGATATTCACCCTGTCTGGCTCCGCTAAGTCATTTGGATATGATGTAAAGTCGGTTGACTCATTATTTTGTGGGCGAAACGGGGCAGGGAATCCTCCCACTCAGGTTGTTAACCCACCAACTGAAGCTCTAATGAATAAGGTGGTCCTAGCTGGACAAGCAGCGGGAAAACTTGCCGGACAACCTATGCAGTTTTAGCTGGTTAGACTCCAGCAGTTAGCCCGACACACACTCTGGGATCCATCCCTAAGCCTTGGTTCTTTGCCAATCTGCATTTAATACTTTCCGGGATTAGGTCTGTCCTTCCAGGGAGACATTGCGCATTCCAACAATCTATCTGTGGGATTTCCACGTGTAGGTGGGATGCGTGCAATTCTCAGTTTGGTTGGAGACTCTGCTAAAACGTACGGACAGCCGCTGCTATCATGCATTTCACAACAAGACAAATTTATTACAATGAAGTTACACTGTGGATCCTTTTCATTGCACATGTGTGTGGCTGGCCTGCACATTTCCAGCCAGCTCCCGTTTCCTGAATGTCCCTCCTCCCCTCGCTCCCAACATTTGCGGTTGTGCTTTTCAGCCACTACACCCCAGAACTAAGGAGCTCTGCCTCAATCTCTCTGTGTTGCCAACCTCCCTGCCCCCGTCTTCATATCACATCCTATGGCCTTCCTTGTTGGCCGCACCTAAGGTCACCTCCCTTTCCCCCCCTTCTTTCTGGCTCGGCATCAAACTTTTGAGACTCGAGTGCTCCGAGGCGCTACATCACATCAAAGGCGTTATATAAATACATTAAGTTGACTTCTACTTTGATCTCACTCACTCACTCACTCACTCACTCACTCACTCACTCACTCACTCACTCACTCACTCACTCACTCACTCACTCACTCACTCACTCACTCACTCACTCACTCACTCACTCACTCACTCACTCACTCACTCACTCACTCACTCACTCACTCACTCACTCATTCTCTCTCTCCTCTTGTCCTCCACAGAGCGGCAACAGTTTCCATGTCTTTGACCAAGGACGTTTTGCTAAAGAGGTGCTTCCAAAATACTTCAAGCACAATAATATGGCCAGCTTTGTGCGGCAGCTCAACATGTGTAAGTGGCAGCAGAGTGGGAGTACAGCTCTCTGACATGCGTGAGGTATCAGGCGCTGTGAGAGTTCCTTCAGTTTTGCTTCCCTCCCAATAATAATTTAGTCACTTAATCTGCACCTGTTTGTGGGACCCTGCTGTGCGCAATTGGCTGCTGTGTTTCTCCCACAAAATATACAGTCAATTCGCTGTACAGTATATCCCCCGAAGCTCTTTGAGACGTCTAGAAGACGTGATAAAGAGCTTTATCAAATGTAAGGATTATTATTATTATTATTTCAAGCCCAACAAGTGGGTGTTGTGTTCCAGGATCGTGCTCATTGACCTGAAAACCTGATGAGTGTCTGGAGGTTATTTTATTTTTAACTGTTTAGAGTACACAGGTTTCCATAAAGTCCTGTTATCTACCCCTACCTCTCCATCACTGCCTTACACTATATTGACCAACAACTGAAAACATTTGAAAGAAGCTCATAATTGTATTTAGTAGTACTTCATTATATTCAGTACACGTGTTTTACTGTATTTAGACGCCCAGATGATTGGTGTGAGAGTGCGCGTGTGGGCGTGCCTGGCATCATTTTTATGGCTGATCCATCTACATGTTGAATGCCACATCTTCCATAACATGGGTGGATTGAGGAGGGGAGGGGGAAATACATCTCTTGACAGCTTGTTTCAGCTGCTCCATAGTTTCATATCACTGCTTTGTAACAAAGGGTACCAGGACTTTGTGGGCACAGTGCAGTGTAGCTCAGTGTGGTGCTAGGAAGTCATAACTGTTCCCTCAGCCTCTTTACTCTTCAGCTAACATTGCAGACTCAGTCCATAGGCCTGTCTGAACCTGCAGGTGAATACACCCAACTCACTCTCCTCCCTGTTCCTGTCTACCTTTAAATAGCCTCCAGGATCTTGCCCTACCCACCTAACTTCATCAAATCTTTCCAATCTGTCTGCTGCCTTCACTCAGCTTGCTCTGGTTTGCTCTACTATGAGCGATCGCCTGCCCCGTTTCGTCCACAAAATAATGAGTCAACTGAGTTTACATCATATACTGTGAAGCGTGTTGAGGCATCTCAACGACCTGATGAGGTGCTGCACATCAAATGCAAGGATTATTATTATTGTATTTAATCTGCCCCTGGCATCACCCTCAATCCACAGGTGTTCTGGAGCGTGTGTGTGGTGGGGGTGGAGGGGGAGACCTTGGTTTGGGGAGAGTATGGACATGTGTATTGGGGCCTGTGTGGGAGTACTGGAGCGGATGTTTTGGCTCGGGTCCGGGTGAGAGATTGGTTGTGCTGCTAGCTCCTGTTTATGTTCTTCTCCTCACTTTGATAGCCCTCCATGATTGTGCCCCTCCCTATCTCTGACGTTCAGGGCTTCAGCCTTTCTGCTGTCTACCGTCTAGAACTCCATCCCTGAATCCCTACGTCTCGTGCCCCACTCCTTCCACCTTCTTCAAGGCCCATCCCAAGGCTTTCTCCCTTGACCATACCCTTCAGCCGCATTCTCACCCCCATCCATCGCCCTCCACCCCTCCTCATCCCAACTCCCAGCTCGGGTGCAAATCATTCATTGTCCAGTGCCTTGGGATGTCCTCCAGTGAGGGAAAAGGCACTGCGTAAAAATGTAATCCGTTGCTATTCTTCCCGGTTTGCAGACGGGTTCCGTAAGGTGGTGAACATTGAGCAAGGGGGGCTGGTCAAGCCGGAGAAGGATGACACCGAGTTCCAGCATCCCTACTTCGTCCGCGGCCAGGACCAGCTGCTAGAGAACATCAAGAGGAAGGTGACAAGTGTAAGTCAACCAGCTGTTCAACCCAATTCTGGCTCTTGCTCTCCTGCCATCAGTGTGAGTGTGTGTCTTTGAGATGCTCTCCCGCCATGATAAGTGCAAATTGCTGGGTGTGTGTCTGTGTGCATGTGTGACAGCGTGATAGCTTCCTCTGTTTCTCGTGCAGGTGTCAGCAGTGAAGCCGGAAGAGGTAAAGGTGCGGACGGACGATGTGGGTAAAATTTTAACCGATGTGCAGCTCATGAAAGGCAAGCAGGAGAATCTGGACTCTAAGCTTATGACTATGAAACAGTAAGTTTCAGCCTTGGGAGTTGTAACGTTGCTGTTTGTGTTACCCTCCCCCTGGCTCGAAGTCAAGCTGTGTGAACGGTACTATATAAATGCAAGTTGTTGTTGGTGGTGGTGAGTGTGTGTGAGGGGTAGGGGTTGAAGGGATTTTTCTTTTCCATTAGTGTCGTGCGATATTAATATGTTTAACGTGAAGTCCAGTAGCGTAGTGGTTAGAGCACTCACCTCGCAAGCGAGAGGACCCTAGTTCGATTTCTGGGCAAGGCAAAATCTTTGGCAAATTTTCTTATTCCACACACCTCTGTGTTTACCTAGCAGTAAGTGAGAACCCAGTTATTAGTTGATTAGCGGATCTAAAAGAGAATCTAAGAGGAACTACTTCCTGCGGAGGATAGTGGGATTGTGGAACTCACAGCCTGAAGTGGTGGTTGAATCAGATAGTGTAGAGGCATTCATGAGGAAGCTAGACCCTCACATGAGTGAGAGGGGAATAATAACAATAATAATAATCCATTCATTTGATATAGTGCCTTCCCATCAGTAAGACATCTCAAAGCGCTTCACAGAATATACTGCAGAAACGTGGCACCCAATTGCTCACAGCTTTCCACAAAGGGATTGAGTGACCAAAGCATAATTATTTTTTGGAGGGAGTATTACCCACATAAAGTTACCGCCAATCGACTTAAAATCATTGGGCGGAGTAAGGGAACTTCCCCAAGGTTTTGCATCGTGTGGGAATTGCTTGTGAGACAAGTGCACAAACCACTACTCTAAAGGAATAGAAGGGTGTTTGGAGAGAGTAAAGGAGTGAGCTAGGAGACTTAGAGACTTGTATGGATTACGAAGACCAGCACAGACTGGCTGGGCCAAATGTCCGGGTCCCGTGCTGCACCATGTGTATGAATGTGTATGAAGTGGAAGCGTTATTATAGCTGATGTCTTCTGGTCTGTGTTTGACAGTGAGAACGAGGCACTGTGGCGTGAGGTGGCCAGCCTGAGGCAGAAGCACACGCAGCAGCAGAAAGTGGTCAGTAAGGTACGGCACTCACTGACTCCTCCAAACACACCTCCCCGACAATCATAATTCTAGACATGACAGCACACCAAGAGGCCATATGACTCATCCAATCTTTCCCAGTTATCTCTACACACATTCAGCAGAGCCCCGTGTATCCGCATACCATCTAACCACATATTCACATCTCCCTGAGCTCCCCTACACATTCTGAGCGAGGGAGGACAACTGCACTAAGTGCGACTGACTGAAGTGATATTTCTGTAGAAGCAGGTTTTGGTTCGCATTCACAAAGTCCTGTTAGCCCCATGTTTGTTTTCTGCAAGTCACTGAGCAACAATTGTAACATGTGGAAGAATGATCATACTTGTATTTAGAAGTACTTAATTGTATTCAGTAAAAGTGTTTTAAGTATATTTAGATGTGCACAGAGTATTGTGTGAGCGTGCGTGTGTGTCTGAGCGCCATCATTTTCATGGCAGATAATGATCTGTCGTCATGTTCAGTGCCCACATCTTCCGTAACATGGATGGAGTCAATGAGGAGGAAGTTACTGGCGTCAGACATTGTTACACTCTCCTCAACTGCAACAGAATATAAATTCCTTAGGAAAAAAATACAGGTTGGGTTACAGGACTTTGTGAACACCCAGATACAACATATTCCATAGGACAACCTGATATTTCACCCATAAAATACAGTCACTACACTTTACAATATATTCTGTGAAGCGTTTTGAGATGCCTTGAAGGTGTGATAAGACACTTTATTATTATATCTGCTCAGTTTCATTTGAGTCCTGTAGCTCAGTGGTTAGAGCCTTCCAAGCTTGAGACCTGTGTTTGAATCCAGGCAGGTCACGGTGAAACCTTAGGCAAGTTTCCTTACTCCACATGCCTAATAATACCTTAACAAAATATACACTTGGTCATTTCAATTCACGACTGTATGTGGGACATTGTTATGCGCAATTGGCTACCGCGTTTCGCCCACACATATATAGCCAATTCACTTGACAGTATATTCTGTAAAGTGCTTTGAGACGTCTAGAAGACATGAAAAGCGCTATATCAAATGCAAGGATTATTATTATATCCACAATGGCCTCAGTTAGTGTAGATATTAGGCTTGTGTGTGTTTGGGTGGGGGTGGGTGGATTGTGTGTATGGAGGGGTAGGTGACATGAAAAGCGCTATACAAATGTAATTTTGTGGTTGCTGTGTGTGTGGGAAGGGGGGGAGTTGGGGGGATGGGTGGTGAGTGAATGGTTTGTGTGTGGATCTATAAGACTCCACAGACCTGCTGTGTGAGTGTTTGTGATGAGGTCTGGTGGACACTGTGGGTCTCACATCCTGAATGATAATGAATGTGTGTGCAGTGATAGTGGCCAGTGTAAGTCGACACATTCCCCGGTGTCAATCAACACAAAAAGCTTCCCGATCACACAGGAAGGGAAAGAAAGCCCGCCATCTTTACTTTTTCTTCTCTTTTAATTCTTTCTCTCCCTATGTCTGTCGCATTTTGTTTTGTTTGGTTTCCACCCTCCCTCCCCTTTCTAATACTTTTCCTGTTCATTTCTCCCTTTTTTTTAAATTCCCTTCTTTCAAGTTTTGCTATTTTCATCCTCTTGTTTTCCTTTCTGTGAAGTCCTGTAGTGTAGTTTATGGAATTCTCTATCCCAAAGGGCTATAGATGCTCAGTCCTTGAACATATTCAAGACTGAGATTGATAGATTTCTTGTGGATTAAGGGATTAAGGATATTGGGATAACGCAGGTAGGTGGAGTTAGAATAGATCAGACATAATCTTATTGAATGGCGGGGCAGGTTCGAGAGGCCGAATGGCCTACTCCTGTTCCTAATTCTTATGTTCTTACGTAGTAGTTAGTAATGGTTAAAGTGCTCGCCTGAGAGGGGACCCAAAGCAAGGAAACCCGATTTGGATTCCTGGGTGAGTCAGGGCGAAACCTTAGGCAAGTTTCCTTACTGCACATGCCTCTGTGTAAGGAGGATCTCAGTTGTTAGCTGATTGGGGGAGGGAGTAACTGTGCGTGCTGAATGGGTGAGGAGAGGAAACATGCTACATTGATGTAAGATGATGAAGAGGTCACTCAGCTGGATTCATGGGGCACAATATCACCGAGTGATCGGGACACTAGACATTAGAAAGTCAACATGGTCTGGTAAGGTTTTTAAAAATATATGTAAGTCATTTTGATGAAAATACTTTTTTTTCCTGTTTTTCAGCCCCCCTCAACCCTCCAATAAATGTTTGTGTTCAGAAGAAACTATTAAGTTTGGGTTCAGTTAGGCGTTGCTGCATGAAGTGGCCTCGGTTTTGCTGGTCACAGGTGACAAGCCAGCTCAGGCCCCCACTGCTTTGTGCTTAACAGTGGGTTTCCCTTGAAGGGACGGAGTGGGGGGTGGGCATCCCAAGGTGTCTGCAGCTCTTGTTGGACCACATTGTATAGCCTGTGAAGCGCTTTGCAATGTCTCAATGTCATGATAAGGAGGTACAGCAAATGCAAGGATTATTATTTTGGTCTGTGCAGAATGATATAGAAGGTGCTTTGATCCGGGGTTAATTTGAAAGCAGATTTTCTGTAGTTCTGTAAATGATAATTAAAAAATAATTCTGTCAATTTATCCCCGGTTTGAAGGATTACTCGCACTTCCACCTCACCTTAACAACAACAACTTAGATTTATATAGCGTCCTGCACTCCAGATGGCGTCTCAGAGTGCTTAAATACTCAGAGCAAAAATTGAGACTTCAGCTGAGACATGAGTTTTGAAGCGGGGTGAGAAATCATAAGGATAGAGAAATCCCCCAACTCCCCTCCCCTCCTCCTTGCCCACTCTTTCCCCCTCCCCAAGAGATCTGGTGGGAATGATTTGTACAAAGGGGCTGTATTGAGTGCTGTGAGATGGGGAGGTGGGGGGGTTGTCCTTTGCCCCTGGCAGTCTGCTAGGTGGCACTTTATTCACGTAATGTTTGCAATTTCTAATTTTTAGACTGTGCTGCTTATTGGCACTTCCTGGCTGGACTCTTCCATTCCCAAGGTGGCTGCCCTGTGACCTCAGCTGAGCTAAGGGTTTGTAGAGCAGTTTCGGCCTCTTAGTCCTTCTCTTTTTGGGGGAAGGTTTGGGAGTGGGGCTGGGACGGAGGAGGAATAGTGCTAGACAGGAAGGGGGTGTGAAGTAGGTACATCCTGAGTAGATAAGGTGGACGTCTGTGTGTATTTGTGAGTTTTTAATAAACTCCTTGGTGGGGTGAGGGGAGCACAGGAAGAAGCCCTTTAGCCCATGGTGTCTGTGCCACTGGGGTAGTTTAGGGGTACCTAAACTACCCCTTTATTTATCCCATTTCCAGCTCTTTCCTGACATCTTCTCAAATGACTGCGCTGCTCTGCTTTCCCAGTTGAATGATTCTTTATATCTGGCCACCGTAACCACTTGTAGGAATGATGTGCACACTCCAACCCTTTTCTCTGAGTGACCTCCTGAGCTTCCGTTAATACTCCTGCGATTGGCTTGTCCGCGCTTTCAGCCACTTCGCCCCCAAACTCTGAAACAATCTCTCTCAATCCTTCCGCCTTGCCCCCTCCTTCCTCATCTTCAGGTTGCACCTGAAGACCTTCCTTTTCAACCATGCCCACGGTCACCTCCCCCCGGCTCTGTGTCACGCTCCGCCGCTTATACGCTCTGAGACACTACCCCACTGTGTAAGTTCTTGTCACCCATTCCCCAACTAAATGGTATTCCCTGATTTCCCTCTTGTGAACTGTCACCACGAACACAGCAAAAAGCTCCAGTTTATCCAGCCTCTCTGCACACAATATATTCCCATGTATACTGGCCTCCTGTTTTTAGTTGCTTATTGGGTTCCTGGTGGATGAGATGAGGGAGTGTCCCTCTATCCTGGGAGGGTTAAGAACACAATAATTTGCTGGCGAAAGACGAAGATCCATCTTGTTCGCCTTCCACCATCCTGGCATCCTCGCTTGACATGTGGTGTCCCAGACTATATAATGTATCTGTCGTGAGATATTATTTTCCAGCAGAAATCCATCTTGTTCTTGAAACAAACATTTTCTGCTTCCACCGTCTTTCTCCCAGGGAGCCTGTTCCATAAGTTTACCGCTTGCTCACTGAAGTAATGTTTCTGCAGATTTGTTCTGAATTTACCCCCATTTCAATCGTAGGTCGTGTCCTCTGGTTCTACTGCTCAGTACAATATGAAACAATTGATCTGGATTTGGGAGGAAGATAAACGGTCTTTGATCAGCCACTCCACTCCCTCAGCCCATCAAGCTCTAGGCTGCTTCACCTCACTGCTCACCAGCAAACAATCAACCTCCCAATGTGAAAGGCGCAATATTGAACTCACAGATTCAAATTAGTATGCACTGCTCTCTGAAACTGCAGTCTGAATTGATAGCAGTATATAAAGGGCTGGGGCATGCAAACAGGCCTTTCAACTCAATCTGTCCATGCTGGTGTTTATTTACCCTATACTACCCTACACTTATTCCCATGCAATCTGCCTTGCGCCCTCTTCCCCACCTCCAAAACCTGCAACCCTATTGCTTCTGCGCCTAGCTACACCCCCCCTGCTCTCAGGCTCCTGCTCAGCTACGTGAAGCACTTTGAGATGTGAAGGGCACTAATTAATGTATTGTATTTGATGGCAGGGATCTGTGGTGTTATGGGGAGGGACACAGAGCAAACACAGTGTGACATGAAAATAATGAAGATTATTACAGCAGCAAGTGGCTTCAAACCAGTCTTAGAAGTAGTAAAGAATGCCTGGAGGGCGGGCGGAGGGAGGAATTAGACCAGATGGCTGAAGTCTGATGTGGATCAGATATTTACTGGGTCAGGGTATCGAGGGATACGAAGCAAGGCGAGTAATTGGAGTTGAGGTACAGATTATGATCTTGCAGAATGGCGAAACAGGCTTGAGGGACTGAATGGCCTCCTCATGCTCCTGTGGCGCAGGTTCAGTAGCTGAGACAATCTGTCTCTGTGCTGTGACGGTTTGCTGAACTGCGTCGCTGTTCGGTCTGGGCTGGTGGGATGTGGGTAGGTTCCATCGGGGAGTCGCACGGGGGTGTGTGTTGGTGATTTGGATGTGAGAGGGCGGGGGAGTTCTCTGGATAGTCCTGTCCCAGCATTGACTGTACTCAGCTGAGGTATGTTTTGTTTCAGCTGATCCAGTTCCTGATATCCCTCGTGCAGACAAACCGAATCATCGGGGTGAAGAGGAAAATGTAAGTGTTTAAGCGATGTGCCCGCTCACACTGAGCTATGAAGACCCTGATCCAGTGCACTCCACCCCCCCCAGACCAGGGTTCTGAACACTATATTTGGCTAAATCACTACAACAAAATTACATTTGCAGAGCGCCTTTCACATCGGGATGACGTCCCAAGGCTCTGGGACACACTACACTTAATAGCAACTTCCAGTCAAGCGCTTTTGAGATATTTTGGTGTTATCAGTGCTGTATCAGATAGTTTCCTTACTCCACGCACCTCTGTTTACCTCTCAGTAAGCAAAAACCTGGTTGTTAGTCGATTGGCGGATCACTTTCCAGGGGTAATAATCCCCCTCAAGAAAAAATATATGATCACTCAAACATGACTGCTCTATGCAATTGGCTGCCATGTTTCGCCCACACATTCCCCAGTCAATCCACTTTACAATAACACTCTGCGAAGCGCTTTGAGACATCTCAATGATGCGATCAGGCGCTGTATCAACTGGCAGGATTTTTATTAAGACTATCTGTGTTTGCCTCTGGCAGCCCCCTCATGCTGAATGACAGCAGCTCAGCACATTCCATACCCAAGTACAATCATCAGTATTCATTGGAACCTCTGCAGGGATCATCAGCACTGACGGTGGGTACCCAGGGGGCTGTGAGTGTATGTCATCGTGTGGTTGCTGAATAATTTGGTCGCTCGACTGCTCGAGGGACACCGCTGTGTGAAATTGGCTGCCGTGTTGTTGCCCACCAAAAATATATACAGCCAGTTCCCTTTACAGTCCATTCTGTCAGGAGCTTTGAGACGCCTCAACGATGACACAAAGCGCTACAGGTATCCCCCGATTTACAAAGTTTCTATTTACGCTGTTTCAATTTAACGGACATAATTTTTTAACACCTTTTTATCGATATACGACATTTGATTTCGTTTTAACGGCAAAAAAAATTGCCGCATCTGTTTTGCGCATGCGCAGTACATTGTGTATTTCGTGGGACCGCACGGGAAACTGTGTTTCGATTTACAACGTTTCGTTTTACGTTACATTTTTCAGGAACACAACCCTGTTGTAAATCGGGGGATACCTGTATATGATAATAATCCTTGAATTTGATGCGGCGCCTTATGGTGTCGTCGAGACGTCTCAAATCGCTTCACAAAATTTACAGTAAAGTGGAGCGACTGTATATTTTGTGGACGAAATGCAGCAGCCAATTGCACACAGCAGTGGCCCGCAAAGAGTGGTGGATTGAAGTGACCAATTATTATTTTTTCTCTCTCTCTCTCATTCCGTCTCCCTCCACACTGTCTCTCCCCAGGCAACGGCTACAAATTTCCCAGCCAACAGCTGCTACTCCCCTGCCAGCTCCATATCCTCGGGTCCCATCATCTCAGACATCACAGACCTGGGTCAGAGCAGCCGTTCTGTGTCGCCGTCCAGCATCAAGGAGGAGAGGTGACTGCCCTCTGTGGGGAGTAGTGGCAGTGGGGGGGATGGGGGTGATGACAGCTCAATCTGGGCGGAGGAAGAGGGCAGACAACAATAGCAGCAAAATATATTTTTTACAGCAACAAAACAAAAGTCACTGGGAGCACTCGGCAGGTCAGGCAGCATCTATGGAGAAAGGAAAAGTGAGTCAACATTTCGAGTCCACGACCCTTCATCAGATACCATAGATGCTGCCTGACCCGCTGAGTGTTTGTTCCCAGCAATTTCTGTTTTGTTTCAGATTTCCAGCATCTGCGGTATTTTACGTTTTTGTTTACATTTTTATGGCGCCTTTCACGTCAGGACGACGTCCCACGGCATTGGCCAGTGAAAGATTTGGACTTGAGCTGGGGGTTGGGGTCAGGCGGGGTGGAGGGCAGAGAGGGTGAGTGTGGGCGGGTGACCCAAGGCGCAGTTGAAGAGAGGGTCTTGAGGCGGTTTTGAAGTAGGCAAGGGAGCGCAAAGGTGGAGGAAATGTGGGATGGAGTTCCAATGGTGGGCAGGATTGGCGGGGGCACGTGGAGCAGGCCAGAGGGAGCGGATAGATGGGTATGGAGGAAGGGAAGCAGGTCATAGAGGAAGGGAAGAGCAATTAGGAGGATTTTGACCTCAACCCCCTGGTGAATGGGGAGGCACTGGAGCCCGGCAAGGACAGGGGCTGATAGGGTCACGGAGCCGACCCCTAAGTTTAACTGAGCCTCTCTCTCTCCCCTTCCCCGCAGCAGGTCGAGTCCCAGGGTGCAGATCAAGGAGGAGAGCCCGAGCCCCCCCAGCAGCCCCCGGGTGGAAGAGGCGAGCCCTCCGGCCCCCCTTGCTGACTCCCCCCTCTCTCCCTCTACCTTCATCGACTCCATCCTGGAGGCCAACGAGCCGAGCACCACATTGCCCCAGCCCGAGGAGCGGTGTCTCAGCGTAGCCTGTCTGGACAAGTACGTACCAGGGGCCATTGACCAGTACGTATGTTTTCTGCCTCAAAGTTCCTACAATTCCTCTGGCCAGGGTCTAAAGTCTGTCTAGATCTGACGCTGAGTTCCAGGAGTTTCTCTCTTTTCCTCTCACACACTCCTGTCACTCTCGCCCTCCCATCTTTGATCTCTCATCATCCCTTCACTTTTCTGTCCTCCTTGTGGTAGTAAATGGAATCTCCAAGGTGACTCGTTTGATGGTGGAATGTCAGAATTTAGCTCGTCCTCTGTGATGGTCTCTAGTCTGGTTCCTGAGCCAGGCGGGTCCACAGTGTATCCAGGCCTCTCACTGCTGATGACAACACAGCCCCAGCCCTGGCTCATCAGCAGGACCTGGAAGGGCAGCCCAGTCACTGGGGGGCAGGGAATCTTCCTACTGCAGCTCCTGTTAACCCTACAGCCAAAGCTCTGACTGATGGGTAGGGTGGTCCTAGCTGGACAAGCAGAGGGAAAGCTTGCCGGGCAGTGATATCAATGGCTTGGTATGGCTGGACTCCAGCAGTTACCACAACGCACATTCTGGGATCCCGAAGCCATAGTTCTTTCCAACCTGCGCCTAATGCTTTCCGGATTAAGTTTCCCTTCAGGGAGAGAGTGCGCTTTTTGTTCCATTGTAGTCCAGGTGACAGGCAGGGAATTCGGTCTGGTTTGGACACTTCAGCACGTGATGTGTCATACAACTTGGCCAAAACAAACACCACCTCTCTTCCCCTTCTCTTTTGCTCTATCGCGCTTGTGCTCCAGGTTACAGGTGGGTTAGGTTAAAGGAGTCTCAGGTGGAGCTGCCCTGTGTATAAAGTAGGATCTGTCGATATGGAAATTTTCCGATATCGATATATACCGATATATCGATATCACATTTTTTTAAAATCATGCGCGCGCATTCGGAGGTGCACGCGCATTCTGGTGTGCGCGCGCATTCGGGTGTCGACAAGGTAAGTTGAAAATGTTTGCATTATACCGATATAACTGATATATTGCCAGACATGATATACTGATATTTGCGATATACCGATTTTTTTTATATACCGAACTTTTCGATATACCGATATATTCAAATTTGCGATATCGGCATATCGATATGAAAATTTTTACCGATATATCGATATCTTGCCAGGCACTAGTATAAAGTCATTGGGGAGACATGTAGAACTTGTGGCCAACGGCCCCCACCCCACATGCATACATCAACTAGTAATTGTTCATGAGAGACAGGGACGTGTGAGCCAAATGCTATGTCTGAAACCATTCTCGTGTGGTGGTCTGAGCCTGTGTGAGCAGCTTGTTGGTCCAGGGAAGGTTGTTGGCTGAGTGGCTATACTACTCTCACTCAATCTGTTTTTGTCTATTTGTCTGTGTTCATTTTGGTTTATGGTTAAAGTGTATGAACTTCCTAGTGCTGAGCATGGACTGAGAGAGGGAGCAGGGAAGATTGGGGGTTGGAGAGGGGGAGAGAGAGAGTATAACAGCTTGATGTTGAAATTAGTGCAGTGACTTGTGTATTTGTGGGTAAAGTCATTGTGCGCACCACAAGATCCCTCAAACAGCACTAAGGTGAGCAAGTGATTATACACCTCACCCACACACACACGCACTCAATACCGTCCCCATAACACCACTTGCCTGTGGTCAGCTCTGTCCTCCGTGTCCTGTGCAGCGAGGCTGATAAATCCACAATCTCTTCACTCCTGATGCTCACACCTTTATCCCTTGCACTCCCCTCCATTCAGTCCCTCAAACCTGCTCTCCCATGCTATTAGATCATTGCTGATCTGTACCTCAACTCCAATTATCTGCCTTTACCCCATATCCCTTGAGATCCTGATCTAACGAATATCTATCCACCAGAGTCTTGACAATGCAAATGGATCCAGTATCCATAGTTGTTTGAGGGTATGAATTCCAGATTTCCGCTACTCTTTGTGTCAAAAACCGCTTACTGATTTCGTTCCTAAATTAGCCTAGTTCTAATTTTAAGACTGCCCCTTGTTCTGGATTCCCGACCAGGGGAAATAGTTTCTCTGTATCTAGCCTATCAACCCCCATGCTTACTTTAAACATCTCAATCAGATCACCCCTCAACTTTCTAACCTCAAGTGAATACAAGTCAGGTTCATGCAGCCTGACCTCATAATTTAACCCTTGAAGAGTGTGCATTCCCTTCCAACAATCTCTCTCTGGGATTTCCATACGTGGATGGTTTGCATCAAAATCCCAGCTTGGTTTGGATAATCCTAAACCCAGTGATGGGACGTCCTCCCGCCGTGAAAGGCGCTCTACAAATGTAATGTTATTGTTGATGGGTTTCCACATGTGTCAACAACAACAACAAAATTACATTTGTAGAGTGCCTTTCACGTTAGGAGGATGACCCAAGGCGCTGAAAAACACCCAGCTGAGCAAAGAAAAAAGGTTCTCTATAATCCTGGTGAATCTGCCCGCACCCCCGTCCAGGGCCCATATATTCTTCCTATTTTTAAACAAAAGTCTATGTCTCAGCCTCCAGGCTGTGCTATACTATGAAGCTCAGCTGGGAGTGTGATGGACAGTGTGATCGGGCTGCGGTTGTCACAGTGCAGTGTGACCTTTTTGTTTGTATCTTTCAGTTTGATTCAAGCCCAGATGACGTCGGAGGGAAATTGTGTTTTCCACAGTCTTTCCTCTTCCTCTGCTCACACCAGAGCACTGCCAGGGTTAGCATTTCTCTTACACTGCTGTCTCTGTGATGTACCCAACGTGTGTCTCTCCCTCGTCTCTTTCTCTCTCTGTCTCCCTCTTTCTGTGTCTCTTTCTCCTTCTCTCAGAAGTCTATTCCCTCCCGTTTCCAAAAACACAACCAGGGCAGAGACAAGTCATCAGGGCCTTAATAGCGCCTCATACGTCATTGCCACAAAGGGCTTTACAGTCATTATTAATAATAATCCTTGCATTTGATATAATGCCTTATCACGTCATCAAGGAGTCTCCACCAGTATAGGTAGAGTGATTGTATTTTATGAATGAAATATTCAAACCATACAGGCTGTGTACCTGTATGCCTCTTGTTTTTATCACTGTACTAACCGCTCTGCCTTCCCCCATCCCCACTGGCTCCCTGTCACACATTAAACTCCGCGCCCAGTGATAATATTAAAAATAATGATCCTTGGATTTGATACAGCAGCTTAACATGTCATTGCGATGTCTCAAAGCACTTCACAGGATACAATGTAAAGTGGGTTGATCATATATTGTAGGAGTAGATCATGGTGGGGGTGATGATGGGGGCAGTGGAGTTTGGGATAAGTTGGGGGGAATGGCACAGGGGGTATTGGAAAACTGGAGTGCGGATGGATGCGGTGAAGGAGGTTTTCAGCAGCATTAGGGGTGAGGCAGAGACAGGCGAGTAACGGAGCAGAAAACAAGCTTAGTGACGACTTAAAGAAGGAAAGATAATAATAATAAGCCTTGCATTTATTGCCTTATCACACCATTGAGACTATTCAAAGTGCCTCACAAAATACTGAAATGTGGATCGACTGTGTATTTTGTGGGCGAATCTCACCAGCCAATTGCGCACAGCAGTGTCCCACAAATAGTCATGGATTGAGTGACCAAATTATTATTGTCTAGGAACAACCGGGTTCCTACTTACTACAGTACTAGGTAAACAGAAGCGTGCAGAGTAAGGAAACTTGCCTAAAGTTTTGCCCTGCCCAGGAATCAAACCCAGGTCCTCAAGCTTGTGCGGCAGGTGCTGTAACCACTGAACTGCACTGAATGCGGAGGGTAGGGTTGAGTTGCACGGTCAGCGATGGGAGTGAGTTCAGAGGGAGGCTGGGAAATCAGAGCCAGAAACCACAAGGTGTTGATGGATTAATGAATGATGTGGGGGTCGTCCTGACCAGGCAAATGGCAATGCGTAAATACATTTCTAAGAAAATCATCCAAAATTAATCTGGTGTTTTCCTTCCTGCAGTGAATTTGCCTTTGGTTTTACCACAGGTTTAAGGTTCTTTAAAGCTGTAAAAAGTGTTTGTTTTTTGTTTTGAAGAGGATAATGGCAGCTTTATTTCCTTTCCTGTTTACAGATCAGATATCTATGATCACCTGGACAGGATAGACTCCAGCTTGGACAACCTACAGAGCCTACTGTCAGGCCAAACCTTCAGTGTGGACTCTAGCACGCTGTTAGACGTGAGTCTGTGTAGTTAGTGTATGTGTGTGTGCAAATGTATGTGTGTGTTGTAGTGAGTGTATGTATAGTTAGTGTGTGTGTGAAGTCCCACCGCCTCGCCCGCTCCCTGGCCTTCTTCAAGTCTTGTCTCAAGACTCGCCTCTTAGATGGACCCATCGGCAACTCATTAACCCCCCCTTCCCCCTCCCCCACCCATGTTCTCAGCTCGGTTCTGTCCAGCGCCTTGGGACGTCCTCCTGATCTGAAAGGCTCTATACAAATGTAATTTTGTTGTATTTGTGTGTGTGTGTGTGTGGTTAGTGTGTGTAGTTAGAGTGTATGTGTCTGTAGTTAGTATGTGTGTGTGCAAATGTGTGTGTGTAGATAGTGTGTGTAGTTAGTGTATATATAGTTAGTGTGTGTGTTTAGTCTATGCATAGTTAGTGTGTGTGTAGTTAGTGTATGTATGGTTAGTTAGTGTGTGTATGTGCAGTTAGTGTATGTGTATAGTTAGTGTATGTGCAGTTAGTGTGTGTGTGTGTGAGGAATTGCTGTGTGAGCGGATCCCCCGGGGCCTGAGGGAAGAGCTGTGCGCCGGCCCCGGTCAGTGACCTGATTTCCCGCAAAATATACAGTCACTACACTTCACAGTATATTCTGCAAAGCGCTTTGAGGGGTCTCAACTACGTGAATAAGGCGCTATATCAAATGTCACGATTATTATGATGACGATGATGATTGTTGGGATGGTGTTAGTACAGGGGTCATCAGAGGCCATTTCAAGGCCAGAGATTTTACAAAAAGAGAAGGGAGTTCCTCTCGCTTGGTCCTGGCCAACAATCCCACCCCCTCCCCATTAAAAAACAATCGATCATAACTCTGTAGCTGGATGTGGAGCGTTGCTGTGTGTAAAAACCCGTGACATATTTTGTTCACAAAAGAATTACACAGCCAATCCACTTTACTGTGAAATACTTTGAGACGTCTGGGGGATGTGATAAGGCGCTATGTCAAACACAAAGATCATTTTTATTACCATCACTTTTCCCCTACCAGAGCCATTGTCAACCAAAGCTTCCTCCCTTTACCCCCTCCAACTCTTGTCAACCAAGGCCCCCCCCAACCCTAACCCCCGACCCCCAACACTTGTCCTCTGCTCCGTCATGACTCTCACCCTTGTTCTGTTGTTCTGTCTCCACAGCTGTTCAGCCCTTCTCTGTCGCCTGTTGACCTGAACCTGCCCGATGTGGAAAGCAACCTCGCCGCAGTAAGTAGGTGGGAATGAGCGGAGCTCTCACTGAGCAGCACTGGGTACATCTCTGTCTGTCTACAAAGGAGGGATCGCTACTAACTCTGGCAGAGGAGTAAGGAGGGTGATGGGAGAGAGAGAGAGAGAAAAACTTGGCCACAGTGTAGTCTGGTGGATGTGCCCAGATCCATTTATGTCCGTCAGTCTGGCTCAGTGGTAGCACTTGCTCTCTCTCTCTCTCTCTCGTCTCCGAAGTCAGAATGTTGTGGGTTCAATATCTTGACACTATTAGGCAAGTGATAGGAGTCCCGCTCTCTCGCTCTCTCTGTCCGGGCTAATTCTCTGTATTAATTGCTTGTTTATTTTGGGGCTATTAGCGAGACATGATCAGGTAATGGACTGCCACTTTAACCCACATCCCTGCCCTGCCCCATTCCGCTGCCTCCACCTCCCCGATATTGCCTGGCTCCACCACTGTCTCACCCATCAGGCCACCGAAACCCTCATCCACGCTTTCATTATGTCCAGGTTCGACTGCACAAAGTCCTTGCTTTCCCAACTGTTCTCTCCACAAGTTGCAGAACTCTGTAGTTCAAGTCCTCTCTTTCTTTCTCCCGCACCAGACTCCATAACCCTATCAAGACCCTCCTCTTTGGCCGAGCCTTTGGTAATCTCTCCTATATTCCAGGGTGGAGAGGAGCTCGGGTGCAAAACCCCTCATTGTTCAGCTCCTTAGAGCGTCCTCCTGATATGATAGGCACTGTATAAATGCAATTTGTTGCTGCTGCTCTCGCTGTTTTCACCTGCAAAATCCTGTCTTTATCTGTAACTTTGTGGCTCCTTCACAGATCCAGGATCTGATGGGATCCCAAGAACAGAGATCCACGGAGGGAGACAGCAAACACTTACGCTACAGGTAACCTGGCCTCACAGAGGCTCCTGCAATGTAACCTGGGCCTCAGCTCACTCACTGTGTGTGTGTATATAAATATATATATATATATACATACACACAAAGACTCATTCTATGTGTAAACACACACTCACTGTATACATACACACTCACTGTATATATCTATATTGAAGCGCTCTGAGATGCCATCCGGCGTGGAGGGCGCTATATAAATCGAAGTTGTTTTATATATATATATATACACACACACATTATAAACACACACACATTCACTGTATATATAAGCACATTCATTGTGCATTGTTTACACACACTCACTTGATACACACCTGTGGTCACACTGCTCTCCCTGCACTGCATTGAAGATGACTGAATGTACTACCCTGTGCAGCTGTCCTCACTCCCTCTCCTCTCCTCTCCTCTGCTGCTCAGACAAACCAGCTGTGCTCCCGTCCTATTCGAGCTCGGAGACTCTTCCTACTTCCCGATGGCGGAGGAGCTGAACACTGAGGCCATGGTGGATGACCCCCTGTCTTTGCTGTCCAGCGCTGACCTGTCACAGAGCAAGGAATCCCCCACGTCCTAACTCCCTCCCCCCCACCCCATCCACCCAGTGATCCCAGTCTCCCCCCCTGCCCTGCCCTCGCTCTGCTCACAGCCTGGCTTTGCTGGCACACAACCAACAGTGAGACAGAGAGAGAGAGAGAGACTGTGCCATGTATTAAATATTTCATTTTTAACATGTTTGTGTTTCTAGATGATAAATACATTCTGGGTGGCAGAGACGGCAGAGAGGGTGACAGAGATGGTGCTGGAGATAGTAGAGAGGTGACTTGGCAGAAAGGGTGACAGAGATGGTGATGGAGATGGCAGAGAGTGGGGTGGGGGGTGGGGATTGGGTGGCGGTGCCAGGGATTGTGTGTATTCCCCCCCCCCCCATACAAATCCTCCCCACGCAGCGCAGAGAGTGTGGTGGGGAGGGACGGGGATGGGACAAGGAGATAAACTCCAGGCAGGTCTCAGAAACTAGGGAAAACAACATTGAAATGTGCAATTTTAAAAAATATATATGTATATATACTTTTAAAATTGAGAGATTGCTTACAAATGTCATGTCCTTATCCGTCCATTATTGTGGTTCTCTCCCCTCTTCCCACCCCAACCCCCGTACTTGTGTGGCCCTTCCCCGGGTGGTGGGGGTAGGGGGAGCCTGTGGTGTGTCTGATCGTGTGAGCTGCTTTGTTGGGTTGGCAGATCATGAGGTTGTAAGTGTTATTTCATTCTTCATCTTCCTGTAACTGTCTCTGACCTAATGTCCAATTGCAGACACTAACCAGCTAACAACAACAACAACAAAAATACATTTGTATTGCGCCTTTCACGTCAGGAGTCACTCCAAGGCTCTGGACAGTTATTGATTCAGATAAAACAGTCTAGCTTGGCCATTGATATCACTCGTCCAGCTAGGACCAACCTACCCGTTAGTGAGGGCTTTGGCTGTAGGGTTAACAAGAGCTGTAGTGGGAGGATTACCTGCCTCCAGTGACTGGGTTGCCCTTCCAGGTCCTGCTGATGAGCCAGGGCTGGGGCTGTGAAAGCCCTGGATATACTGCGAACCTGCCTGGCTCAATCCCTCCCTCTACCCTACTCTCTCTTTGGCTGATTCCAACAGAGGATTTGGTCAACTTCCCCCCCCCCACTCCCCCCCGGTATCAAACCACATCACTGCTAAACGCTCCAAATCACTACCTTAGTGAAGGACACTGGATGATTGCAAGTTGTTGTTGGGACGTGATGGACAATGCAGGGGAGATACAGCGTTGGACATCACCACTACACAGGCTGTGAGCTGATAACCTCCAGCTTCCTGAAGTCCCCATTGCCACGTTTCTCCTGAAAACGCCCCTAGGGCAGGACAGCGTCTCAAGCACGAGTGGCAGAACACAGGGAACCGCAGGCACGGTTGAAGAAGGTCTTCAGGCACAACCTGAAGATGTGGAAGGTCAAGGGATTGAGGGAGAGTGGGAGATTCGGGTGCGGTTGTGGCTTAAAGCGCGGATGTTTGTGGAATAGAAGGCACCAGGGACATGCAGGCGGCCGGAGACTGTCCAGTGGAGGCAGTGAGTTGTGGGGTAAGCAGGTCGGAGAGGGAGGGAGATGTCAGGATACGAAGGGATTGGGAAACGAGTGTGAGGATCTTGAAATCGATCTGTACAGCAAATAGGAGAGCCAACGGAGCCTGGCTAGTCAATGCTGTGTGTGTGTGTGGGGAGGTGGGGGGAATGTCATTGTAAGGGGGTCGGAGGTGAAATTAAATACCTGTGTGGTGAGGAGGGTGAGGAATGCCAGTGCAGTGTGGAGGAGGATGAAGTGAAACTCTAGTGTGGGTGAGTGTGAAATGGCAGTGTAATGGAGGGGTGAATGGTCTCTGATGGTCATTAGCTTGTCTGCCCTCAATTGAGTTAAGCCTCGGTGTGTGAGCCAGGCTGGTAATCAGGATAATAGAGGACGCTCATCTCAACTCTCTTTCCCCCTGCCTACCCCACCCCCCCATCTCCCACTCAGCTGACGCATGTCAATTCCCAATTCACAGTGGAGTCTCCGGTGTTAGTGAACCCACTGCCCTCACAGTGGTTGGCAATGGTGGGCAGAAAGCAGCTACGGGGCACTGGGCATTGCCAATTCTTTATTAAGTCTCCGTATATTTTTTTATGTATAAAAAAACGGACAAAACCCAACACATTGCCATTGTCCCGGCCTGGCCTCGGACAGTCTCCCCAAGTGTTTGATGTAAATGACTTTATTTTGTATATTTTAATCACCACTGGCCTTCTAGAGAGAGAAAGAGAGAGAGAGGTGTGTGTGTGTGCACGCTCAGTGATGCTCACCTTTTAGCCGCAATCACCTTACTCTCCTAGTTATTAGTCCTCGCGAGTGGAGTCCTGTAGCTTAGTGGTTAGAGCGCTCACCTTGCAAGCGAGAGGACCCGGGTTCGATTCCTTGTGGGTGAAAACTTAGGCAAGTTTCCTTACTCCACACACGCACTCCTCTGCTTACCCAGCAGTAAGTAGGAACCCGGTTGTTAGTCGATTGGCGGATGGTTTTTCAGGGATAATAATCTCTTTAAAAACAAAATGTGGTCACTCAATCCATGACTGTTTTGGGACACTGCAGTGCGCAATTGGCTGCCGTGTTTCACCCACAGAATGTACAGTCAATTCACTTTGCAGTTTATTCTGGGAAGTGCTTTTGAGACGTCTTGAAGATGTGATAGAACGTCATATCAAATACATGGATGGTTATTATTAATAGTGAACCAGGACACCTGCGATCTTATTCTCACACAGTGGACACGCTCCATCTTAGATCACAATTGTCACACATGTTGTGGGTGGGGTTGGGGGGGTGGGGGAAACGGAGTAAAGGGGCTTTGAAATGTTGTAGATATGAAATTCTAATTGCTGCTGTTTTATGCTATAATAAAGAGGATTATATATAAATATATATATCTATTACACAGACCACCACACCTGGGCCTCCTTTGTTTTCACATGTCGACGGCTTTGAACGTGTGGGGAGGGGGCTTGGGTGCAGTTAGCAAGGGACACAAGTGCTGCTTTGGGACAGAACACGCGCTGGCTGAGCTCCACACCCACTTGACTGTCTTGCCCAGCTTCACATGCTCTCCATCCCCCAGAGGATCCTCATCCTCACTTTCAAAGCCCTCCACGGTCTCGTTCCTCATCTGTCTCACTAACCACTCTGTTCCCTTCGCCCAGTGGGCACTGGCCAGCCCTGCCCACTTCATCTTTGGCAGTTGTGCCTTCAGCCTTTCTACACCCACCCACTGGAACTCCCATTTTGAAGCCCCTCCATCTCTTCCCACCCATTCCCTCGCCTCCTTCAAGGTCCATCACTAGACCGTCTTCTACCTTTGGTCATCTTCCCACATCCCTACCCTTCACATCACTTGACTCCAACGTGCAGCACAAATGCAAACCCTTGACTGATCAGCGCTTTGGGACGTCCTCCTGACATGAAAGGCGCTGCGTAAATGCAATTTGCTATCGGTAGTAAGGTGGGGTTGACGGGGGTGGGGGAGAGGAATGTTCTTGTGTTGTCTTGGGGAAGAGAACAGGGTGAATGGAAATAGTATACTAAAGTAGGCAAACGCAGCCCAGTCTCACTCACACACACGACCATGAGGTTGCGGTGAGTATTGGTCCAGGACTCGAGCAGAGCCATGTTTGTTTCTCTTGATAAAGCAGGGATACTAATCCTGGCTGTTAAAGCTTTATAGAGCAACATCCAATCAAACCCACCTGATCCCTCCCTCACAACTGTGATAACAGCCTGGCCCCTGATGGTGACAACCCAGTATTGCACCTCATAGTGTTAAATAGACAGCCTTCTGTTCATCCAACAATAACTTGTGTTAACTGTGTCCCCTCACACAGGGCAGCATCCAGAGGATTCAGGTGAAGTTTGCTAAAAACAAGATGTTTTGTAAATCTCTCCTTCTCCCCCAACCCCTCTCTGCCCCCATTCCTAACTAATCAATTCTCTTAAAAATAATTGAGCCCCCACCCCAAAATAATTTAGAAAACTAAAGACATAACAAACTGAAGAATCGATAACTTTTAAATGAGAGGTGGATGGTTATTTGCAGAAGACGGGAATTGACTTTGAATAGCTCTTTTCAAAGAGCCAGCACAGACTCGTCAGGCCAAACGGCCTCCTTTTGTGCTATAAAATTCTATGAGTCTATGAGCGAAAAAACAAGATGTACGACTTCTCTTTTCCCAGTGCAGCTGGATGTTTTGGTTCACCTGAACCCAAAGGACGGTGCCTCCAACCATGTTCCCCTGGGCTAAGTGTTAGTGTCTTGCACCCAACACACTGTTGTACCAGGCTCCGCGACCACATCACTCCCACCCTCAACTGTCTCCACTGGCTCCGCATCCCCCAGAGGATCAAATTCAAGATCCTCGTCCTCACCTTCAAGGCCATTCACGGCCTTGCCCCTGCCTATATCTCTGACCTGCTGACTCCCTATCAGCCTGCCCGTCCCCTCCGTTCAGCCGGCTCTGGCCTGCTCCATGTGCTCTGCCCGAACCGCAAATCCATCGGCCCCCACACTCTGGAACTCCATCATGCAATCCCTTCGCCTCACTTCCTCCCTTTCCTCCTTCCAGGCCGGTCTCAAGACCTTCCTCTTCGACCCTGCCTTCTGCTCCCCTCCTAACGCTTCCCCCCTCTCCGTCCCCCTACTCCGACCACTCCCCCCTGCTCGAGTCCCGACTTCATTATTCAGCGCCTTGGGACGTCCTCCCGAAGTGAAAGGCGCTCTAGAAATGTAATGTTGTAATAGGAAGTCCTACAATGCATCATTTGTGAGCAAAACTGGTGGGCGTTTGTTTACTCAACGCTTTGTGTGCTTGTGCACTCCCAGCACACAGACATCAATGGCGGTGGCCCTACAATTGAAGCACTTCACAACAGCCTACACATTAGTATCTCAAAACGTTTATTGGCATGTTTTATGTGCAAACAGTTTCCTCGTGACATACAATCGAGGTTTCCACAGGTTTCACCCAAAAGGATTTGTATCAACATTTATTTATTCCATCAATTAAAAAAAATCAACGGGTTCGTTGCCAGAAGCAGCAGGTGCAAGGCCCCTCCCCCACTGACAGGCAATGGCTCGCCAGCCAGGGGGAAAGGAGCCTCTCCACTTTAATTGTCCCTTTTAAACTATCTGCCAGTCTCCATTGCATTGATTCTCACAGTCTCGAGTACATTTAGGGCAATTTAAAAAGATGCGTTTCATGTAAAATCAGTCTGATTCCAGACACTAAGAAACTAGATACAGTATATAAAACACAGAGCAAGGGCAAGGGAAGCTGAGCATAGACTACACAACAGCCCGCCTCTGAATAGAAGGTAAAAAAAAACACCAGTCCTGCAGCTAAAGTGGTTAGAGCACTCACCTCGCAAGCGAGAGGACCCGAGTTCAATTCCCGGGCAAGTGAATTGACTATATTTTGTTTTGAGTGAATCGCAGAAAAAAAATTACACTCATCAGGGTCCCTCAAACTGCCAAAGTATTGTTTTCATTTGAAGTGATTATTACGCCTGGAAAAGCAATCCTACTCACTCCTAGGGTAAACAGGCATGTGTGTATGGAATGAGGAAACTTGGCCAACATTTTGCCTTGCCCAGGAATCAAACAGGTGCTCTAGTTGACAAAGTGAGTGCACCAATCACTGAGCCACAGAATTTCACCTTAAGATTTGAAGTGACAGTCCCCACCTGCGCAGCACCACTCTGTCCTTTGGGACGGCCGTCCAGCTCAGAAAGGTAATGATTAGACCCCTGGGAGTCCTGACTTATCCCCTAAGTCTCCCCACCCTTCCCCTCCCCTCCCCAGGATTTAATCGGTCACAAAGAAAGACTAAGGGCTAAGTGGAGCCACAGGGAATCTTCTAATCCACAACCGCTGGCTCCGAGACTGGCCATCAGCTGAATTGGCGAGCCAGACGTGAGGATTCAGGCTCCACATATTGCATTGTTGTTGCTAAGTTTACAGTGAGAAGGAGCAGGTTTACAATCACAAGCTGGAGAGCTCGCTCAGGCACTTGGTGAGAAAGGAAAGGCTTTCGGGGGAGAAAGGGGGGTGGGGTGGAGGGAAGGACTGAGTGTATGGCAACTGGTCACAAACCCAGTCTCCAACATCTGGATTTTGACTTGGGTTGTCTGTGACATGGCAGTGTTAATGACAGTGTTAATGGACCATTAACTGACACAGAGAAGAGGAGAAGCCCGTTTGTTCATTGCTGGGAATTGGAGGAAGGGAGGAGTAGACGGGGTGGGGGGGGGGGGGGGGGGGGGGGAAGGGGGGTAGTTGGGTACAATGGGAGCACTACAGGCTGGTTCCTGTTACCCGGCGGCCCCCCAAACTCCCTCCCCTAGCTCCTCGATGTGCTAACCGCTGCCTAATGAACAAAGTCAAGGTGAAACAGCCCCAGCTCTCACACTCCGCTCGCTCCCCCTCAGCCTCCCTCAATGCTCCCGTCTACTCCAAGAATCCCAATTGCCACCTGTGTTTGTGGCCACTCAGAATCTGGACAGGCATGTGGAACTGACACACTATACACACACCAACCATCCACCCGCCCCACATACACACACAGGCTGTTCTTCACACCTCCCATTAAGGCAAAACCAACCCCCAAACCAAACTCCCCTCCCACAAGTAAACCTCTCCAGCGATGGTATAAAAATATACAAAGCACTTGGTGCCTTACTCTGTAACCAGTAGACACCTCCCCCACCCCACCTCCCACCCCAGAGCTCACTGATACCCCTCTACCCAAGTCACTGATGCCCTTCCACTTCCCCTAGGGTTACCAATGCCCTCCCACCACCCCCTGTGTCACTGATGCCCCCTCTCCTCCTGTGTGTGAGGGAGGCGGGAGGGTCACTGATTCCCCTCGATGTTCAGGATGTAGTAATCGTGGACATACATGAGTACGGCCACCGGCTGCCCGATAATCAACAACAGCCACACAGCAGCGTTACCGTAATTACCACTCAGGAACCTCCCCACCAACCAGGCCAGCGGCAGCTGTGAGAGAGACAGAGAGAGCAGTGTGTGAGGGCGACAGAGGGCAGTATGTGAGGGCGACAGAGGGCAGTATGTGAGGGCGACAGAGGGCAGTGTGTGAGGGCGACAGAGAGCAGTGTGTGAGGGCGACAGAGGGCAGTGTGTGAGGGCGACAGAGGGCAGTGTGTGAGGGCGACAGAGGGCAGTGTGTGAGGGCGACAGAGGGCAGTGTGTGAGGGCGACAGAGGGCAGTGTGTGAGGGCGACAGAGGGCAGTGTGTGAGGGCGACAGAGGGCAGTGTGTGAGGGCGACAGAGAGCAGTGTGTGAGGGCGACAGAGAGTGGACCTCCCCGCTCCTCCCCTCCAAACACTCCCCAGTCTCACCTGAGCCATCATTCCGATAAAGGCCCACAACCGGAACATCTTCAGAGGGATGCTCACCAGGTACTGAAACACACAAGGCAGTCAGTGAGCACCTCTCCCACTAGTAAATAAAAATATCCCCTGATGGCATTTGATCTGCTTTTACACGTCTCAAAGTACTTCACAAGGAATCAATGTTGAAAGTACGACTGTTTTAGGCAAATGTGGCTCCCAGTCTATACAGTAAGGCCGGTGACCAATTTATCTGGAGGGTTGTGGGCTGCGACACCAACAAGATCAGGCAACCGGAATTGGTTTTACTGTCTGGTCTTTACAACAACTCTGACAATGCTGGAAAAGGGTACTTTGCATACACAACAGTTATTACACTTTACAGCAAATCCTCCTGACTAGAAACGCAACAACAAGATGGGTCAGTAACTGGAAATGCACGATATCAAAGGCAGATGTGATTATTACTGTATCACAAAAATACATTATTACTATTCCCTGACACTCCAGGGAAGCCTGGAGTGTCAGGTCAAAGTCGCCAACAAGGGGCTTGAACTTGGAAGTAATCACACAAGTGACTGAGCCAGGCTGACAGTCGCCTCTCCCTCCCACCTAAATCACATTCAGCCCCGTGTTCTGACCTCATGGAAGAACGCTGATGCCAGGAAGACCCACGTCTGAGCCATCCACTTGTTCATACCCTTTTTCAACATGGGTTTGTAGAAATGTCTGGGAACAGAGTGGGGAAGAGAGCATTTCCGTTAGATTCTCTCTACCTGCAATGCATCGCTGAAACCACAACACACAAATGCCTTCATGGTTGATCTCACTGGAAAAGTCACCAGTAGAGTCCTGTAGGTTAGCGCACTCCTCACAGGCAACAGGACCCAGGTTCGATTCCCAGGTCAGGACAAAACCCTTGACAAATTTCCTTGCCCCACCCACATATACACTCTGTTTACCTAGAGGTAAGTAGGAACCTGGTTGTTAGCGGATTGGCGGAGATCTCCAGTCCTCCCTCTTCCGCAGCCCACCCCTCCCCATGGCTGTCAGATACCCTCACACTGTACCATTGGCTGTCCATGCCCCCACACTGACAGATAGTAATAATTCTGGCATTTGATATTGCACCTTATTACGTCTTCAAGACATCTCAAAGTGCCCCACAGAACATACCATAAAATGAATTGACTATGTTTTGTGGGTGAAACAGTACCCTCACACTGAGCCCTACACGAGGCTGGCAGACACCCTCACACTGTGTCCCTAGGGCTCACCTGCTGCACCACTTGTGGACGGGAATGTTCCAGTTCTTCCAGAAATAGGTCACAGACTCAGAGTTCCTGGGGGATAAAACGTTACCAAATAATCAATTTCTCCCAAACAATCGATAGTTTCTGTAATGCTCTGATCTTTATAAATAACGTAGGAATGTCAGATATGCCGCGCTATACCCGGTTAGTGTGTGTACACACACAGGAGTGAGCCCAGGTTCACTGTCTCTCCCTCTCTCATATACACTCACTCGCACCCAAATGTGGGTACACGCTTGCGCGCGCACACACACGCACACTCTCACAAACACTCACACGCGCATACACTCACATACACATTCACTCACACACATGTACATATCCGCTGTGCTACACCACAGCTCAGGTGAGCTGCCTTTGGGTCTCCCTTACCACCAGTCTCTATAGAACTCCCGGTCCCCAAACTGCATCAGCTCAGCAACAAAGTTCATGGAGGAATGGAAGAACCAGTAGAAGAAGATGAGCCAGATCAGATGATTGGGAACCTGCAGAAAGAAATCAGTCAAAATTCAAAACATGTACAGTACTTTCCTTTATAGAACAGAGAAATATGCACGAGGAAGGGTGGGAGGGGGGGAGTTGAGTAGGAGGCTGATGGACGGGAGGGAAGCCACAGGTGATGCCGTGAAACAACAACGTAACATTTGTAAAGTGCTTTCACGTTGGGACGACTTCCCACCCAGTGATTGGGTGCTGGCTGCGAACTTCCTCCTTATAATAATCATAATATATATATATATACACACACACACACACCGCACAATTTAGAAAATAAGTCACTTACTGCTAGCTTCAGCAGCCTCTCAATCATCCTCGAATAGTTCATATCCTGAAATCAACAATCACAGTGGTTATCTCACATAGAGACAGACAGATAAACACACACGAAAAGGAAAGAGACAGTAATGGAGCAGGCTCAAGACCTCCTCTGGTTACCAGGTTAACCACAGCAGATCTTTGAATCTCATTATCACTTCCCTTACCATACATACCACAGCATCAATCTGTGCAAGACATGTTCCAAACAAAGCCATTACACACATTGATTTTAGACCTTGGGAGTTTCATTCAAAGATACATTTCACTGGCCATGTAGGTGGACAGTCAGCGCTTCACAGGATACCCTGTAAAGTGAATCGACTGTATATTCTGTGGGCAAAATCCCCCAGATTAAAAATGGCCATTCACTTTGTGTTTGTGGCTGTTTGGTGGGAAAGAGAAAGCAGGGAGTGGGACTCAACAAAGAACTCTATCAAAGAGATAGCATAGGCATGGATTAAATAATAATCCTTGCATTTGATACAGCGCTTTTCATGTTTTCTAGATGTCTCAAAGCGCTTCACAGAATACACTGTAGAGAGAATTGACTGTATATTTGTGGTAGAATCGCGGCAATCAATTGCGCACAGCAGTGTCCCTACAAACAGTGGTGGATTGAAAATGACCAATTATAATGGTGTTTTTTTTTTAAAGGGATTATTATTAGGCACAAAAACAAAAGTTGCTGGGAAAACTCAGCAGGTTTTCCCAGCAACTTCTGTTTTTGTTTCAGATTTCCAGCATCTGTAGTATTTTGTGTTTTGTTTATTATTAGGCGTGTGAAGTAAGGAAACTTGCCCAAGATTTCGCCCTGACCCGTCTGGATTCGAACACAGGTCTCACGCTTGTAAGGCGAGTGCTCTAACCACTGAGCTACAGGACTCCAGATTAAAACGGCACAGGGTACCAAAATGTCATATCTATCCTATAAGCTATTAAAAATACATAAATAATATGTATTATCACTTCTAAGACTTTTTAGATATTGTAGCAGTATCATGTCTTTTTGGTCACCCTGTACATTTCACATGCAGGGAGATGGGAGATTAGAAACCTTCTGATAATATCACACCTCTCCCCACCTCCCACCCCCACACTCCCCATCCTCTAACATTACAATCTGCAACTTACTTTGAAAGGCTTCATGGAATTCTTTATGGTCGGTACCATCCACTGTTAAAATGAAAACAAAAGCGGGGGAAAAAAATCACTATAATGACAACCCGATAATATTTCTGCTCTTAAAGCCTATTGGTATACATGGTTTTATGTGCAAACTCAGAACCGGCTGTGAAAGAACTGCTACAGGAGCAGGCAGTTCCCACTCACAAACAACAGCACCAACCAATTGAAGGTGTATAGATAGCACCTTTCATGTCGGGAGGATGTCCCAAGGCAGTGGACAGTCAAGAGTGTTAGGACTCGTGCTGGCGGGCGGTTAGGATCACAAGGGGTGGAGGGCAGAGAGGGTAGGGTGGCTGAAGGCGCAGTTGAATTGGAGGGTCTCGAGATAGGCTTTGAACGAGGCAAGGGAGGGAACGAGGTGCGGGATGGAGATCTAAAGGATTGGGGCAAAGAGACTGAAGGCCCGACCGCCTATTGTGGGGCAGGCCAGGCAGGTGCAGCAGAGAGGGAACAGACAAGGTGATTATGGAGTTAGCAGGTGACAGAAGCAGGAAAGAGCAAGGCTGTGAAGGAGTTTGAAGGCGAGGATATTAAACTCTATTTGGCTGGGAGTCAGATTTAGCCACTGCTAAGTGCTCAGAGACGCTACCCAGCGTGGAAGGCGCTATACTAGTGCAAGTTGTTGCTATTGTATACTGCAATTTTTGCAATTGAATTGACCGAGGCCCTCCTGATTGGCTCAAGCCAGCGCCTCCACACATCGGGCGCTGCCAGCCTCAATATCCAAGGCTGCACTCTCCACCTCACAAAGCCAATCAGGAACCTCGGCATCATGTCGATCAAAAACTTTCCTTCCTCCCTCACATCCGCGCCTTGACCGGCACCGTTTATTTCCACCTGCGCAACATTGCCAGGCTCCGCAACTATCTCACCCCGCGCGCTGCCGAAACACTCGTGCACGCGTACATCACCTCAGGCTGGACTACGGAAACTCTCTCCTCGTCGGCCTCCCCAGTTCCTCCATTCACAGGCTGCAGGTCATCCAAAACTCTGCAGCCCGTGTACTATCCCGCACCCGCACCCGCCTCCGCGACCACATAACTCCCACCCTCGCCCGTCTCCACTGGCTCCCCATCCTCCAGAGGATCGAGTTCAAGATCCTCGTCCTCACCTACAAGTCCTTACACAGCCTAGCCCCGCCCTATTTAACCGATCTACTCTCCCCCTACACGCCCACCCGGACCCTCCGTTCAACAGGACTTGGCCTGCTCCAAGCCCCCCTCCCGAACCGCTCCACCATCGGAGGCCGGGCCTTCAGTTTCTCCGCTCCCACCCTATGGAATGCCATCCCTCAATCCATCCGTTTCGTTTCTTCCCTTTCCTCTTTCAAGGCCGGTTTGAAGACTTTCCTCTTCGATCGTGCCTTTTGTTCCACCCCGAACTCTTTTACCCCCCCTTCATGTTTCACCCCTTCCCAACCACTCCCCTCTCAGCTCGGGTCACACGCCTCCTGTGCAGCGCCTTGGGACGTCCTCCCGACGTGAAAGGCGCTCTATAAATGTAATTTGTTGTTGTTGTTGCAGCGGACAGGGAACCAGTGGAGCTGGGTGAGGATGGGGGTGATATATTCGTGAAGCCTGGTGCAGGAGAGGATATGAGCTCCAGAGTTCTGGATTATCTGCAGCTTGTGTAGGGAAGAGTCAGGAAGGCCAACAAGCAAGGAGATGGTGTAGTCCAGCCTAGATGTAACGTGGTTCAACTACGCCAACTCCCTGCGTAGTTAATTTAAATTGTTTAACCTAACAAGTGAAAACGTTAGCTTACTAACACACTTTGTTCTCCACCCCAGCTCGCTGTGGCTCAGGGTCACTCACCTGCTGGATTAATCCCACCAATAATTGTATGAAGAAAAGCTAGAAAAGGAGACACAAAACCAAGGTAAATAAAATACATCTGAATACCCAGGGCAAAGGGCAGAGAGGTGGTGGGAGTGGGGGGGAACCCTTTTGTGGGGCTGGGGTACAATTCTTGCATTTGATATAGTGCTTTTCACATTGGGAGGATGCCTGGAGGCACTTTACAGTATTTACTGTAAAGCATGGTGACTATTTTACAAAGAAACACATACAGTCCTGTATTCTGATCAGCTACTTAGTTTGGGATGGCACAAACTATTAAAGATTACAATCTTTAATAATAATAATAATTCTGGTACATGATAAAGCACCTTATCACATCTTGAAGACACCTCAAAGCTCTTCACAGATTTTACTTTAAAATGACTATATTTTGGGAGCGAAACGCAGCAGCCAATTGCACACAGCAGTGTCCCACAAAGTCATAGATTGAGTGACTAAATTAATATGATGATTTTTTGAATAAAGGGATTTTCACCCCTGCAAAGCAGGGGTAATAATCTGTTCATATATTAAAAAAAAAACAATATTCCTACTCACTGCTAGGTAAACAGAAGCATGCGGAGAAGGAAACTTGCATAAGGTTTCTCCCCACCCAGGAATCGAACAGAGGTTCTCTAGCTTGCGAGGCGAGCACTCTAACCGCTACGGTACAGAACTCCTAATACCACCACTAGTTTTGGTCACCAGTAAAAGCCACTGTGGTGATGTGCAAGGGAGAGAAGCTGTGAAGAATGCGATGAAGCCAGGAGCTCAGAGACCAACTACAAGTGATTACGAGCAACACTCAATGTGTCTGTGAAGGCAGGCAGACAAGCAGCCTTCTCTATGCGTTTCTCCCCCTGTGGCTTCAGTCATAATAAACATCACTGTGAGGAATGCGACTGGCCTTGACTTTGCCTATGGAAGGAGTCCTGTAGTGCAGTGGCAAGAGAGAGGACCTGGGTTTGATTCCCAGGTAGGGCGAAACGTTGAGCAAGTTTCCTTATAACAACAATTTGCACTTAGAATAGCGCCCTACATGCAGTGTAGGTAGTGTCTCAGAGCGGTTAACAATGGCAGAGCCCGACTCTGAGGCATAGATTTGGGGCATAGTGGCTGAAAGTGCGACCTCCAGTGGTGGAGCGGAGAATGCGAGGGTCAAGCAGGTGGCCGGATGGTGTATTGGGGAGTGAGATCGGAGAGGTAGTGAGTGAGGTGTTACGGAGAGAAGCGATTTGAACACGTTGAAACTTACTCCACACCCCCCCTTGTTTACCTAGCAATAAGTAGGAACCCTGTTTTAAAATATAAATAGGGTTGATTGGCGGTTTGTTAATAATCCAAAAAAATATTTTAAATGCTCACTTAATCCACGATTGTTTATGGGACAGTGCTATGTGCAATTGGTTGCCGCGTTTCTCCCACATAACACAGTGATAAGGCAGTATATCAAACGCAAGGGTTGTTATTAATAATAAGGACACTTCTTCCCCAAAAAGGCACAACACGCAGAGCGGGAATCGGGAAAACTGGGATGAAATATGGAAAAAGCTGATCAGGAATGACGGCTCTCTCTCTCTCAAACACACACTCTCGCCCTCTCACACACTCTCACCCTCCCTCGCCCAGAATCAGCTTGTGATTGGCCCGGCACCATTTTCTCACCATTTCAAACAGCCGCCTCAGCAGGAAACGCTTGCGGATGCGGGGTGACCGAGGGAAATTTAGCTCATAGCACAGAGTGGGTGCAAACATGAAATAATACATATCTAAAAGTGGGGGGAAAAAAAACAAATGAAAAAGGATCAGAGCAATGCAAAGGCAGGAAGACAACACACTGGATGAGAGGAGCGGAGGGAGGGTGAGCGGGAGGATGGGTCCCTAAATTAAAATGAAAACAAGCATTTATATAGCGCCGCTCACACAGGGCAGCATCCCACAGCACTCGACAGTGGCGGAGCGCGACACCGAGCCAGGAGGTTACACAGGTGACTGTGCACATGGTCGAATGGAAGGACAATGTGAGAAGGAAGGGGCAAGGAGGAGGAATAGAGGGAGTGTTCCAGTGTTTGGGAGGGGGGAGGGCGGGGGGAGTGCAGCCGCCGATGGTGGAACCGGAGGCATGCAGGAGACCAGAGCCAGTCAAATGGAGGCAGAGGGTAGTGGGTAAGCAGGTCAGGAGAGGTAGGGAGATGCCAGGGCATGAAGATCTTGAAATCGATTTGCTCGGCAAATAGAGAACTAGTGGAGCCTGTTTTGTTCAGACTGTGTTCTGTTCGCACAGATTTCGCCTCCTGGGTGGCAAGGGCTAACACGTGGAGGAGCTCGGTGAAGGGCGAGCTGAACCAGTCACTGAATCACAGGAGGCCATTAGCAGGCAGTATGCTTCCTTACTATAATAGCATCGACAGAAACACCCCTTACCTTTATAGGTCAGGTTTCCCGGATACACAGCCACTGGCTGCACTACTTCCCCATTCTCTTTCTTCAAGCCAGGAGCTAAGCAGAGAATTGGGGAGTTAAGGAATTGTTCAAGCGTTATACATCAGAAGGAAATCATTATAACGCTTGCATTTGATATAATGTTTTATTTGGTCATCAATACGCCTCAAAGCCCTTCACAGATTTTGCTGTGAAGTTAAGTAACTCTTTCTGTGGGCAAAACCCAGCAGCCAGTTTGCACACAGTCATGTCCCACCAACAGCTAATAGAGTGAATGACCAATCTTATCTGAGGGATTCTTGACCAGGACACCGGGAGAGAAAAACTCCCTTCTCTTTTCAAACAGCATCGTAGGATTTTTATGGGCTTTGAGGTGCTATATAAATGTAAGTTGTTGATGTTTGTATATCCCGAACAGACGCTGACAGTACATCAATTTAATGACTCACTCACAGAATCCCTCTGAAATTGTAGCACTTACCCCAGCACGGTAATGGTTCACAATTTCAAACAACAATCTTCTGACTCAAGGAAGCAAGATTGCATTTTTAGATTACTACCAGCTTCCAGTTACACAGTGTCCTTTATGTAGAGCAACAGGCAACACATGTCAAATGACCAACTGGGGACTACCTTGCAGTAGGGTCTCCTTGAAGCTGATCTAGGTCCAAGGTGATATGTTTGACAACAGAATGTCAGAACAGACATTCACACCTTCTGTGATGGTCCCAAGTCCTGAGTCAGGCGAAGTTGCAGTATTTCAGGGCAAAGGCAGCCTGGCTCATCGGCAGGGAATCCTCCTACTCATTTCCTGATATCCCTGCAAGCCAAAGCCCACCCACCCAGACACTGCTCTCCCTGTTGTACACTCACCTGACTGAGATCGGGTCAAGGTGCGCACTTTTGCTTTCCGAATCTCCCGGCACCATCTGTTTACATCTTTGTAGGAGAAGAGCTTGAGAAAGAGGATGGTGTAGCACATGAGGGCTATCGCAGCACCAACTGCAGATCGAGAAACAAAGTCAAACATGCTGCCACCCATTTTTCAGAAATAATAACCCCAGGATTTGGTATAGCGCCTGATCAAGCCTTCGAAAAGTCTCAAAGTGCTTCCCAGGATATATCAGAAAGTGAATTGACTGTTTTTTGGGCGAAATGTGGCAACCAATTATGCACAGCAGTGTCCTATAAATGGTTCTGGATTGAGTGACCAATTTACTACTATTTATAATACAGGTTGAGCGTCCTGAATACGGTAACCTTGGGACTGAGGCCGAGCCGGTTTTCGTGTTTTTCGTGTTTCTGATGTCCGAAGTCCGGAAACGCCCGAGCCCAGGTTCGGATATTTCCAGACTTTGGAACGCCAGAAGCGCATCCCAAGTTTGGAAAAGCCTGGGCCCAGGTTGTGATATTTCCGTTTTTTGGACATCATCTTGTAGTTCTTCTCCTCGCAGGCCTTGTGGTCTTCGTTTCTTCGCAACGCATGGTAAGCCTCCCTCTTGTTTCACTGGGCCCGGCTGGCGGTGGAAATGGTTTGACAGTGTGTCCGGATTCCGGAGCATTTTACGGATTCCGGACAACCCTGCCACCAATCGTCTCGGAGTCCGGAACATTCCGGATTTTGGTCGCTCAACCTGTATTTAAATTGCAACTCCCCATTCGAATGCACTGGTCAGAATTAGTGTTTATAATAATATCACTACTGAAAAATATTTTTCTATAGCTGTAATAATCAATCAGATAGCACTGTATCACTCAAACCATCAGCATTGGTCATACTGCTGTTTTTGAACAGTGTGGATTAGATCAGCAAATAGCGAGTCAGGCCTTCAGTGAAAAGCATTTTGCCCTCACCTCATGAACAAACAACTTTGACATTTACCTGGAGTTATGGAGCTAACCCTTAACACCACACCAACTGGGAAGGAGAGGATGGCGAGCAGGTTGATGCTGTACAGAAACAGCCCGACCCCCTCAGACAAAACATCCTGCAGAAAAGAAGCCGGCTCAGAGATAATCCTATACTGCTGGCAATGTGCCTTATGTCAGAATATCTCAAAACATTTCCGTTTTCTGAAATGACTATTTGTTAATGATCGTAGCAGTCAAAGCACAGCAATGCCCCACAACTGCCAAGAAATACACATCTTTAAGTTTTTAAGCAATATGTAGTAGAAGCCTGTTTATCCATGACCCGATTAACCGGATTGCTCGACCCCCTCCCGGGGCAATTCCCCATTCCAGCAATCGCGAGTATGCTCACTTTGCGCATGCGCGCTCATGCACACTTATTAAACTTACAAACTTGGAGGTTTTTAACCAATTGGTAAAAAATGCTTTTTTACCGATTTTTTACCGAGTGTGCTGAAATCTTTATTGGTAAGTAGCTATACAATATTCTGTTACTATTTAGTATATTATGAATATAGTATGTTTTAAAATAAGTAAATTTTTTGTGTTGGGTTTTCGGCAACTTGCTGCCCGATTATCAGTCAATTAGTCGACCCCCCCGAGCGTGCCAGATAAACGGGCTTCTACTGCATCAGGGGCAGGAATCGCTTACTTTTGAATAGTGATAACGGCCACTTGAGCGGGTCGCTGGGACCTCGATTTAACGACTCAACATTAAAAATTAATGACCAGAATGGTATCAGGGATGAGGGACTTGCGTTACGTGGGGAAGACTAGAGAAGCTGGGATTGTTCTCTTAGACCAGAGAAGTTTGAATAGAGGTGTTCAAAATTCTGAAGGGTTATGATAAGACTCTTTTGATTGTGCTTTGGACATCTTTTGTGTCCAATCCCATCCCACCTCCCTCAGCTCCCACCCACCGGTAGCCCAGCTGCAGTTTTGAGCATTTGAGATGTCCTTCCTGCATGAAAAAGGTGGTGTATGAATGTTAAGCGTCTGGAAAGGGAAACACAAAATAATGTTTATGCCGCCTGCGCAACTTTCTCAAATGGGATATTAACCTCTCAACAGCCAAAGGGTATACACTGTAGATATCCAATTCTATAATGCATACACAGTGACATTAACTATAGAAACTTACATACAACTCCAATTCATACAACATCTTTAACACAAAGATTTTTGAGGACATTTGGCTTTTATTTTATGGTCAGCGAGGAGGCGTCTGACACAAGTGGAATTCTGCTGTATACTGAAAAGTACCCAATGCAGTCAAGAGTTCCACATATGTATGTACAGTTCAGTGTTTGGAATAGAGCCTGGAGTGACGCACTCTGCTTACCTGATTAATAATAATCCTTGCGTTTGATATGGTGCCTTTATTATCACACCCTTGAGACTTCTTAAAACGCTTCACAGATTTTACTGTAAAGTGAATTGACTGGATAATTTGTGGGTGAAAGGTGGCAGCCAATTGCTCACAACAGTGTGCAGGAAACAGAAGTGGATTCAGTGACCACATTACAGTAAAAGCTCACTCAACCGTAACTTCTGTATATCTGGCACCCAAAAAAAAGGTCCGCGTTCGATTAACCGGAATTTATCCGACACAATGTATTATTATTATTTTTTTAATGTGTGTGTTTTCGTCCGAATATCCGGCACGCGGTTTAACCGGCATTGGCCAAGTCCCAAGGGTGCCGGATAAACGGGCTTTTACTGTATTTTGTTTTTAACAAAGTAATTATTACTTCTGGAAAAGCGATCTGCCAATCGAGTAACAACTGGGTTCCTATTTACGTGTGGCAACGCACAGTCAGAATGGAGTAAACCTTCTGTAGCAGTCCTGGCAGGGATTCCATTCAGCTCCCGCTAACACTTAAAACAAGGCCCTAATAAGTAGGGTGATCCTATGTGGATAAGCAGCGGGAAAGCTGGCCAGACAGTGCTCTCAATGACAAGGCTATATGGGTTCAACTGGTTAAACTCCAGAAGGCATCTCAATGAACCCAAACATGGCTCTTGTCAATCTGTGTCAAGACACCTGGTTCACCGAAAATAAGTCTTTAAAAGAATGATCTGGAATTAAAAAATATTGAACAGAAGGAAAAGGCAGTAACTCACCCTGGCCAAGCATCTCTCCACATGCAGAGTCACAATTACAAAAAAGTTGGAACCTGGAGGGAGATAAGGAATCAAGTGTCAATGCATTCCTCAATCCTTGGGATGTGCTCCCAACGTGAACGGCACTATGTAAATGTAATCTGCTGTTGTTGAATTGCAGTTTTAACATTGGAAAGGAGCTGGGATTCTTATGGTTTACCGACCAGGCAATTATGTGACTATTTAGATGAACACAATACAAGACGTCAAGATGAGGAAGTGGGAGGTGGTGGGAATAGATTGACAGCTAAGTTAGGAAGATACCCAAACCGTCGGACAGTAGTCATTAAACAGAAGTACATTAAATAGGATCCAAGGGCATTACTTAAGGCTGCTACACAACATGGGCACCTCAGGTGAGATCAGAAATCAGACATTTAGTAGCCACTTACCAATTAGAAGGCATAAAGCAGGCCAGCTGTAGGGATCCTTAAGAAACAGGGAAACAACTTGAATGGGATCCACTAATATACCGTACCTACAAATAATGCACACAACAGTCAGACAGCAACTCAGAACCTCACAGAAGGTTAAAAGGATACAATTCTCGAACTTTACTCTGAATTCTAACAATGTGAGGAGATGGCGGGCAGCAATACAGTAATGTACAGGCACAGTTTGTGCATTTCTTGCATTTGATACACAACCTTCACCAAACAACAAACAAAATTACATTTCTCGAGCGCCTTTCATGTCGGGGGGACATGAAACACCCCTTGCCCCATCACCTCCGACTTCACTGCCCTCCTCTCGACTAAACTTCACCATCCACATAAACTCTCCATTCTAAAACCGTGGCCATCCCCTTGACTTCGTTATCGCTCATAGCCTTGACATCTCCGATCAGTCCATCACAGACAAGGCCATCACAGACAAGGCCATCACAGACAAGGCCATCACAGACAAGGCCATCACAGACAAGGCCATCACAGACAAGGCCATCACAGACCATTTCCTAATCTCCCTCTTCTTGGAGTTCTGTAGCTCAATGATTCACCCTGACCTGCCTGGATTCGAACACAGGTCTCACACTTGTAAGGCGAATGCTCTAACCACTGAGCTATAGGACTCCTTCGAGTAAAGAAATACATCCTGGTGTCCATCATGAAATTACCCTATTTAACTCTAAACTCATCTCTTCTTGCTCTGCTATGTTAGTGCATCCTAAAGTGTTCATCTGAATTGACTTTTTCCAAACCAATTAAACATTTTAAACACATCCCCTCTGAGACTTCTTTCAAGACTGATAAGTGAATTAATAATAAATCGTTACATTTTTTATAATGCCTTATGTCTTAGAGACATCTCAAAGCACTTCACAGAATATATTGTAAAGCTGCTTGACTAATTATGGACGAAATACGGCAGCCAATTGTACACAGCGATGTCTCATCAACAGTGAACTAAATTGCTTGTGAACTCCAGAAAGAATGTGCTCAATGGGCTGAAGTAGCTTAGTATTCCACTTTTTTTTTGCATACCACACATTTTAGAGACTTGTCAAATTCCAAGAGCTAGCCCCAGGTACAGGGAGACAGGTGCTGTGTGTGTTGGCATTCACTGGATGACATGAATCAAAGTAGAGCAGCTGAGAATTGAGGAGGCAGAAGGGGAAAGAATCCTTAAATAGCTTTGCTAAATTGGTAACAAATTGGCACGTTTTTCAAATCAATGAATCATAGAATATTACAGGACAGAAGGAGGCCATTTGGCCACTGTGCGTGTGCCGGCTCTTTGTAAGAGCCACCCAATCAGTTCCGCTGCCCCCACTTTTTCCTCACGGCATTGACACTTTTTTTTCCTTTTCAAGTACCTATCCGATTCCCTTTTGAAAGTTGTTAATGAATCTATTTCCACTAATCTTTCAGGCAGTGATTCCAGATCAAAAACACTGTGTAAAATAATTTATTGTGGTCTCCCTTCTAGTTCTTCTGCTAATTATCCTAAATCCATGTGCTTGGATTACTGACACACCCACCAGTGGAAACTGTTTCTCCCTATCTACTCTATCAAATCACCTCATAGTTTTGAATACCTCTTAAATCTATTAAAGGAAATTTAATTAATTCTCATCATTAAGTTTTAAAAAATGATTTAGAACTATAAGAATATGAATGCTGTGCCATTTGTAGAATAAGCAAGTGTACAGGTTGCACCACTAATATTTAATCAATATTTATAATAAACAATATTTATAATAACCTGATATTTCTGGGTCACTGCTGGCCATAATTGGCTGCTGTGTTTCGTCTACAAAATATAGTCACAGTATACAGTTGTACAGTATATTCTGTGAAGCTCTTTGATATGTCTCAATGATGTGTTAAGACAGTATATCAAATGCAAGGATTATTATTAATAATCATACAGAAGAATACGTTTTGCTAAATAAATTTTATTGTGGAGGAGTTGAATGATTTAGTAAATTTAGTAAAAGCTGTACTTACTTAATTAGATTCTCTAGAAAAAGACGGGCATTGCTCAAAACCTGCAACGAAAGGACAAGTTAATAAAATAGTATCAAAATGCGTCAGATGCAAAGTTTACTATTAGTAGGATAGCAGCCAATTGGCACACAGCAACGTCTCACACAGCCACCATTTTGTTTTCTCTGTAGGATTGTTGGCCAGGATAGAGAAACTCCCTCAATTTAATGAATGAATGGGATCTTTAATATTCACCTGAACAGGTAGATTAAGACTTTGGTTTAACAAACCTCCAACAGTGCAACACAATACAATTCACATTTATACAGCACCTTGCATGTTATAAAAATAAGATGTTTGGAGAATATCTCAAAGTGCTTAATAATGTTGGCTGGGCACCTGAGCTGGGGCCAGGAGCCAAGAGGAAAGGTGATCAAAAGGTCAACAAGGTTTTGAGAAGGACCTTGAATGAGGAAGCAAATCAACAACAACAAAATTGTACAAAATTATCATCACATCAGGATGACGTCCCAAGGCGCTGGACAGTCATTGTTACAACTTGAAGGAGGCCAGGGAGTGGGGGACTAGGATAGAGTTCGAGAGCTCCGAGATGAAAGCCTGAAAGACCACCTGATGATGGTAGGACATAGGGTCCGGCGATATATCGATAAAACCCGATATAATTTTCATATCGATATGCCGATATAGACATTTTAAAAATATCGATATATCGAAAAAACGATATATCGAGGTAAAAAATCGGGATGCGAGCACACTGAACTACAAGACCCAGAATGCTCATCTCTATACACAATGCACAGACCGAGGTGCAAAGCCGCCATATTGTATTCACAGTCCTCAAATACAATATATAGGTATGACAGGGGGTGGGGGGTGAGAGAGACGGCTGGGGTTGGGGGGGTGAGGGGGAGAGAGACGGCTGGGGGGAGTAGGAGAGAGACGGCTGGGGTGGGGAGAGAGACGGCTGGGGGGGAAGCAGAGGGGGAGAGAGACGGCTGGGGGGAGGGGGAGAGAGACGGCTGGGGGGAGGGGGAGAGACGGCTGGGGGGAGGGGGGGAGAGACGGCTGGGGGGAGGGGGAGAGAGACGGCTGGGGGGAGGGGGAGAGAGACGGCTGGGGGGAGGGGGAGAGAGACGGCTGGGGGGAGGGGGAGAGAGACGGCTGGGGGGAGGGGGAGAGAGACGGCTGGGGGGAGGGGGAGAGAGACGGCTGGGGGGAGGGGGAGAGAGACGGCTGGGGGGAGGGGGAGAGAGACGGCTGGGGGGGGGAGAGAGACGGCGGGGGGGGGAGGGAGAAAGAGACGGCTGGGGGGGGGGGGGTGGGGGAGAGAGACGACAGGGGTGGGAGGTGCGAGACGGCTGGGGGGAGGGGGAGAGAGACAGCTGGGGGTGTGAGAGAGACGACTGGGGGGGGACGGAGAGAGAGAGACGGCGGGGGGGGGGGGGCTTTGGGGGGAGAGAAAGAGACGACTGGGGGAGTGGTGGGGGAGAGAGACGACGGGGTTGGGGGGTGCGAGAGAGGGACGGCGGGGGGGGGGGGGGGGGGGGGTGGAGAGACGGGGTGGATGTGATAATATACAGATAGATAGATGGGGGGGATGTGAGAGAGGGAGAGAGACACACAGACAGAAAAACACAGAGATGGAGAGAGTGAGAGACACAGAGAGAGAAAGATATTTACCTCCTGAGAAGATAGGCCCCGAATGCGCGTGCACCCGGGATGCGCGCGCACTCTGAATGCGCGCGCGCATGCGCAGTACGAAAAAACTGAAAATATCGACATTTCGGTATATCTCGATATGAGCCCATCGATATATCTAATCGGAAAATTTTCCATATCGACGGACCCTAGTAGACATATAAAGTGTGGGACATGATTTGGAGTAGAGGAAGCGGCCCAGTTGGAATGGTTTGAGGTCACAGAGAAGGGATTTGAAAGCAAGGACCTTGAACTCAATCTGCTTGGGAGCCAATCAAGAATGGGAGCAATAGGAATGAGAAGTCTGTTGAGGGAGAAAATATGCGTTCTGGATAACCTGCAGCTTGTGTTGGTAAGAGCAGGGACACCGGCGAGCAGGCAGTTGGTATAGTTAAGCCTGGATGTATTAAAAGTGTGGAAGAGATTCTTGCCAGCCTGGGGGAATGGTAGTGGTGGATACTGGCAATAATATTAATACTTTGATTAGCGTGTCTTTACATCTTCAAGATGTCTTAAAGCACTTTACAAATTATACTATCAAGTGAATTGACTATATTTTGCGGGCAAAACGCAGCTGTCAATTGCTCACAACAGTTTCTCCACAAACAGTCGTGGAATGAGTGACCACATTATTATTATCTGAAGGGATTATTACCCCCAGAAAAGACACCCGTCAACCAACTAACAACCGGGTTCCTAATTACAGATGAGTAAACAGAGGCGTGTGGAGTAAGGAAACTTGCCCAACATTACGTGCTGCTTTGGAATCGACCCCAAGTCATCTCGCTTGCAAGGCGAGTACTCTAGGCACTAAGCTACAGGACGCCACTAACAACAGCACACCTGTCACACCCAGTCAATTCAACAGAATTAGCAAAAGGGCGGCTTATTACAAAATTCTGCCAGGAAATAATGCGAAAGAGCTTAAGAGCTCATCAAGGCTGCTTAGCTCACTTGTTAATCAGAATGAGTGCCAGTTACGTGCAAGACTAAAGGCAAATCAGTTCTGAAAGTTTAACGATCAGATCAATGTGTTACCACATTATTCCAAGCCAATTCATCTGGCTCTGCACTAGTAAAATAACTACCTATTAACAGTAATAATAATAGCTTTTGATATAGCACCTTATCACGTCATTCAGACATCTAAAATCGCTTTATAGAATATATTGTAAATTCTAGTGACTGTGCTCTTTGTGGGCCAAACGCGGCAATTGCGCACAGCACAGAGCTGCCAACCTTCAAGGAAGATTTTCAGGAAGGTTGTAGTAATTTTTCAGGAAGGTTCGTTACATTTTCAGGAAGGATTTTGTTATTGCCTCAATCACTTCAGTATCAGCCAATAGTTAAGCCAGGGCTCGACATTAACAGGCATCCAGACACCCTGGACACCTTAATTTTGCGCGTCCGCGATTTGCATCTGTGGTTTAAGTTTTAAAGTTTCACTGCTCCAAACAAGAGACAGCATTCATCCGCATATTGGTGTACATTCATCCGCTCTGCGGTTCCCGCCTATCAGCATCTTTACTACCCCACGTGGTCTAGCTGCACTCAAGGATCTACAGGTACTGTGTGTGCGAACAGCTAGCGTATAGCACTAGGGCCCAGTTGCTATGTTGCAATCAACCAGCGACAACGTTTCTCTCTTAGGATTAAGGTAAATACAATGCTTCTTTCTATAGTATTTCACTTTCTCTTCTCCATTAAACTGATTTCTTCCATCCTTTCCCTGAACATAGGTGGTGCAAGGGGGATTTAGCTTAAATTCTGAAATGGCAAAAAATCTGAAGTTATTTATCTGGGATCGGGAGGGTGGAAGGGAGCATGTAAAAGCGGAAGGTTTCCGCAAAAATCGTGAGGGTTGGCAGCTCTGACAGCAGTGTCCCACGAAATGTCATGGACAACTTAGGACATCCGTGAAAGTTACATTACAAATGTAATTTTTCTTGTTGTTGTGGATTGTGTAACCACTTTTTTTTGGTCTGGGTACCTTCACCTCAACCTTCCTTACTGGCAACTTATTACAGTCAATTCACTTTACAATATACTCCGTGAAGAGCTATGAGATATGAGATGTCTAGAAGATATGATAAGGTGCTATATCAAATGAGGATTATCAAGGATTATTATTTATACAAGTTGTTCCAGTTAATAAATTGCCACTTGGGTAATAATAACGCTTACATTTTATATGACACCTTATCACATCTTTGAGACAAATCAAATCTCTTCAGAGAAGATACTGTAAAGTGGAGTGACTGGATATTAGGGAACGGCGATTGATCGGTTTTTCGATTAAACCCGATATGATTTTCAGATCGGTATGCCGATATGGTGATTCTAAAAAAACTGTTATATCGAGAGATTCGATTTTAAAAATATACATCGATATATTTTTAATATCGTTCCTGGCAATATATCAATATTGTTGGTATTATCAGTGTAATGCGATCTTTTCCAGCTTACCTTGTCGCCGGCATTGCAACCTCCTAGATCTAGAGCATGGAATGCGCGCACATTCGGTGCGCGCGCACAATTAACGGGCGCGCACATCCGATGCGCGCACACTTTCCTGTGTATACTCGACGTGAGTCGTGGCGTCTTAACAAAGTCGCATCGCTGAAAATTGTAGTTTGAAAATTTACCTTTCTCATCATGGGGAAAAGAAGCCCCGTATGGGACTACTTTGAAAACAATGCAGTCAGTAATGGTGTGTATAGATGTACAGTTTGCAAGGTCTTGGTTAAGACATCTGATTCGAGCACGAGCAACCTGCGACAACACATTAAGCAGCACCACCCCGCCCAGCACGCTGCCCTCAGAGCGAAATCATTGTCGACAACAGCAGGAAGTCGAACCAGCGCTTCGGAGAAAGCGACAGGTAGTGGGGCCAGTGCAGCTCAAACAATTCCTGCTTTATTTAAGAGGAGAACATTGTACCAGAGAGGGGACAAAAAGTGGCAAAGTATCACGAACGCTGTCACTTTTTGCATAGCAAAGGAGAGCTTGCCAATGGCGAAGGACATTAATTCAGACTTCAGACTACATAAAAATAAGTGGCATTTTGTGGCTGTAAGTGTTATTTTTGTGTGTGAGAGACTTAGAAGCCAGATTATCACTGCTTCTATGTGTGTGTCTAGTCAGACACACACAGCAGTGATAATCTGGCTTCTAACTCTAACAGTCAGACTGTCTGTCTCTCTTTTCTATTGTAATAGATCTCATTTACACGTGGACATTACATGCTACTTTCAAGCAAGAAATGGAGGAGAATAAATCTCCAGATTTTGTTTTTGGTGTGTGTGTGTTCCATTTTGTGTTTAGAGATGGAGAGGGGGAAAGTTGGGAGAGAAGGAGAGAGGAAGAGAGAAGAGGGAGGGAGAGAATGAGAGGGGGAAAGGAGGGAGAGAAGGAGCGAGGGGAAAGGAGGGAGAGAAGGAGAGAGGCGAGGGAGGGAGAGAAGGAGAGGGGGAAAGTTGGGAGAGAAGGAGAGAGGAAGAGAGAAGAGGGAGGGAGAGAAGGAGAGGGTGAAAGGAGGGAGAGAAGGAGAGAGGAAGAGAGGAGAGGGAGGGAGGGAGAGAAGGAAAGGGGGAAAGGAGGGAGAGAAGGAGAGAGGAAGAGAGGAGAGGGAGGGAGGGAGAGAAGGAGAGGGGGAAAGGAGGGAGAGAAGGAGCGAGGGGAAAGGAAGGAGAGAGGGGAGGGAGGGAGAGGGGGAAAGTTGGGAGAGAAGGAGAGAGGGGAGGGAGGGAGGCAGGGACAGAAGGAGGGAGGGAGGGAGAGAAGGAGAGAGGGGAGGGAGGGAGAGAAGGAAGGGAGGGGGAAAGGAGGGAGAGGAGACAGGGAGGAGGGAGAGGAGAGAGGGAGAGTGGAGGGGGAGGGAGAGAAGGAGAGGGGAAAGGAGGGAGAGAAGGAGAGAGGGGAGGGAGAGAAGGAGAGAGGGGAAAGTTGGGAGAGAAGGAGAGAGGAAGAGAGGAGAGGGAGGGAGAGAAGGAGAGGGTGAAAGGAGGGAAAGAAGGAGCGAGGGGAAAGGAGGGAGAGAAGGAGAGAGGAAGAGAGGAGAGGGAGGGAGGGAGAGAAGGAGAGGGGGAAAGGAGGGAGAGAAGGAGCGAGGGGAAAGGAGGGAGAGAAGGAGAGAGGGGAGGGAGGGAGAGGGGGAAAGTTGGGAGAGAAGGAGAGAGGAAGAGAGGAGAGGGAGGGAGAGAAGGAGAGGGGGAAAGGAGGGAGAGAAGGAGCGAGGGGAAAGGAGGGAGAGAAGGAGAGAAGGGAGGGAGGGAGGGAGAGAGGGAGAGAAGGAGGGGAGGGAGGGAGAGAAGGAGAGGGGGAAAGGAGGGAGAGGAGACAGGGAGGAGGGAGAGGGAGAGAAGGAGAGGGGAAAGGAGGGAGAGAAGGAGAGAGGAGAGGAGGGAGAGAAGGAGAGGGGGAGGTAGGGAGCAAACAACATCGTATAATTCAACAGACCTTGACACCAACATTACAAACTTTCTGGACCTAGAGCACGCATTTCGAAATGTGCGTGCACCGCGACTGCGCGCGCATCGTCAGTGCGGACGCACTGTCAATGCGTGCGCACCGCGACTGAGCGCGCACCATAAATGCGCGCACGCCATCAATGCACGCGCACTTCGAATGCACGTGCATGCGCAGTATAAAAACTCGATAGATCGGTTTAAGCAGGTATGAGCAAACCGATATATCCATATACGGAAAAATCCCATATCGCCGTTCCCTACTGGATATTTCCATAATGGATTGAATCTAAACCAGAGGTTACTATAACTGGTTCCTTCCCAGGCAGAGAACCTTTCACACCCACTGACTGGGGTTGCATGAGGACAAGGCTGCAATAGGGGCAATAAAACAAGATCCTCTTTCACCGTAATCTTTCAGTTTTTCTCAAATAGCTGAGTCATATTGATGCTTCAGAAAGAAAACAGATGGCAGCTGAAATCCTCAGCAGACACAAGATAAACTGCCAAATCACTTTACTACTGTCCACAGGAAATGGAAGGAAAATCGGCTGACACACTGCACTCAATAATAATAATACATTTATATAGCGCTTTCCTCATCTTATCGACGTCTCAAAGCGCTTCACAGAATACAACAACATCCCAAGGTTGGGACCAGAGCAGATGGGGAGGGAGAAGACAAGGAAGAAAAGGGGTAGGGACCAGAGCACTGCAGGTTTTCAGGCCATCACCCACCCCACACACACTGTGGCAATTGCACCAAATAATAAAATAATAATAATCTATGCATTGAATATAGTGCCTTATCACATCTTCTAGACATCTCAAAACGCTTTACAGGATACGCTGTAAAGTAGATTGACTGTATATTTTACGGGAGTAACAAAGCAGCCAATTGCACAAGGAGTGCTCCAAACAGTCTTGGATTGAATGACCAAATTATCTTTGTATTTTTACCCCAAGGAAACGATCCACCAATCAACTAACAATTGGGTTCCTACCTACTGAGAGGTAAACAGAGGTGTGTGGAGTAAGGAAACATGCCTACGGTTTTGCATTGCCAAAGAATCAAACCCAGGTCCTCTTGCTTCCAAGGCGAGTGATCTAACCAATACTCTACAGGACTCCATGACTACCAACAAGAATAATCCTTGCATTTGATATAGCACTTTTCACATCTTCTAGACATTTCAAAATGCTTCACAGAATATACTGTAAAGTGAATTGACTGTATATAAGTGGGCAAAATGCAGCAGCCAATTGCGCATAGCGGTGTTCCACAAACAACCGTGGATTGAAATGACATTTTTTTTGAGGGATTATTATTAGGCATGTGGAGTAACGAAATTTGCCCAAGGTATCACCCTGCTTGGAATTGAACCCAGATCTCTCCTTGCAAGGCAAGTGCTCTAACCACCGAGATACAGGACTCCACAATGGTAACATTTCTCCCTCCTCTCCCACTCGGTGTCAATACTGTTGTTCTCGAGGCTGCCTCAACACAACCTTGTGTCAGTAAGGCTCAGTCGGTCGGGCTCGTGCTTGGTTAGGAAGTTGTGGGTTTGAGCTCCACATTGAGGACCCTTGAGCTCACAGTATGGGCTGCCACCCAAGTATGAAGGGGAGGGTGAAAAAACATTGCATTGTCTGGGATGCTGTCCTTCAGATAAGATGTTGAATAAGATGTTTGGGTCAGTTCAGGTAGATGTTATACACCTGTTGTGACAGAGCAGGGAGAGTGTTGACCAGAGATCAAGACAAATGTGAAAACATGAAGTCTTCACTTCATGGCTGTTTGCAGCTCAGACACAAGAGTGCAGCTATCTATGCCAGCTTGACACCTGGTAGCAGCCATAGTGAATTTATGCTCTGCCCGCTCATTGCTTCGGTTGTGGAGTCCTGTAGCTCAGTGGTTAGAGCACGCGCCTTACAAGCGGGAGACCTGTGTTCGAATCCAGGCAGATCAGGGCGAAACCTCGGGCAAGTTTCCTTACTCCACACAACTAATAATAATCCCTAAAAAAAAACCACATTAATATAATTGGTCATTTCAATCCACGACTGTTTGTGGGACACTGCTGTGCGCAATTGGCTGCCACGTTTCGCCCACGAATATACAGTCAATTCACTTTACAGTATATTCTGTGAAGCGCTTGAGATGTTTAGAAGATGTGAAAAGCACTATCAAATGCAGGGATTATTATTATTATTATAAACATTCCATAAAAGCCCACAATGTTCCAGCCAGGGTGACATCTTGGGTAAGATTAGTCAAAGATTTCATTAGCAAATTTTCCCTTGAAACTATGGTCAACCCGTGGCTCTCAGCAACTGAGTCAACAAACCTCACAAGTGGCCAGAAAAAAAACAGGAAGCAGCATAAATGTAACCTTTGTACCCAGACGACTGATACAGGCAACCTTTGTTTTTTAACAATAAGTGGAACAGCACAACGCAATTGTTTAGTTGGGGGTTAAACCTAAAGAGAAGGTAAAATGCTTAGTGTTATCAGTAGCCGCTACTCCCTGAAACTCTTCCTCTAGCATCTCGTCTTGCTGCTTCAGATTACGTCTGAAGAACTTCCTCTTCGACTGTGCCTTTGATCACTTTCCATCTAGCTCACCATCTTGCTCAGCCACTGTCAAGCACCTTGAGACACTACCCTGCGTGAGGGGTGCTTTATAAGTGAAAGTTGTTGTCGTAAAATGCATCACAACCTTTTTTTGATCAGCAGGATATTCATCTCCATGTTGGAGTACCCAAACCAGAGAGTTCCATTTAATGCACATAGTCAAGGGAATTTCCCAGTATCTGGAAAAGAATGTGCGCTTTCTGCCTGGAGGGACACACCAGAAAGTGTCAGGCACAGATTTACGAGAGCCAAGGCTACAGTGTACTGCTGGACTTTAACCAGATAAAGCCATATAGTTTGCTATTCAGCGTTCCATTAGGGCTTGCAAGGTTAATGGGGCCCTCCAAGGACTCTCGATGAGCCAGGCTGGATTGTGCTTTCATCAGCAGTGCCCTGGAGTACTGTGGACCTATCTGGCTCAGGATCCAGACTAGAGACCGCACAGAGGGTGGACTGAATTCCAATATTCTGTTGCCAGGCACGTCACCTTCAAGTGAGCCTATTCCACACCCCACTCCGGCCCCCGAAGCTTGAACACTACTTGTATTTATTGTGCAGTCCTGTAGCTCAGTGTTTAGAGCACTTGCCTTGCAAGCGAGAGACCTGGGTTCGATTTACGGCAGAGTGAAACCTTGGGTAAATTTCCTTACTCCAAGTCTGATAATAATCCCACAAGAAAAAATATATAATAAATTTGTCACTTCAATCCACAACTGTTTGCAGGACACCATAGAGCGCAATTGGCTGCCACGTTATACCCACAAATATACAATGAATTTACTATATCCTGTGAAGCGCATTGAGCCATCTCGAACACATAATAAAGCATTATATCAAATGTAAGGATTATTATTATTACATACTGTAATACCTTTTCATGTTGAAGTAACTCAGTCATTATAGTCAAGCAGTGTGTTTCGTGAGAAAAAGCGACAGGCAGTTTATGTGCAGCAAGGTCCGCAAATTGCCAGGAGATGAATGACCAACAGTGTTGCGACAATCTTTAATAACCATCCGACCAGGCAGGGACAGGGTGTAGGTTAAACCTCACCCAAAGGACTGCACCTTTGACAACGCAGCTCTCCCCTCAGTACTGTGTTGGCAGTGGAAAACCTGACCCAACTTCAACACAACCATCTGTCCTAAAAGGCGAGAGGGCAAGACCAATGTGAACCAAGCAGAAACCAAAGCAGCATCAATCAGACCATTCTGGGATGCCAATGCTCTGTCTGCTTTAGAAAGCGGATGGTTAACCGTAGAAATATTTTTTGACACTGAAGGAAGCCTGGTACGTTGCCGGAATACAAAGTTATTTTCCATTCGCTTTGACAGCAAGTGGCCTGTCTAGGCAATTGTCTTGCCTTTTGGTTGCCGTGACAATTAAAGCAATCAATTTTAAACTGGAAGCATAGGGAATCTTGCGATACGGTGGCATTACCTAATAGTCTAACTCAATGGCTGCAACCGCTAAATAATGCTTTCCATTTGATATAGCCAAACAACACTGAAAATTGGGTTTAAATAGGCACATAGGGGCTGGCTGGGTCTACATTTGCAGACAGGCTACCTAGTCCTTCAGACTGGGAGCATTCATTGCTGCTCAATGGAGGTGATTGTAAAGCTAAAATCACTGAATGAGGGAAGAGACAAATGGAAAGTTTCACACCCGATGCAGACTTTGAGGGGAAACCTTGGGAGTTCTGTAGCTTAGTAGTTAGAGCCTCACCTCGAAAGTACGAGGACCCAAGCTTTATTCTCAGGCAGGGTCAGGGAGAAACATTGTACAAGTTTCCTTACTCCACACGCCTCCATTTCACCTGGCAGTAAGTAGGAACCTCGATTAGTGGATCACTTCTCCGAGGTAATAATCCCTTCAAAAAAAAGTACAAAAATAATAACTTGGTCACTCAATCCACAACTGGTTGTGAGACACAGCTGTACTCAATTAGCAGCCACGTTTCTCTCACAAGATATACAGTCAATTGACGGGGCACACAGCAGTGCCCCACAAACAGTCGTTGATTGAGTGAACACATGTTGTGGGGGGAGGGGGGTGGAAAAGGGAGAATGATTACCCAGAGAAAGTAATCCACAAATCGACTTGGAAGATTGTTGGCCAGTCTAGATAGTAAAGTTGAGGCAATCTGAATCTCTGCAGAGTTTAATCAGTTTCTGGGCTCAGAACTTGAGAAGCAGCTCTCTATTTAACAGCTGATGAGTCTTACTCTTCTTGCCTCTCACACACGCAAACACACCAGATTGCTTCCAAGCACCAGAACAGCTGCTCTCACTGCCTCCTCGTTCCTGCCTGCAGATCAGGAGGGCGATGCCAGAGACAAATTGCAATGGTGACTAAAGGCAAAGCAAACAAATTTGGGATAGTTCATAAGGCAACAGACTATATCTAGATGAACACAGCAGCTAATCTTGCAAACAGTAAAGTCCTACAAAACAATCACAAAGTGAGCAACCAATTTTATCTGAGGAATATTGCAAGGATAGCAGGGGAAACTCATGTCTCTTTCGAGATGTACCATGGGGTCCTTAAAATTCACTTGAGCAGGTTACATTTATAGAGCGCCTTTCACATCGGAAGGACGTGGCAGCCAAGACTGAGTTCAAAGTCCAGACACGGGGCTTAACCAGGCAATCACCTGCCTCAAGAGATGAGCGTCCTGCCAATTGAGCCAGGCTCTTGCGAAAGATATCATGCTGTTTATATTGCAGATAAGATACAACAACCTAGGCAGCACTTGGGAGGGAATTTCTAATGACAGTGAGAATGTACAGAGCTGTGTTTTTTGCTCAGCCAACTGTCTGGCACATGCGGAAACCCACAACCATGCTTACGAGTAGCCAAACCAAACTGAGATTTCCATGCATCCTACCCACACATGGAAATCCCAGAGATAGATTGTTGGGATGGAATGTGCTCTCGCTCCCTGTAATTATTTACATTGCTTACTTAATCCCAGAGAGCATTAGGTGCAGGTTGGCAAGAGCCAAGGCTTGGGGAATACAGAGTATGTTATGTGCTGGAGTAACTGCTGGAGTCTAACCAGCTAAAACAACAACAACAAAATTACATTATAGAGCACTTTTCACGTCGGGAGGACGTCCCAAGGTGTTGAAAACAGTATAACTTGCTATTGATATTACTGCCTGGCAAGCTTTCCCATTGCTTGTCCAGCTAGGACCACCCTACCCCTAAGAGCTTTGCCTTGCAGGGTTAACAGAAGCTGAGTGGGTTGACTCCCTGCCGATGAGTCAGCCAGGCTGTGTGCTGTCATCAGCAGTGCCCTGGTATACTGTGGCCCCGTCTGGCTCAAGAACTGGTCTAGAAGCAGCCACAGAGGGCTGGCTCAAATCCGACATTCCATTGCTAGGCATGTCAACTTGGAGCTGGTAAAGGGCAGGGAGAAATCCTTAATTTTTCTTTCACTACACAATAAAATGGTGTTTCCCAATTGTCTAACATTTCACAAGACCTCTTGAAGTGATTGCAAACCCCTGTGTAATGCTACTGCAACACAATGAAATTTATTTTGTAATACAGACGGAGAGAGAAAAAAAAACTCAACACCCTCTTTATTAGGGAAGCTAGCTGTGGAAAACTGGCAGCTCTCAAAGTGAGCAGCAGCAGTGACCACATCCTCTACAGCTGTGAAATTTATTCATACTTTTCCTCATGTACAAGTGACTTTTTAAATGCATATTATTTTATCTCAATATAGCATGCATACACACACACACACATTCCTGAAGCTCAGTGGTTAGAGCATTCGCCTTACAAGTGTGAGACCTGTGTTCGAATCCAAGTTTCCTTACTCCATACTTAATAATAATCCATCCCCCAAAAAATACAATGATAATAATTGTTCATTTCAATCCCCGACTGTTTGTGGGACACTGCTGTACGCAATTGGCTGCCGCATTTCACCCACAAAATATACGTTCAAATCACTTTACAGTATATTCTGTGAAGCACTTTGAGACGTTGATAAGACGTGAAAAGTGCTATGTCAAATGCAAGGATTATTATTATACTTATAGCTTTGCATTGCTCATAGACTGTCAAATGGTTCTCTGAAATATCCCCATTCAATTCTCTCCTGAATTTATATATTTACTAATCCTACATTTTGGGGTTCTGCAGCATATTGGTTAGAATATGCACGTGCGCAAGAAGTCCCTGGTTTAATTCACGGGCAGGGCGAAACTTTAGCCACATTTCTTTATTCCACACACCTTTTTACTGAGCAGTAAGTAGGATCCCAGTTGTTAGTAGGTTCCTGGATTGCTTTTCCCCGGATAATAACCTTTTCAAAAACTTTAGATTTAAAAAATAATTTAATCACTCAATTCATGACTGGTTGTTGGGACACTGCTGTGGTCAATTGGCTGCTGCAATACGTCCCCAAAAGTCAATTCACTTTATGGTGTATTATATCAAGAGCTTTGAGACGACTCAAAGATGTGATGAGTCATTATATCAAATTATCATTATTATAATAACTTGCTTGCAATCTGCCTCCAATGCATGTTTAGCTCATCCATTCTCTTAGATTGAGAAATCTATGATCAGCAGAAGGCTATTAATTGCATTGTTATTCAGCGCCCCGGGACATCCTCCCGATGTGAAAGGCGCTCTAGAAATGTAATTTTGTTGCTGTTTTGTTTGTTGCATTGTCCAGTAATAATCCTCACGTTTGTCATTATCACGTTTCAGAGTATATTCTAAAGTGGATTGTCTGTTTTTTTTGGTGGATGAAAGGCAGCAGCCAATTGCTTCTGTGAAGCCCTTTCAGACGTCTCAACAACAAAATAAGATGCTCCAAGTATTATTATGTGATTGATTATGATTACTATTATGAGTCAATCCACAACTGTTTATGGAACACCGCTGTGCCCAAAGGGGCAAGGATATGAATACTTCCATCAACGATGAGGTCATTATTGACCTCATGGACATTTGTAGGGCAATGACATGAAGATTCATCTCTTCTCAACCACGCTTTTGGTCACCGTTTTCTCCTCTATTGGCACCCCCCACCACCATATGTAAGGTGCCAGTTGCGAGGTCCGTCATTGAATTTTGTAAAGAAACACCAGCTGGCTAATGCCACTGCAAACATTATTTGGAGTGAATTATCTGCACAGGACAACTGTTCTTCACCAGAAACAGAACCATAGCTAAAATTAGAAGCGAGAATGCCAATAGATGACACAATACTAAAAAGTCTGAAGTAATCGAAGAATAAATGAAAGTCTGAAGCAAAAGAAATAAATCTCCTGGAATCATTGGGTTGGGAAATCAGTGATGAAAGGTGTCGAAAACTGGGGAGAGGTCAGGAGGTATTTCTTCATTTGGAGGCTTGTTAGTTAGAGTGTGAAAATGAGGCCAAGTTCAACCGAAATGTTCAGAAGAGAACTGGAAAAGCAACAAGCTAGGCAGGTAGAAATTGGGATTATCAGGGATGAATTATTATCGGTTTCCAGATTCCCGACTATATAAATGCAAGTTGTTGTTTTCCTCTAGTTGATTCTTGATCTTGGTTCAAGAATGAAACCGACAACCTCCATTTTCCCACAGACAGGTCAGAACACAACTCACCAGCATAACCACGCACCAGTTGAGGATTCCTCTGTAATTACTGTATCCACTTGCTGAGCTGAGCAACGACTCCTGCAGCCTGTGACAACTGGACAGAGGAAAACAAAAGTCAGCTCACATTTTCTTAACAGTGGCACGAAGATCCAGATAAGGTTTGAATCGACAACTGAATAGTCAGGGGTAACTGTAACTACAATATGCGCATGCATGCAAGCACGTAGACACGCACGCACACACACAGAGCAGTTAGCAAAATTTAAAATAATTGGATAAATACCTGAGGAGAAATATCAAAGGGTATGGAGAATGGGATTAGAGAGCTCCAGTGAGGGAGTGAGCAGCAGCACAGACACAACAGAACTGGGAATTGGATTTGAGTAGAGCTCCAGTGGGCGAGTGAGCACCAGCGCAGGACTTGATAGGGAAGAGAGCAGGGAACGGGATTAGTGTAGTGAGCTCCAATATCAATTCATTCATTAAAAGCCATAGCTTACAAAACTGCTTATGGAAAACAAGAGTCTTATTATGTCTAGACCTCCTGTGCTAATGTGGGAAAGGATCAATGCAATTTACAAGGACACCAATGTAATGACTATACTCTTGGGGCAGAAGGTAAGCAGAATCTCCTTGGGGCTAAGCTGGCTTCAAAGTAACCTGCATGGCAACAGAATACCAGAATCGAGCCCTGCTTTACGGCTGTCTCAGTCTGATTCCTGAACCCTACTCCAGGGCATTGTGGTCCATCATGGCTGATCGGCAGGACATGTGATGGGCAGGGATTCAGATTCTACTTCAAAACTCAAGCTTCTCTGCACCTACTCTTTGGAACTCCATCTCACAATCCCATCGCCCTGCCTCATTCAAGGCATGGCTCAAGACCCTCCATTTTGACCATGCCATTAGCCACCCTCCTACCCCCTCTGCCCTCCCAACAATGCCCATCCCCCACGCTCAGGTCCTGATCCTTGACTGTGACGTGACAGACGCTTTACAAATGTAATTTTGTTGTTGTTGTTAATTTTGTAACCTGGAATTTCTAAGCTTTGGCTCTCAACCCGCAACAATACTCTTGTGAGTTTTGCTAATCACGGTACATGCCTCCAGGGAGAAAGTATGTACACAATTCCTGACAAAAAAAAACTCTGGCCACAGTTGTGGGACTCAGTCTAGTTTGGATACTCTTAAAGCACAACGATGGCTTTCTGGATGTGTCAGAAACCTGATTGACCAATAAAGGGGACACTGATCATCTATTTTAAATATGAATTCAACACAGCAGGCAACATGCGTAAGCAAAATTCAAGCTCTGAAAACCTGACGTTGGGATATACTGTGACAGGTGGGGATTAACCTTTTGGCTGCCAAGAGCCAGATGCCCTATTTGAGACAGATTTGTGGGCCACATAGCAATATTTTGTTTACCTTCCAAAATCTGATGCACCCTCCACCCCACCATCAGCGGTCGCACTTTCAGCTGCTACCCACCGAAACTCTAGAACACTCTCCCTCAAACCCTCCACCATGCCCCCTCTCCACCATGCCCCCTCTCCACCATGCCCCCTCTCCACCATGCCCCCTCTCCACCATGCCCCCTCTCCACCATGCCCCCTCTCCACCATGCCCCCTCTCCACCATGCCCCCTCTCCACCATGCCCCCTCTCCACCATGCCCCCTCTCCACCATGCCCCCTCTCCACCATGCCCCCTCTCCACCATGCCCCCTCTCCACCATGCCCCCTCTCCACCATGCCCCCTCTCCACCATGCCCCCTCTCCACCATGCCCCCTCTCCACCATGCCCCCTCTCCACCATGCCCCCTCTCCACCATGCCCCCTCTCCACCATGCCCCCTCTCCACCATGCCCCCTCTCCACCATGCCCCCTCTCCACCATGCCCCCTCTCCACCATGCCCCCTCTCCACCATGCCCCCTCTCCACCATGCCCCCTCTCCACCATGCCCCCTCTCCACCATGCCCCCTCTCCACCATGCCCCCTCTCCACCATGCCCCCTCTCCACCATGCCCCCTCTCCACCTCCAGCCCCCAAGTGTCCCCTGAAAAGCATCCTCTTTGACTGTAGTTACAGCCCTCTGCCGTACCCCATCCCAAAAATCTCAAGAGTCAGGCTCTGCCACTGTGAAGTGCTCTGAGACGCTACCCTGCGTGGAGGATGTCATACACGTGCAAGTTGTGTTGTTATATACAGTAAAACCTTGATAATCCAACATTCCAAAAGATGGCAACCCCCGAAAACCAGCAAGATGTCAAAATACAATAATATTGTATTAGATTTTTTTCCGATGTTGGCAAATCTCCCGATATTTGGTACAGCTGCTTGTAGTTCATGGTTTCGCTGTTCTGTCATCCAGAGTTGTGGGTGGAGCTCGGCTTTAGTAGGAGTTTACAGCACATGTGTATATGACGGAGCATCCCCAGCCATTTCTAGGCAGGTTCTAGGTGAACTCCGAAATCTAGGAGGTACGTGGACCCAACCGGGCCGGATTATCAAGGTTTTACTGTACCATTTACACAGCATCTTTCTCATGTTGGAAGGACATCTTGACACAATCGGTTGAGCTGAGGGTGGGAACCCAGAGAGGTAGGATGGGGACGGGAAAAGAAGACTGAACGCGAGGTCAACGAGTTAGGTCTTGAGGTGCCTTGAAAGCGGATAAGGAAGGAGTTAGAATGATTCCAACAACAACAACAAAATTGCATTTATATAGTGCCTTTCACATCGGGAGGACGTCCCAAAGCGCTGAACAGTCAGTTGGGACCCAAGTGGGGGGGGGGGGGGGGGGGGGAAGGGGAGGGTTGGTGTAGGGGGAAGGAGAGTGGGAAGAGTTATTGGGGCAGCCGAAGGTGCAGTCGAAGAGGAAGGTCTTGAGACCAGCCTTGAAGGAGGAAAGGGAGGAAGCAAAGCGGAGGGGCTGCGGGATGCAGTTCCGCAGAATGGGAGCAGAGAGACTGAAAGCCCGGCCGCCGATGGTTGGGCAGTAGAGCGGTGGATGCGGAGCAAGTCCGAGTCTGCTGAAATGGAGGGGACGGGCAGGCTGATAGGGAGACAGTAGGTCAGAGAGATAGGCGGGGGCAAGGCTGTGAATGGCCTTGAAAGTGAGAACGAGGATCTTGAATTCGATCCTCTGGGTGACGGGGAGCCAGTGGAGACGGGCGAGGGTGGGAGTGAAGTGGTTGCGAAGCCTGGTATGGGAGAGTACACGAGCTGCAGAATTCTGATTCCAGGAATGAAACTCCAGAGAGCAGTGACAAAATAGCGATGATGGGGCAGATGGGGTGGGTGGGGGCACGTGGGGGCAAGCTGGTGTTTGCTGGGCAAAGGGAACGGCCGGGTCAGGAGGGCACCGAGCTGGGAGTGGGGAGGGAGGTGGAATGAAGGATGTATGCACTGCACTCTACCTCAAAACTTTTTTTTTAGAATCTAAGACCTGTATTCAAGACAAGATCTACAGCATTCCCTATCACTCCTTACACGTCAAAACATCTCTTATGGCTTGACATGCAATTACCTTGAATCCCAATAATGATTTTTGTGGGCAAATGCAACACAGTTTGCGTATAGTAAGGCCCCATGAACAGTCATGAAGTGAATTATAATTCCCCAGGGAGTATTGTCAGCCAGGATACTATAAGAAATAAAGTCTCTTCTCCAATAGCATTGAAAATTCTATAGCATTCTCCTGCATAAATACAATCAGGAACCTTGGTTCAACTTCTAAAACACCCCTCAAATTACCCAATGATTAGACACATAGAACAAAGGTCACTTATAGAAAGAAGTTAACTAAACAACAGAAATACTGATCTAAGCAAAAGCTTGTGCCAAGATAGCAGATTATCAGTACTTGATAAGAAATACATAATTTAAGATTCTTTAAACAGGGCACCATGACTATTGCTTTCAACCCAAGTTTCACATGAAACCACTCCATCAAGACATTCTAATAAGACATAGGTTTACAGTTTAGTGTGAAGAGCAATTTGAAGACATACATCAGGAAGTAGTCAGTTATCCAGAGGGTAATTGAAGACCAGAACAGGCCAAGAAAGGTAGTAGTGGCCATGAAACAGGAACCATTTAAAAAAAGTCTGATGCGAAGATGGTAGGGTGGGAAGAATGGGGTATTTCATCCAAACCAGTCTTGCAAACTTGTGAGAAAGGTGAAGAGGTTTTGGAAGGGATTCCCAGAGAACAGGGATGATGGCTAATGGCTTTCCCACCAAATCCAGAAGAAAGTGGGAAGTAAGCACCAGACTGCCAGAAACTCAGAGGATGCAGATTATAAGAGAATGGAGAAAAGACAGTGGAGAGATTGGAAAACCTGATTAATAATAATCCTTGCATTTGATATAATGCCTTATCAAGTCTTCGAGACATCTGAAAGCGCTGCACAGAATATACTGTAAAGTGAATTGACTGTATATTTTGTGGGTGAAACGTGACAGCCAATTGCATGCAGCAGTGTCCCACAAATCGTCATCAATTGAGTGACCAAATTATTATTCATAAGCATTATTACCCCCCAGACAAGCAATCTGCCAATTGACTAATAACCGAGTTCCTACTTCCTGCTAGGTAAACAGAGAGAGAGCAGTAACAAAACTTGCCCAACGTCTCACCCCACCCGGAAATTCAAAGCCAGGTTCTCGCTTGCGAGGCCTGTGCTCTAACTACTGAGCTATAGGACTTCGCAAAAAAAAATGGGGTAATGGGGTGGCATTAGGGTTTGCTGTCCCGGCACTCAAATATGTTTACTGAAGCCAGTGGTTGCTTTAATAACTTACTTCCCTGGCCTCTACAAACAGTGAGAGGAGAAGGAGAGAGGGTAATACAAGGAAAATAGGATGTAATCCACATATAGTAAAAACCTGTTTATCCGGCACCTGATCAACCATAACTTCCGTATAACTGACATTGCAAAAAAAAGTCCGCATTTGATTAACTGGAATTTATCTGGAAAAATGCATTGAAATTATTTGGGGGGGCGTTTTCGGCCAAACATCCAATCCAGCAGGCGCTTTAACCGGCATTGGCCAGGTCCCAAGAGTGCTGGATAAATTGACTTTTACTGTAGTAATTTCAGCAGATTCAATGCTTTAGTTGAAGGTCTGGTGCAGTGGCCTCAGCTGACCCCAGTTTCAGGTCGCCTTTCTCTTCGACCGAGCTTTTGGTCACCTTTCTGCCCCTGGCTCGGTCCCGGGATCCGCTACTGTGAAGTGCTCTGAGACGCCGTCCGGCGTGGAGGGCGCTATATAAATCAAAGTTGTTGATTGTGGTAACGTGCTTCCTCACATTCGCAGGACTGTGAGCATTAGGCTGACATGTTTATCCTGTGTGAAAGTGCTGTCTTACTGTGTACAATGCTTATCAGTATCCTGTGAAGTGCAAGCATTAGACACAGGCACATTTAGTAGATCTAAAATAAGTTACTTCACACAAGAGTAGAGAGATTATAATAGTAATCCTTGCATCTAGACGTCTTCTAGATGTCTCGAAGCGCTTCACAGAATATACTGTAAAGTGAATTGACTGTATATTTGTGGGTGAAACGCGGCAGTCAGTTTCTCACAGCAGTGTCCCACAAACAGTCGTGGATTGAAAATGACCAATTTATTATCGGGGTTTTTTGGACTCCACACACCTCTGTTTAGCAAGCAGTAAGTAGGAACACAGTTCGTCGATTGGCAGATCGCTTTTCATGGGTAATATTCCCTTAAAAAAAAATTAAAACAATTATTTGGCCGTTCAATCCACGACTGTTTGTGGGATACTGCTGTGAGCAATTGGCTGCTACATTTCGGCCACAAAATATACAGTCAATTTACTTTAAAGTATATTCTGGGAAACTGTTTTCGAGACATATAAATGGGACAAGTCGCTACATATATCAAATGAAAAATTATTATTATTATAATGGAAATCAATCTGAGTAGGGTACTGGATGTGTGTACCATCACAAGCATCCTGTGGCCATGCTCAATAACCCTGACAATTCAATGCTACCTTTCGCTGTAATAATTGAGTTAAGGTTGCTCTAAACTCATTTCACTTAAGACTGCATGCCAACTGGGACGAATGGTATTCAAGCAGGAAAGGTTTGCATTCCAGGTTCCGTTTCCCCTTTGGGCTTTAGAAATAGCTCAATGACCTTGGATCCCTGCATATTTTAAACCCAAAGCATGACATTTGTACTAGAAAGCTTCTCTCCTCCCCCATAAATGACGGGAATCCAGAGTGCAACTTGTTTCTATGAAGCCAGACCAGAGTGAAGAGAATTCCAACACCACAGGAAACGGGGGAAGCAATTACACTCAGGCATGTTCACAGGAGACGGGGGAGAGGGCATGCACGTTTAAACCTTGCTGGAATTCATACCACTTCAAGCCAAAGATTGACCTTATCTTAGCCTGAGATCATTTTGGTTCATTATAATAATTGCACTTGATAAAGCAACTTATTATATCGTTGAGATGTCTCAGAGAAAACACTAAAGTGGATTGACTTTATTTTGCAGATGGAACACGATAGCCAATTGCAAACAGCTGTATCTCAAACACAGTTGTGGATTGAGTGACCAATTTTATTTGGAGAGATTGTTCGCCCTGGAAAGCGATCCACCAATCAACTAGTAACTGTGTTCATACTTACTGCGAGGTAAACAGGCGTGTGGTGGAGGGAAACTCACCTAAGGTTTCACTCCCACCTGGGAATCACTACTCTGGGGTACTCTCAAAATGAAAAATCAAGTAGAATTGTGGAAAACTCTTGAATTTATCATGACATCTGGTTTTGTTAAGCAGAACTGGCTTTGAAATTACAACTGAACTGTAATTTTTGTAACTTCCCATTCCTTCACCCTCCCCCACCCCAGCTCGAGTACGAAACACTGGCTGTCCAGCGCCTTGGGACATCCCCCCAACGTGAAAGGCGCTATACAAATATAATTGTTTTCTTACAGTTGACAACTCCTCAGAAATCTGTGACCCTTACGCTGCTGCTCATATAGAACTTGTGCAACTACTCTGTGATTGTAGCCACCATAGTTTATCTGCGCTCCCAAATGCTTTGACTCAACCCTTTTGGTTATCACAAGAGAACACAAACGTTTCAGATTAAAACAACAACGTATTAATATAGAGCCTTTCATGCGGGATAATGTCCCAAGAACACTTGGTCAAATGACAACCCATTTGATCCCTTTGTTCCAGAATTCCCACTCGACCATTCTCCCTTTATATCATCAAGCTGTTTTCTAAGAGAACACAATGTCCTTGTCTCAACCACTTTTCCTGGCAGCTCCAGTCTGTTAGTTTCTCCTTTTCTGCAAAGAAATACTTCCTGTGGTCTATCCTCAAACTACCCTTCGTGCAAGGATTATCATTATTTCATAACGTGAACTGGTGCTCTCTTGTTCTGTTGCTTTGGCGTATCTCAAAGGCTTGTTCTGGGTTTACTTTCTCAATTCCTTTGAAACTCTTTACATATCTTCATAAGGTCCCCAAGACATTGTTCTTCAAGGCTAAAGAGCCCTGTCATCTAAATCACTCCTCATAGCCCACCCCTCACTGGTGTTCACACTCACTGCTTGCCTCTGCATTGCCTGTAGGTCATGGGCAATGTGATCTCTCTTCTGTTACAGTGACCTGGCCGAACCGATTCTGCAATACATTGCCATCTCACACTGTGTTGATATGGTGAGCAATAAATCAACTAGCATAAATAACCTACCTCTGTGACCTGTTATCTTCATATAGACATATCTGCTCAGCCGGCCATGCCTGCTTCATACTCTGCCTACCCCACCATCAGCAGTCGGGCCTTCAGAAACTCTGCCTCCCTTTGGAACTCCATCTCACATCCCTCCGTCCCTGGATTCCTTCAAGACTCTCTTCTTTGAATGCGCCTTAGGTCACTGTCCTACCCCTACCTTCCCCACCCACCTGATCCCAACCCTCTGATTGTTGAGCACCTTGGGACATGAAAGACGCTATAAAATGTAACAGTTGTTGTTAACATCTCTACGTCTCTCAGCGTCTTCCCCCAGCATGTAACCTTCCATCCCCAGACTATTTTTAAAAAAAAATTCCCAAGTGCAGTACCTTGCGTTTATCTGCAATACATCCACTGATATTGTTCATTCCTACATCTCTCTAGTTGCTGGGATTTTACTGTTGCTATAGTCTCAGTGCTGTCTCGCTGGATTGGTCTTACTCTCTGGATCGCTGAATCAATCTGCTGTGGTTACACTCATCTTTCCTCTTCATCTCTCCACTTTCTTACTGCTATGGTACCTAAACAGAACAGATTACTTATTTTACAGTAGGCAAGATCTCACATTTAACACTGTATCATAGCAAACTTTATTTTTAAACATTCTTAACTAATTCTCCAAGTGTTGAGATGGTCTGAGGGCCAGCAGTTGGTGTTCATTCTAAACCATCTTATTCTCATGGTCCCATTGCTAGGTTTACCATACAATTTAATAACAATAATATTAATGGGATTCACAACTGGAGATGGAATAGTGATTTGATAGTGCTTTTCACGTCTTCTAGACTTCTCAAAGTGCTTCACAGAAAATATTGTAAAGTGAATTGACTGTATATTTGTGGGCGAAACGCGGCAGCCAATTGTACACAGCAATTGTCCCACAAACAGTCATGAGTTGAAAATTTTGTTGTTCTGTCAGATTATCACAGACATAGAATTGTACATCAGCTTCAAAAGGGTTCATCTAATTTGGGTCAACGAATCTCACTGCTCACTTCCAACAAGCTAGCCTTGCTGTAACCTCCATAAATCCTTATTCCTAAAGTACAGAGCCTGTTCAAATGAGTATTATGCAATCCACAGTAAGGCAGTGTACAGTCTTCCTCTCTATCTGTGAACAGGGTTCCCTCTGGCTCCTCGTTCTCCTGGACCTTTCCGCAGCATTTGACACAGTCGATCACACCATCCTCCTCCACTACCTGTCCTCCATCATCCACCTCAGTGGGCCTGCACTCGCTTGGTTGGAATCCTACCTCACCAGCATTACAGTTCTGCAAACGTTTTTTCATCTTGCCTCCGTCCGGTCAACTGAAGGGTACCCCAAGAATCCATCCTTGGCCCCCTTCTCTTCCTCATCTACACACTCCCACTTGTTGATGTCATCCACAGACACGGGGTCAACTTCCACAAGAATGTGGATGACACTCAACTCTACTTTTCCATCTCCAGTCATGAACCCCAGTCCCCTGATGTTCTGTCAGCTTGTCTGACGGACATCAAGAGTTGGATGAGCATATATTTCCTGCAGTTAAACATCAAGAAGACAAAATCCATACTTTTTGGTTCCCATCGATGTCTTCTGTCCGAGTTCCACGTTGCAATCTACCCAACCCGTCCTTAAAATTCTTCGAACCAGTGCGCAACTTAGGCATCAGGTTCGAACCCCAGATCCAGTCCCTGACCAGCACCACATTCTTCCATCTCAGCCACATTGCTGATCTTCATCACCCCAAAAGCTGCCGAAACCCTGCCTTCGTTACCTCTTGGATGGACTACAACAACACCCCCTCTTCGGTCTCCCCTCCTCCACTATCCACAAAATTCAGCTCATACCAAACTCCACCCGCATTCTCAGCCCCAAACTTCATACCCCAATTACTCCAGTCCTTGCTAAACCATCGCCACTGGCTCCCTGACACGGAGTGGATCAACTTCAAGATCCTCACTCTTGAGTTTAAATCCCTCCATTCCTCTGAACTCCCTAACTCTCTAACCTTCTCTCTCCTCACAGCAGCACCCGCTGCCTCTACTCTACTGGGTCCATCTGGTCTCCTCGTCTCCCGAATCTACTGCTCCACCATTGGCGGCTGTGCTTTCAGCCACTACACCCTCAAACTTTGGAATTCCCTCCCTCTCAGCCCCTTTGCTCACTCACCCCTTCCCTATCTTCAGGTTGCACCTTTCTCTTCGACCTCACTTATGGTCACCTTCCCCTTCTCCCCCACCCGGCTCCCGAAACGCTGCCTGGCATGGAGGGCGCTATATAAACGCAGCTTGTTATTACACTTGATAAACCTTAAACAGTGTGTTGGATCAGTCACACAATTCAACTAGTTTTAAAGGGAAGATGAGGGCTGCACAATATTATAAACAAACAGAAACACACACCCTGGAACACATACACCAAGTCCATCCCTCTTATTAATGCCACCCAACATGTCATTGTCGAACACCTCAAAAATGGTGGGTGACAATATACACACGGGGACAGGTTATATCAGTGTACACACAGGGGGTATATCACAGTGTACACACTGGGGGGGTATATCAGTGTACACACGGTGGGGGGGGTATATCAGTGTACACACGGTGGGGGGGGTATATCAGTGTACACACGGTGGGGGGGGTATATCAGTGTACACACGGTGGGGGGGGTATATCAGTGTACACACGGTGGGGGGGGTATATCAGTGTACACACGGTGGGGGGGGTATATCAGTGTACACACGGTGGGGGGGGGTATATCAGTGTACACACGGTGAGGGGGGGTATATCAGTGTACACACGGGGGGGGGGGGGGGGGGGGGGCATATCAGTGTACACACGGGGGGGGGGGGGGGGGCATCAGTGTACACACGGGGGGGGGGCATCAGTGTACACACGGGGGGGGGGGCATCAGTGTACACACGGGGGGGGGGCATCAGTGTACACACGGGGGGGGGTATCAGTGTACACACGGGGGGGGGGGGGTATCAGTGTACACACGGGGGGGGGGGGTAATCAGTGTACACACGGGGGGGGGTAATCAGTGTACACACGGGGGGGGGGTATATCAGTGTACACACAGGGGGGGGGGTATATCAGTGTACACACGGGGGGGGGTATATCAGTGTCCACAGGGGGGGGGTATATCAGTGTACACACGGGAGGACGGGGGGGGGGGGGGCATATCAGTGTACACACGGGGGTGTTGGGGGGGGGTATATCAGTGTACACACGGGGGGGGGGGGGTATATCAGTGTACACACGGGGGGGGGGGGGGGTATATCAGTGTACACACGGGGGGGGGGGGGGTATATCAGTGTACACACGGGGGGGGGGGGGGGGGTATATCAGTGTACACACTGGGGGGGGGGGGGGTGTACACGGGTGTATATAATACCTGAGCCATGTCGCCTGGCTTCCCTCCTGCTCCTCCGGCTGCCGCTTCTCCCGCCTCAGGCTGGGGCTCCTGGCCACCTTGGGAGCCGCCGCTCGCCTCCTGGTTGAGACACTCATGTTTTCTCCTCACCCCTGGGCTGTGTGTGTGTGTGAGGGGAACAATAACTGGCACCTCAGTGTGTTAAAATCAGTTCGTTATTTGAGTCTTTCAGCAACTTCAACTCCCCGTGTGCTGCCGCCGCTCCCCGGTGGCGTTTGAACAAGGAACTGCCTGCATCTCGCGCGGCCAGCCTCTATCCCGTGCACGCCTCACTGCGCGCGCAGCCGCTACCCTGCGCTCCCCTCATTGCGTGCGCAGTCGCTTTCCCCTGCACTCCTCAGTGCGTGCGCACCCTTTACCCTGAGTTCCCCTCAGTGCGCGCGCAACGCTATCCACCTTGAGGGGCACTGACTATACCAGTGTAACTTGTTGTTGTTGTTGTCGAGAATATTGTTTTCCTGTTGCTCTCTCTTCAAATCGGGCATTTGTTTTGTGGGTGTCTGTGGGCTGCACCTTTATTCTACACCTTTATTGTTTCTTAGTGGTTAAGGCACTTGTCTCGCAAGCGAGAGGACCTGGGTTTGATTCCTGGGCAGGCTCCTTAATCCACAGCCTTGCTGGTCTCCACAGATCCACCACATGCAAAATACAGTTAATTCAGAACTCCACCACCACCCCACCACCACCAGATTCTCATGCGCACAAAACTCAACGTTTCCATCACACCAGTCCTTGGCACTGTGGAACTCCATCCCGCAGCCCCTCCGCCTTGCTTTCTCCCTTTCCTCCTTCAAGGCCGGTCTCAAGACCTTCCTCTTCGACCGCGCCTTTGGCTGCCCCATTAACTCTTCCCACTCTCCTTCCCCTTTCGCCCTACCCCGACCTTCCACCCTCCCCCACCGCTCGGGTCCCGACCAGACTGTTCAGCGCTTTGGGACGTCCTCCCGACGTGAAAGGCGCTATATAAGTGCAATTTTGTTGTTGTTGCCGACTCCATTGGCTCACGTTACCTCACTTCCTTTTTCCATAGATGTTGTCTGATCTGCTGAGTGTTCCCAGTGATTTCTGTTTTTGTTCCACTGGCTCCCAATCACTGAACGGATCGATTTCAGGATCCTCTCACCCATTTTCAAATGATTTCATATCCTTGCACCTCCCTACCTCTTTGAAGCGCTTTGAGATGCCACCCGGCGTGGAGGGCACTATATAAATTGACGTTGTTGTTGTTGTAATTTGTTTCCCCCAACCCTCCCTCACCCCATTTGCTACAACTGCTTAGTTGCATCCGACCTCCTGTTCATCCCTCATCAACAACAACAATTTGCATTTGCCAGGTGGCATCTCAAAGGATAAGGGCTGTCGAAGAGAAAGGTCTTCAGGCGCAACCTAAAGATGGGAAAGATAAAGGGGTTGAGGTAGGGAGTGCCAAAGCTTTGGGGTATAGTGGCTGAAAGCTTAGCTACTGATGGATGGACCCAGTAGAATGAAAGCAGCGGGTACTGCTGTGAGGAGAGAGGAGGTTAGAGAAGTGGAGGGATTTAAACACCAGAGTGAGGATCTTGAAGCCGATCCACTCTATGACAGGGAGCCAGTGCAGTTAGGTAAGAACTGGGCTAATAACAATAACAACCTTGATTTATATAGCTTCCTCCATGCCAGAGGCACCTCAGAGCGCTTCACAACAACAGATTCCGGGACCAAGCCAAAAGGTCTTTGGCTGGGACCTGGATCTGGGAAGAGAGGTGGCGAGGTGAAGGGAGTGAGGAAGGGAGTTCCAGAGCCTCGTGGCTGAAAGCACGGCTGCTGAGGGTGGAGAGGATTCGGGGGACATGTAGGAGGCCAGATCTGGTGGAGCGAAGGCAACGGGTGCTGGTTTGAGGAGAGAGAAGGTTGGAGAAGTAGGGGGGTGCAGAGAAGTGAAGGGATTTGAAAACAAGGGTGAGGATCTTGAAATCGATCCTCTCTGGGATAGGGAGCCAGTGGAGGCTGGCAAGAACTGGGGTAATGGGGGAGTGAAGTTTGGTGCGGGCGGCAGAGTTTTGAATGAGCCAAATTTTGTGAGTGGTGGCGAGGGGAGACCGGTGAGAAGAACATTAGAGCAGTAAACAAAAACAGAAGTTGCTGGGAAAACTCAGTATTTATGGAGAAAGGAATCTAATTAGATCTAATTAGAGTAGTATGTTGGTCCTCTGCTCCACCATCGGTGGCTGGGCCTTAAGTCACTATGCCCAGAAAGTCTGGAACTCTTTCCCTTAATCCCTTCACCTTGCCCTGCCCACTTCCAAATCCTGTTGAAAAACTTTCCTTTTTGATCCTGCTGACAGTCGCTCAGGGTCAGACCGCACCACTGTCAAGCACTCCAGGGCACTAACCCGCATGACGGGTAGCTATATAAATACAAGCTGTTGACTTTTATCTAACTGTAAGTAGGAATTCGGTTGTTAGTTGATTGGTGAATTGCTTTTCCGGAGTTAATAATCTCTCCTGCAAAAATACAATAATGATAAAATTGGCCATTTCAATCCACGACTGTTTGTGGGACGGTGCTGGGCGCAATTTAATTCACTAAATTTAATTAATTTAATTCACTTAACGGTATATTCTGTGAAGCGCTTTGAGATGTCTAGAAGACGGAGTATATCAAATGCAAGGATTATTATCCAGGTAAAGGACTACAACTCCCAGAATCCGTGTCGCGCACGCTCACGGCTTCAGGGCGGGAAGCAGCCTTTATATTCTGATCCAATCGGAACGGGAGCTTGGATGATCGACGTCTATTTAAACCAATGGAAACGGCCGCCGACAGTTGATTGACATGCATTCTGAGCAATCGAAACGGACACCGCGTGAGTCGACATTAGATCGAACCAATCGGAATTAGAGCTCGTGGCCATCCCCCCTTGGGCGCACTGTGGGCCAATCAGAGTGGGAGATGGGTGGGGAGGCGGGTTGTTGGGCGCCGCCGCCGCCGCCGGTCGGGACCCGGGGAGTTCAGGCGTTGCTCATCTCTGACAATGAAGTAAGTGACGGGCGGCGTCCATGAGCGGGAGGAGAAGCCGGAGGTCGAGCGCCGGTCATCACGGAGCCGCCGCTGTCCTCTCCGATACAGCGGCCACAGGTAAGGCTTCTTAAAGGGGAGGTCCGGGGGTGGCTTTAAAGGGAAAGTTCAGAGATTTTAAAGGAGGCAGCGAAGCAGTTTAAAGGGGAGGTTCGGGGGTTTAATAATGATAATCCTTGCATTTGATACAGCGCTTTTCACATCTTGTAGACGTCCCAAAGCGCTTCACAGAGTATACTGTGAAGTGAATTGACTGTATATATTTGTGGGCGAAACGCGGCAGCCAATTAATTGCGCACAGCAGCGTCCCCACAAACAGTCGTGGGTTGAAATGACCAATTTATTATTGTTTATTTGAGGGATTATTATCAGGCGGGTGTGAGTGTGTGTGTGAGTGTGTGAGTGAGTGTGAGTGTGTGTGTGAGTGTGTGTGTGAGTGAGTGTGTGTGTGAGTGTGTGTGTGTGTGTGAGTGTGAGTGTGTGTGTGAGTGAGTGTGTGTGTGAGTGTGTGTGTGTGTGTGAGTGTGAGTGTGTGTGTGAGTGAGTGTGTGTGTGAGTGTGTGTGTGAGTGTGTGTGTGAGTGAGTGTGTGAGTGAGTGTGTGTGTGAGTGTGAGTGAGTGTGTGTGTGAGTGTGTGTGTGAGTGAGTGAGTGTGTGTGTGAGTGTGTGTGTGAGTGTGTGTGTGTGTGTGAGTGTGAGTGTGTGTGTGAGTGAGTGTGTGAGTGAGTGTGTGTGTGAGTGTGTGTGTGAGTGTGAGTGAGTGTGTGTGTGAGTGTGTGTGTGAGTGTGAGTGAGTGTGTGAGTGAGTGTGTGTGTGAGTGTGTGTGTGAGTGTGTGTGTGAGTGTGTGTGTGAGTGAGTGTGAGTGAGTGTGTGAGTGTGTGTGTGAGTGAGTGTGTGAGTGAGTGTGTGTGTGAGTGTGTGTGTGAGTGAGTGTGTGAGTGAGTGTGTGTGTGTGTGAGTGTGTGTGTGAGTGTGAGTGTGTGAGTGAGTGTGTGAGTGAGTGTGTGAGTGAGTGTGTGAGTGTGTGTGTGAGTGAGTGTGTGTGTGAGTGTGTGAGTGTGAGTGTGTGTGAGTGTGAGTGTGTGTGTGAGTGTGTGTGTGAGTGTGTGTGTGTGTGTGAGTGTGTGTGAGTGTGAGTGTGTGAGTGTGAGTGTGTGAGTGTGAGTGTGTGAGTGTGAGTGTGTGGGGGGGGAAGGAAACCTGCCCAAGGTTTCACCGTGGATCTGCCGGGAATCGAACCCAGGTCTCTCGCTTGTAAGGCGATTGCTCTAACCACGGAGCTGCAGGCGTCCACAACGGGAAGGCTCAGGGGTCCACACCATCAGCTGGATCATAGAATCACAGAATTTCACAGCACAGAAGGAGGCCATTCGGCCCATCGAGTCTGTGCCGGGTCTTTGAAAAGAGCGATTCAAAGTCAATCCCACTCCCCGGCTCTCTCCCCATAACCGTGCAAACCCGTCCTCCCCAAATAAACAACCACTTCTCTTTTAAAGTTGTTATCGAATCGGCCTCCACCACCCTTTCAGGTAGTGTATTCCCGATTCGAACAACTCGCTGGGTGAAAATATTTCTCCTCACCTCCCCTCTGCTTCTTTTAGAAACTATTTTAAATCTGTGCCCCTCGAGTTACTGACACACCCACCATTGGAAACTATTTTTCCTTGTTTACCCTATCGAATCCCTCATGGATCCATCCGCACCTTGTAGAGTGGGGTTGATAGATTTTTTGTAGGTCAGGATATTAAGGGATTTGGTGAGAAAACGGGAAATTAGAATTGAAAAGATTAGTTGAGGTGCAGATCAGCCATGATCTAATTAAATGGCAGAACAGGTTCGAAGGGCTGAATGGCCTTCCTATGTTCCTGTGCTTAAAAGGGGAGTTTTCAGTTATCTAAGCTGTAAACTTGTTGCCTTTACACACTATTTAATAATAATAATTGCATTTAATACAGCATCTTATTACATTTTCTAGACATCCTAAACCACTTACATAGAATTATGTAGGTTACGCAGCACAGAAATAGGCCATTTGGCCCAATTAGTTTATGCTGGAGTTTATGCTCCACATGAGCCTCCTCCTGCCCTTCCTCAAATAAGCCTATCAGCAAAACCTTCTATTCCTTTCTCCCTCATGTAGCTTAAATGCATCTAACTATTTGCCTCAACTACTCCTTTTGGTAGCAAGTTCCACATTCCCACCAATCTCTGGGTAAGAAGTTTCTTCTGACTTCCCTATTTGACTTATTGGTGACTAATGTTATATTGATGGCAAAACACAAAATACTACAGATGCTGGGAATCTGAAACAAAAACAAAAGTTGCTGGGGAAACTCAGCAGGTCAGGCAGCATCCATGGAGAAAGGAAAAGGAGTCAATGTTTTGGGTCTACAACCCTTCATCAGGACTGATGAAAGGTTGTAGACCCGAAACATTGACTCTTTTTCCTTTCTCCATGGATGCTGTTTGACCTGCTGAGTTTCCCCAGCAACTTTTGTTTTTGTTATATTGTTGGCTGTGGGTTTTGGTTTTCCCGCACAAGTGAAAAGTTTTTCTCTACGTTTACCCTATCAAAACCTTTCATAATTTTAAACACTTCTATTAGGTCATCCCTCACCCTTCTCTTTTCAAGAGAAAAGTATCCAAACTTCATTCAGCCTTTCCTGACAGGTGTAAACTTACAGTTCCGGTATCAAGCTTGTAAATTTCCTTTGCACCTTTTCCAGTGCCTATATATCCTTTCTGTAATATGGGGACCAGAACTGTACACAGTACTCGAAGTGAGGTCGGACCCCTCCATTACCTTCGTCCAAGGCCTCTCATCTATGACCCGCCCTCCTACACCTACCCCTCCTGATCCCAACCCCCAGTTTGGTTCCAAATCCCTGAATGTCCAGTTCCTTGGGACATCCTCCCAATGTGAGAGGTGTTATATAAATGGCAAATAAAATCGGTCATTTCATGGCTGTGTGTGGGACACTGCTGTGCGCAACTGGCACCTGTGTTTCACCCACAAAATATACAGTCACTGCACTTTACAGTATATCCTGTGAAGTGCTTTGGGATGTCTCAATTGACAGGATATGGCTCTGTATGAAATGCAAGCATTATTATTGTTTATTTTAAATCATTCATCACAGCTGGCTGCAGTTGTGTGTCTCCTCCACCAGGGGGCACTCTACTATTTGTTTTGCTCACATTAATAAACATTGCATTCATTAATAGATTGGCTGCCTTGTTTCACCCACAAATATAGTCAATTTGCTTTATAGAATATCCTGTGAAACGCTTTGAGACATCTCAATGTGATGAGGCACTATATCAAATGGAAGGATTATTATTACAAAGTCCTGATGTAAAATTTGAATCCATAACCTGTTACCCAGAGCCAGTCTATTCTCTCTGTTCTGAGATATTTTTATTCATTGTGTTTCTCTCTCAGCAGATCCCGGGACCAGGAAGCGACTGAAGCTGCTGGAAATCCATCGGGCGTTGAACACTGACCCTGTGGATGTGGAGGCCTTGCGGAGGGCAGCAGTCAGCGAGGGGGGGTTACTGACCAATGAGATCCGTAGGAAGGTTTGGCCCAAGCTACTAAATGTTAATGTTTACAATCTACCTCCCAAGCCAGGTAATCTATGTGTGAATGTGCGTGCGTGCAGGCTGTCTATGTGTTGGGACGTCCTACCGACGTGAAAGGCGCTCTATAAATGTAAGTTGTTGTTGTTGTTGTGTGTGTCAGGTTGTGCATTCAGGCTGTCCCATTGTGTGTTTCAGTCTGTGTGTATGTGTCAGTGTGTGTCTATGTGTCAGTGTGCGCATGCAGGCTGTGTGTGAATGGGGGTGGCCTAAGGAGCTGTCAAAGAGGAAGGTTTTGAGACGTTCCTTGAAGGAGGCAAGGGAGGGAGCAAAGTGAATGATTGGGATGGAGTTCCAAAAGGTGGGGGCGGAAAGGCTGAAGATCTGACTGCTGATGGCGGGGCAAGCTGGGCGAGAGACCTGGAGCAGGCTGAGAGGAGGGAGCGGACAGATTGATATGGAGTTAGCAGGTCACAGAGGTAGGGAGGAGCAAGGCCTTTGAAGGCAAGGATGAGAATTTTGAATGCTATCCTCTGAGCCAAAGGAAAGAGCAAGACATTCTTATGGAATGCTGTATGTGTAGGGTACGAGAGCAGAGAAGGTTGTGAGTTAGTGGAGCCTGCAGTGTGATGTGACTTATTTCTACAGGTAAGGCTATAAGGACACACCACAAGGACTACAACCAGGTGCTGATGGACGTGAAGAGGTCACTGAGCAGGTTCCCGCAAGGTGAGTGTCAGCAAGAAAGTTAAGTAAAGTTAATGAGAAGAATCCTCGCATGTGATACAGCACCTTATCATATTGTAAGCACCTTGGGATGTCCTCAGGACGCGTGAGGCACTTTACAAATGTAACTTTGTTGTTGCATCGAAAAGGTTTCATAAGTAAACCTGAATAACTGTGGAGTCCCAAATTTGTGGCTCTTGCTAACCTGCATCTAATACTTTCCAGGATTTGGAAAAGCAGGATTAGTCCCTCCAGGGAGAGAGTGAGCATTCCATTCCAACAACCTGTCTCTCGGATTTAATAATAACTAGCTATACCCTCGCGTAACATACGTGACCTAGTGTTTTTGAACACGTTTATTCATATATTTTGAAACTTATTAAAAATAATGTATTTGTTGTTTACTAAAAAAGGGTGAGCTTTAATCACTGGGTTGTTTTTCTTTGTTGTTGTTTGTTTTTAAGCTGTATTGGTTTTTGTTTTCCTTTTAGAAGTTCATTGTTACAATTGCAGAAACATACCTCCATGAAACCCACCACGTGCTCATTGGACCCCATCCCCACCCCCCTCCTCCGCACCCAGCTCCATTTGTTAGCCCCGCTCATTTCTGACACCATTAACCTTTCCCTCTCCTCAGGAACCGTCCCTACCTCCCTTAAAACAGCCACCATCACCCCTATCCTGAAGAAACCCTCCCTTGATGCGTCGCAACCATCAAGTTATCGACCCATCTCCAACCTCCCGTTTCTATCCAAGGTCCTTGAAAGAGTGGTTGCCTCCCAGCTCCGCTCTTTCCTTTCAAATCACTCACTTCTTGAACCCCTCCAATCAGGTTTTCGCCCTATCCACAGTACAGAAACTGCCCTGGTTAAGGTCACAAATGACATCCTAACCGCCTGTGACCAGGGCTCCCTCTGCCTCCTCGTCCTCCTTGACCTGTCTGCTGAGTTCGACACAGTCGATCACACCATCCTCCTTCAACGTCTTTCCTCCCACCTCAACCTTCAAGGCACAGTCCTTGAATGGTTCCATTCTTATTTGACCCACCGTTTACATTTTGTTTCTTCCAGTGGCTTTTCTTCAAACCCCCGCACAGTTTCCCACGGCGTCCCTCAGGGCTCTGTCCTCGGTCCCCTTCTTTTCACCCTTTACACGCTCCCCCTGGGCGACGTCATCCGCAGACATGGGGTAAATTTCTACATGTATGCGGATGACACCCAGTTGTACCTTTCTGCCTCATCCCTCAACCCCCAGACGATCGATGTTCTGACAGCATGTCTGTCCAACTTCGAATCGTGGACGAGGGACAACTTTTTGCAATTGAACGTGAATAAGACCGAGGCCCTCCTGATTGGCTCAAGCCAGCGCCTCCGCACATCGGGCGCTGCCAGCCTCAACATCCAAGGCTGCACTCTCCACCTCACAAAGCCAATCAGGAACCTCGGCATCATGTTCGATCAAAAACTTTCCTTCCTCCCCCACATCCGTGCCTTGACCGGCACCGCTTATTTCCATCTGCGCAACATTGCCAGGCTCCGCAACTATCTTACCCCCCGCGCTGCCGAAACACTCGTGCACGCATACATCACCTCACGGCTGGATTACGGAAATTCTCTCCTAGTCGGCCTCCCCGGTTCCTCCATTCACAGGCTGCAGGCCATCCAAAACTCTGCAGCCCGTGTACTATCCCGCACCCGCCTCCGTGACCACATAACCCTCGCCCGTCTCCACTGGCTCCCCATCCTCCAGAGGATCGAATTTAAGATCCTCGTCCTCACCTACAAGGCCTTACACGGCCTTGCCCCATCCTACCTAACCGATCTACTCTCCCCCTACACGCCCACCCGGACCCTCCGTTCAACAGGACTTGGCCTGCTCCAAGCCCCCCCCCGCCCGAACCGCCCCACCATCGGAGGCCGGGCCTTCAGTTTCTCCGCTCCCACCTTATGGAATGCCATCCCTCAATCCCTCCGTTTCGCCTCTTCCCTTTCCTCTTTCAAGGCCAATTTGAAGACTTTCCTCTTCGATCGTGCCTTTTGTTCCACCCCGAACTCTTTTACCCCCCCTTCGTGTTTCACCCCTTCCCAAACACTCCCCTCCCAGCTCGGGTCACACGCCTCTTGTTTAGCGCCTTGGGACGTCCTCCCGACGTGAAAGGCGCTCTATAAATGTAAATTGTTGTTGTTGTTGTTAAGGCTTTTATATATATATATTTATATATATATATTTATATATATAGAAGATAGATTTGTCAGGAGGACACAATTGCGGAAACATTTAATATACAGTACTGTATAGAGATGATCCTTGCATTTGATATAGCACTTTTCACATCTTCTAGATGTCTCAAAGTGCTTCACAGAATAAAAGTGATTTGACTGTACAGGTACCCTGCCCCAACCGCGGTTTTTTCCACCGCTAATTTCACTTATCCATGGTTGGCTCGCTGCGACAACCCTTGCTAACCACGGCTTATAACCTTTGCTTATCCACGGGTTTTAACACTAACACTAGCGTTTGGTGCAAGGACACAGTTGCGTCAACCAGCCACGATGTCGCTTCGCACTAGCGTTTAGCACTAGGACCCAATTGCGATGTCGCAATCAACCGGCCACGATGTCACTTCTCTCTTAGGATTAAGGTAAATAACATGAATTTATTGTCGCTTCTCCACATCCACCCCCCACCCCCATCGGTATCACCAACCACATAATCTCCTCCACGTGAACCCCCCCCCCCCCCCCCCCCACTCCGTGTCACCCACTATACCACCTTCTCTGTTGATTTCTCTCTCTCTCTCTCTCTCTCTCTCTCTCTCTCTCTCTCTCTGTCTGTGTGTAGATCAGTCAGTCAGACAGCCTCGCGGATTGCTGCAGATCCTGGCAGCCAATGCTCCCAAACTTACTCCCCCTATCCCCATGTCACCCACCACACCACCTTCTCCACATCCCCCCCACCTCCGTGTCACCCACCAGACTACCTTTGTTGATTTCTCTCTCTTTCTCTCTTTCTCTGTGTCTGTGTGTAGATCAGTCAGTCAGTCAGACGGCCTCGCGGATTGCTGCAGATCCTGGTAGCCAATGCGCCCAAGCTTACTCCCCCTATCCCCATGTTTCCCATAGGGCCCTGTATTTTTCAACCGCGGTTTTACCAACCACGGAGGTTTTCAGGAACGTATCCACCGTGGTTGTTGAGGGGTGCCTGTATATATGTGGATGAAACACAGCAGCCAATTGAGCACAATAGTGTCCCGCAAACAATCGTCGATTTAAAATGACCAATTTGTTTTATCTCTAAGGGATTATTATCAGGTGTGTGGAGTAAAGGAACTTGCCCAAGGTTTCACCCTGCCTGGAATCGAACCCAGGTCTTTCGCTTGTAGGGCGAGTGCTCTAACCACTGAGCTACAGGACTCCTACATTTCCACGTGTAGCTGGAATGCATGCAAATTTCAGCTTGGTTTGGCCATTTTTAAGCACGGGGATGTGGGTTTTCGCATGCGTCAGACACCCCCGGCTGACCCCCACCTCCCCCCACCCAAAAAAAAGGAATGGCATATTTTATCTGTGGAGTTGTTGGCCAGGACACGGAGAGAGAGAAATTCTCTTCCCTTTTTCAATAGTAACATCCACGGAATAGGCAGACAGGACAGCAGTTCAACAGCTCGTCTGAATGAATTACCAACTCAGCTTTGTGTACCTTTCTGGCTCTCGTGTGTTGCCAAATAACTGGCATACGTATGTGCGTGTGGCACTGCAGCATTGCCATGTCAAGCAGCTGTTATTTCCGACTATGGATCTGCCGGAATATCGCACGCAGTTCTGGCCTGTTACTGGAAGGACAACTTGACATTGGAGCAGGTGCAGCAAAAGCGCTTTGAAACATCTCGCCGGCGTGATAAGGCGCTATATCAATACGCAAGGATTATTAAAGTGGCCGAGGTGAAGGAAAGCTGTGTCGCTATCTACTTTGGGCTGGGCAGGTGGGCTGGCGTGAGTTTGATTTCTGTCAGGCGTGAAGTAAAACAGGGTCCTAGACATAGAAAAATCCTGCACTTGTGTTACTCTGGGACCCGGATCATTAAAGGAATTTTGGACGTTGAATCGTAAAAAGTTTATAGCAGATACAGACACTGGAACTCTCTGCTCTAATCCCAAACCCTGCTTCCCTTCTCCGCATTGTGTCTGTGCTGGTACTCACTCCCCCACTGGAGCTCTCTGCTCTAACTCCATACCCTGCTCTCTCTCTCCCCCTCCATGGTCATGCTGGTGCTCACTCTCCCACTGGAGCTCTCTACTCTGACCCTATTCCCTGCTCTCTCCCCACTGTGTCAGTGCTGGCCGGCTAAATGGCTGTGTTGTGTTGGGGACAGGCATGCGAGTGGATCAGCGGGTGGTGCTACAGGAGCAGATGATTGACGTGATCCTATACGTGCTGAAGGAGAACCCACAACTACACTATTACCAGGGCTACCATGACATCGTCGTCACCTTCCTCCTGGTGATGGGGGAGCGCATGGCGACGGCTCTCCTGCAGATCCTTTCTACACATCATCTCAGGTCAGTCACTCATCCCCACTCTCCCCTCCAGCGCTTCCCCCTTATCTCAGGTCAGTTACTTGATCACCACTGCCATTTGTCCCCCTCCACCCCCCCTCGGCCCCCATTTTAGGTGACTTTAGGTGGCTTCCCTCCACTTTCTTTCCACAGGGACTTCATGGACACCACAATGGAGAACACGAAACATATCCTCAACTACTTGATGGCCATCTTGGAGCAAGTGAAGCCAGAGCTTCACGACTTTATCCAAAGGCAAGTGTCCATGTCTCTTGCGCAGCGAGGACCCGGGGGTCTGTAGGCAGAGCCTGTAACATGCGGGACGGGCTGCTGATCTGCTCTCTGACCGATGCCAACAGCACTCTGTGCAGCCATTAGGAGATGACATTAATACTAATTATAAATATTACTAATAATAATAATCCTAACATTTAGTATCGCACCTCATCACCTCTTCAAAACATCTCAAAGTTTATACTTTATATACTTTATATTTTGTGGGTGAAATGCGCACTGCAGCCTCCCACAAACAGTCGTGGATTGAGCAATTTTTTTTAGGGATTATTACCCCGAAAAGTCTTTTGCCAATTGACTAACAATATAGGTCCTATTTACCAATAGGTGAACTGGATCTCTCTACTCTAATCTCAAACCCTGCTCTTTCTCCCTAAAGTAAAATAATAATAATAATGCTTGCATTATCTCATCTTTGAGCCATCTCATGTGGAGTAAAGAAACTTGCCGAAGCTTTCACCCCCTCCTGGAATCCAGGTCTTTTTCTGGTGGGTAATAATTCATTCCAAAAAAATAGCATTCAGAAATTTTAAAAAGAATAATCACTTGGTTGCTCAATCCACGACTGTTTGTGGGGCACTGCCGCTGTGTGATATTGGTTGCTGCGTTTTCCCACAAAATATACAATCAATGCACAGTATATTGTGCAAAGCGCATTGAGACGGCTCGAAGACGAGAGAATGCAAGGATTATTATTATTACTATGTTGTTAAAGTTAATATGCAACATGTATGAGTGTGTGTTTATGTGTGTATTCCAGGGCTGAGGTGGGCACCATCTTTGCACTGAGCTGGCTGATCACCTGGTATGGACATGTCCTCTCTGAGATCCGCAACACAGTCCGGCTGTACGACTTTTTCCTGGCCAGTCACCCTCTCATGGCCATCTACTTTGCTGCGGTGGTAGGTAGTTATGTCAGCATTCGTTCCATCTCACCTGTGCCGGCTCTTTGGAAGAGCTTTCCACTCAGTTCCACTCCCCCCCACTCCCTCCTCCACTGCTCTTTCCCCGTATCCTTATTCATCTTTTTTCCTTTCCAAGTACCTATCCGATTCCCTTTTGAATGTTGTTATTGAATCTGTTTCCACCTCCCTTTCAGCCAGTGCCTTCCAGACCATAACAACTCTATGTAAAAAAAAAAAAAAAATTCTCCCCATCTCCTCTCTGGTTCTTTTGCCAATTATCCTGAATAATAACAATAATAATACTTACACTTGATACAGTGTCTTATCTTGTCATTGAGGCGCATCAAAACACTTCACAAGATATACTATAAAGTGTATATTTTGTGGGTGAAATTGAGCAGCCAATTCCACAGAGCAGTGTACCACAAACAATCATAGATTGAGTGACCAGATTTTTTTTATGGTCACTGGAATAGCGGTTCGCCAATTGACTTAACAATCAGGTTCCTAATGCCAGAAAACGTGGTTGAGTAAGGAAACCTGCCTAAGATTTTGCCCTGCTGGGAATTGAACCTGGGGCCTCTCGCTTGCCAGGTGAGCGTGCTAACTACTAATTTACAGTTACGTTACGGGATGAGGTTGAGGAGTTCGACCTGCTAAGGTGATGGAGATAAGAAGGAGCAAAGTGATAGAAACCAATCCAAACCTCCCTACAGCCATATCCTCAACCAAACTCTTCAACTTTTCCGCTCCCTCCGCTCAGCAAGCTCGCTAGCTCGGGTCCAAATCCCTGACAGCCCAGCGCCTTGGGAAGTCCTCTGACGTGAAAGCTGCTCAGTAAATTGAACATGTTGTTGTCGGGTGTGAGGTGTATGTGTGTGTATGTCTATCCTGTGCTGTAGCTGACCTGTGGCAGAGTGGGTTGTTCTGGTGGGAGAGCAGACTGATGGATGTGTCTATGTTTCAGGTTGTTCTGCACAGGGAGGAGGCTGTCCTGAGGTGTGATTGTGACATGCCCAGTGTCCACCAACTACTGTCCCAGATCCCACAGGACCTGCCATACCAGGCACTGATACTGAGAGCAGAGGAGCTGTTCTCATGCTATCCACCCTCACAACTTGCCAAACTACCCTCACTGCAGCACCACAAGAGGCAAGCTCACACTCTAGTAATAACATCCTCTCCCATTTGTTTTCAATTCCATCCACGCATGCCCTCGCATCTCCGTACCTCTATGACATGATTAATTAACCCCCCCACCTATTCCACCATCCACTCTGCTGGCACCAGCCTCCTGCTTGTCTCTCGTCCACTTCACTCCAAAGTCAGTGGCCCTACCTTCGGCAAGTAACACCTCAAAACTCTGACGCTCTCTCACTTAATCCCTCTTGCCTTAACCCGTCCCTCCCCACTATCAAATCCTGGCTAAAGACCTCCCTTTTTAATTGTGCTTACATTCACCTCCGTCGCACTCCCCCCTCCCGCCGGTTGGTTGACAGACTCCACCACTGTGAAGCGCTCCGAGACTCTAACCCACAAGAAGGGCACTGTAATAGATAGTGGAGTCCTGTAGCTTAGTGATTAGAGCACTTGCCTCACAAGCGAGAGTGTCCGAGTTTGATTCCCCGGTGGGATGAAACATTGGGCAAGTTTCCTTACTCCACACGCCTTAGTCGATTGGCAGGGGTAATAATCCCTTTTTCTAAAAAAAAATATTTTTATTTTGATATAAATAATAATTATTTCAATCAATAATATTAATAATAATTTAATAGCCAGCACAGACTCGATGGACCAAACGGCCTCCGTTTGTGTTGTAAGATTCTATGATAACTTTAATCCACGACTGTTTGTGGGACACTGCTGCGCTCAATTGGCAGCCACATTTCTCCCATACAAGGTATAGTCAATTCATTTTACATTATATTCTGTGATTTGCTTTGAGACGTCTCGAAGATGTGTGTGTATGTGTGTGAGAGAGAGTGTGAATGAGAAGCGATGGCTCCGTGACTTGTTTTTTCGCACCTTCCCCCGTAGTATCGCTGTCAGCAGTTTCCAGGAGTTCCAGCAGTCCAGGGGCCTGCAGAGGCCGGATCGGGTGCTGCGGAGCGAGCTGCGGGACAGTGTGAGCGCCCAGTGCCAGCCCACACTCTCCCCCTCGCCTGGTGCCAGCCAGCTGGTCAGGTTGGCAGTGTGGGGACTGACTGCCATGCTGGGGGCTGCTGCTTTTGCTGTCGTCAACTCCGCGGTGGAGTGGACCCCGGAGTTCGTTCTGCAGCTGTTTTCATGAACCTTCTCCCCGACGTGTGCCCACCACGTACCATCATAGTTTCCCGTTGACGTCGCTGTCAGACAAGCTTTCCTGCTGCTTGTCCAGCCAGGACCAAACCTACCTGTTAGAGCTTTGGTTTACAGGAGCCGAGTGGGAGGATTCTCTGCCCCCAGTAGTAATAATAATAATAATCCTTGCACTTGCATTTTGATACAGTGACTGGGCTGTCCTTCCAGGTCCTGCTGATGAGCCAGGGCTGGGGCTGCGCTGTCATCAGCAGTGAGAGCCCTGGATACACTGCGGACCCGCCTGGCTCAGGAAGCGGACTAGAGACCGTCATAGAGGGGGGGGCTTGAGCCAGTTGAGCTCTAAAGGAGGCACCACTTGCCTCCCCAATCCCCCCCCACCCCCACACACCAGAGGAAGGATAGTCACTGGGTCACTTGAGTCCTGTAGTTTAGCGGTTAGAGCAACCTAGAGAACCTGGGTTCAATTCCCGGCGAGGGTGAAACGTGGGCTACTGGACATGCCTCTGTTTGCCTATCAGTTAGCAGGAACCCGATTGATAGTCGATTAGCGGTTTGCTTTTCGGGCGTAATAATCCCTTTAAAAATAATAATAATAATAATTTGGTCACTCAATTCATGATCGTTTGTGGGACACTGCTGTGTGCAGATGGCTGCCGCATTTCACCCGCAAAATATAAGCAATTCACTTTACTGTATAAATCTGTAAAGTCCTTTGAGACGTCTCAAAGACGTGATAAGGTGCTGTATCAAATGCAAGGATTATTATTATTATCACCCACAAAAGTTATGCAGTTAGCTTCATGGGTGGGATAGCATCTTGCAAGTGCGACACATACTTTGATAGGATGAATGTGAAGCACTGTTACCGTCCAATCTATCAGAAATACAAGTGCCCCGTGAGTGTATGAGTGCGTGTGGGGGTGGGGGCTTGAGCTGTGTGTTGCGGGTGGGTGTGCGGGGCTGGCTGCCGTGTGCCATAAAAGGTCCCATTGCATTCCATGGAGACGTTATCAATGCTGTAATGACGTAGCAGACGTCTTTGTTATCATAAACATATTTTTCAATTTCACGTCTCCTTTATTTCTGTCAGTTTTCGGGCCAGTCAGCAATCCCAGACACGTCACAAACTCCCTCCTGGGCTCAGCTCCTAGGCAGGAGACACACTGGGCAAGTTTCCTTACTCCCCACGTCTGTTTACCCAGCAGTAAGTAGGAACCCGTTTGTTAATCGACCGGCGGATCACTTTCCGGAGGTAATAATCCCTTTTAAATAAAAATGATCACTTGACCCTTGAATGTTTTGGGAGACACTGCTGGAAAACACTGCCGCGTTTCACCCACAAAATACAAAGTCACCGCGCCTGTAGTATATCCTGTGAAGCACTTTGAGATGTTGCAAAGGTAACAACAACAACTTGGATTTATATAGCGCCGGACAGCGTCTCAGAGCGCTTAAGATGATCTGGCACTATATCAAATGCAAGCATTAGTCGTATTATTAATAATTCCTGCCCAGCGCTCGCTGTGATACCAGCGCGATGATGAGATCTGCCGCCCCTCGTCAGCTAATTAGTGCCAACACACGGCACAGGTTGAACATATGTTGAAGCCCGAGGCTTGTAGTGCTGTTGGGTGTGAAGCCAACTTCAGCAGTAATGAGAGGTTTTAATCTGGGAAGCGTGGGCCTGGCAGATGAGGTGCGGGCTCTGCCGCTGGCTGGAGGCAGGGAAACTGCCGGCCGTGGCACAGACAGCGGCTCCCACTCCGCTCCTGGAAGTGAAACGTAGATTTTTTTTTTCGGGCAGAATAATTGGGTGCATCATCTGGTGCAATTAGCTTCTCCAGGTTGGTTGGTTGGTTTGTGAATTTGGTCTGTGAGACGTGTGTGTGTGTGTGTGTGATCCTGTGTGTGTGTTAGAAACTGTGACACTGAATGAGAGATACTGTGTGTGAGACACTATAGTGTGAGATACTGTGTGTGTGGGGTGGGAAGTGGGAGAGAAATATACAGGATGTTCACGTGTGCAGACGGGGATGAGAAATAAACGTCTTGTCAGCAAATTTATTTTGAGGTTTCCTTTGCTGAGAGGTTGCAGAGAGGACACGGGGAGAGAGAGCAAGCGAGAGAGAGAGAGAGGGAGGCAGGCAGGCAGGTGAAGGAGATGAGAAGGAGATCAAAGTGCAGTACCGGGAACCGCTGTCAAGTGTAGTGACTGAACTTGTGGCCACTTGGCAACCATTAGCCGCACAGCGACGTGACCAATCATTATTTAGTGACCAAATTATTGCAATTTGGGGTCACCCTATATAAATACAATTGAATTTGTAGAAATATAAGCATTGTATTGTAAGTCAGATTCTCTTCCCTTATAGCCCAAGGTTAATGAAGACGTCACGTTTTGTCCTGACCTAGAGGCTTGTATCGCAAACTGTGTGGGCCGGTGGTGGGGAGGGGCAAGGGGGGGGTGGGGTGGGATGGTGGGGAGGGAAATCCCGGGGGAGGGAGCCCACGTGCTCTAGTAATGAGTATAAGGACACAGAAAGGTGAGACTGAGCAGATAACAGACAATGAGCTGGGCAGTCTCAGCCTGCAATCTCAGCCTCTCTCCCTTCCTGAGAATTGAATACATGAGGGAGCACTTGGGGCCTAGGTTTCGTTTTGCTCAGGAACCCATCCCCGTGTTTAAGAGTCTCCAAATCAAGCTGAGAATTCCACGCCTCCCACCCGCACATGGAAATCCCGGAGATAGATTGTTGGGATGGAATGCTCTCTCTCTCTGTCGACCTAATTCCGGAGAGTATTAGGCGCAGGTTGGCGAGAGCACGGCTTGGGATGGGGGGGGGGAACAGCCCAGAGTGTGTGTTGGGGTAACTGCTGGAGTCTAACCAGCTAAACCCATAGCTTGTCCATTGATATCACTGTCTGGCCAGGCTTTCCCGCTGCTTGTCCAGCTAGGACCACCCTCCCTACCCGTTAGTGAGGGCTTTGGCTGTAGGGTTAACAGGAGCTGTAATGGGAGGATTCCCTGCCCCCAGTGACTGGGCTGCCCTTCCAGGTCCTGCTCATGAGCCAGGGCTGGGGCTGCGCTGTCATCAGCAGTGAGAGGCCTGGATACACTGCGGACCCGCCTGGCTCAGGAACAGTGAGAGGTGGAGGCTGAGAGGAGGAGAGAACGTCCACCTACTCCTCCATTGTATTTTCCACAGGTCTCAGCTGCTCACTCTCTCTTCTGGGTCAGGAGGTTGTAGGTTTGAGCGCTCATGTCCGAGACACTGTCCTTCAGATGTGATGTTAAACCAAGGCCTTGTCTTTGCACTATTCATGTCGATGACACAGTAATGTGATATTACTGGCTGCTGCGTTTTGCCCACAAAATATACAGACAATACATTTTACCATACATTCCGTGAAGTGCTTTTAGACGTCTCGAATATGTGACAAGGCGCTGGATCAAATGCAAGGATTATTATTACATTTATTTCTGTTTATGTGGACGTCCCAAAGGGGTTTTCTCCCAAGGATTCTCTCCGAGGACACAAGGAGAGAGAGAGAAACGCAGGATTCTTAATGTCCACCTGAACAGGGCACAGATGTGGGGCTCGGTTTAACGTTGTACTGAAGGACGGTGGTTCTGATAACGCAGCACTCTCGCCCGCAATGCTGCCCTGCATTCGATTTCAAGATCCTCTCGCGCTCGTTTTCAAATCCCTTCATACCCTGGCACCTCCCTACCTCTCCGACCTTCTTACCCTCCCACTCCACCAGCTGCTGCCTCCACTCGGCTGGCTCCGGCCTCCTGATTGACCTTCGTCTCCACCATTGGGGGCCGCGCCTGCAGCCACCAGGCCCCAAACTCGGGAACTCTTTCCCTCAATCCCTCCGCCTGCCCCTTCCATCCACACCTTGAAAACTTGCCTAAAGACATTCCTTTTTGATGGTGTGTATGGTCACCTCCCCACTCCCTCTCCCACTGGCTCGGGGTCAAGTGCTCCGAGGGACTCTACCCTGAGTGAGGGGCGCTGTGTAAATGCAAGTTGTTGTTGTTATGGATACAGTCACTACACTTGAAAAAAAAAGGGCGTTGAGACCTTTTTGACATGGTTTCGAATTGAAGGGATTATTTTAATTCGATTAAAATATACTCGTTTAGTTAAGGAGATTAAGATGAGATGCGATCGAGGTTCTTTAAGATACTGAAGGGATAAGCAAGGTGTCAGCCTAGCTGAAGACGCCAGTACTGTACTCTGATTGTGGCTTTAAACCCACAAGTTTAACCTCGTGCACTGCTGAGGTGGTGGGTGGGGGGAGCGGAGGGGAGAGAGAGAGAGAGAGAGAGAGAGCACCACATTGTCAGAGACTCTGGCCTTAGATGAGACGCTAAACCAAGCCCGAGCCTGTCTTTTAACATCTGCCTTAACAGGCTCAGGCAGGGAGGGCCTCTGTTTAATGTATCATCTAAAAGATGATAATAATAATAATAATCCTTGTATTTGATGTCATGTCTTGTCACGTCTCGAGACGTCTGGAAGCGCTTAGCAGAATAGACTGTAAACGTGAATTGACCGCATACTTTATGGGCGAAACGCGCCAGCCAATTGCGCACAGCAGCATCCCACAAACAATCGTGGTTTGAGTGACCGCATCATTATTATGATTTCAAATTTATTTTTGAAAGAGATTATTATCCCCCGGAAAAGCGATCCGACAATTGACCAACATCAAGGTTCTGACTTACTTCTAGGTAAACGCAGACGTGTGGAGTAAGGAAACCTGCGTAACGTTTCGCCTTACCTGAGAATCGAACATGGGTCCTCTTGCTTAATAATAATACAGGAACATTAATCAGCATATTGTACATTAATAATCCTGTTGTGTGTGTGCGTGTTTGCGTCTGTTTCTATGACGTCATAAAGTGTTCTCCTGTCCCTTTTTGAAGCAAACCACGCCTCTCTTATCCCCCCCACCTCCCCCCCGCACCCCCCATTATGTGTTGATGTGAACAGCTCTTTACTGCAGTGAAGCTGTTCTTCTGCAGGGAGGTGGGAATCGATTGTTTAGTGAGGAGAAAAGTGCTGAAACAGCAAAGCTTCACGGACAGGATGCTGTCTCTGAGTCATTTGACTCTCTCTCTCTCCCTCTCTCTCTCTCTTTCTCTCTGGATCCACAGCCTGACCCATCCACAGAGACAGAGAGAAATACATTAGTTGATTATAGAATTACACTGGCATTATTATATAAAATAGTGGTTTCATTTCAATTACTTTAAAACAAATTAAGAAACACATCGTACTTATGCACATATATTATACACGATTCCACACACAGTAACACACACATAGTTACAACAACAAAATTACACTTATAGAGCGCCTTTCATGTCAGGAGGACACACACACAGTTAAACATACACATAGTGATACACACACAGTTATACAAACATAGTCCCTCCACCTCGCCCCTTCATTTATCTCCTTCAAGACCCACCACTTTGACTATGCTTTCAATCTACCTCCTTCCCCACTGCCCTCTATCCTCTTCGATCCCTACCCCCAGCTCAGGTCTGAAATACTGCGCTCTCCAAATGTAATTTTGTTGTTGTTTTGTTGTTATTTGATCTACCTCACATCCATACCTAACTCTGCCTAACGCAACTCCACACACCATCTCAGCAACATCGCCTGGCTCCGCCAATGCCTCATCCCCGAGGCTGCCAAAACCTTCATCCATGTATTTATTACATCTAAGCTGGACTACCCCAACTCCATACATGCCAGCTTTCCCAACTCTTTGCTCGACAAGCTGCAGATCATCCAGAACTCTGCAGCTCATGCCCTCACCTGCTCCAGACTCCGTGACTCTATCAACCCCACCCTCGTTCAGCTCCAGTGGTGCCCCATCCCCCAGTGAATAGAGTTTATGGTTAATGATTGAATGATGAAAGTAATATTTTGGCCACTCAATCCAGGACTGTTTGCGGACCTTTGCTGGGCCCAATTGGCTGCCGTGTTTCACCCACAAAATGTACAATCAATTAATTTTTCAGTATATTCTGTGGACCGCGTGTCGTCTTGAATATGTGATAAAACACTATATCAAACGCAAGGATTATTATCAATATGATAGAAAAACAAGTCGCTGGGATCACTCAGTGATGGAAAAAGGAAAGTGAGACAACGTTTTGGGTCCACAAATTATTATGATTTCAGGTATGGATGGACCATACCATATGCTGGCTTGTGTGGTTTACATGATTCACACATGGCCTGCACACAGTTTAACACATGATTTGGGATAGAGGCCTACATATGTTTACATACGCACATGGTTTACACGAGACCCGCCCACACCAACACGCTCTGAAAGCCTCTCACTGCTATTTGTTGATAGAGGGGAAAAGGAAATGAAGTCATCAATTGTGCAAAATGGTGATGGTTGAGACATTGAGGGGTGGGGGGTGGAGGTTAAGCCAGTTTTTTTCCATTGGAGGGAGTGGGGTTTGTGAGGGCGGCATTATGACAGGTCACACACCAGGTCCAAGTGGGGGTCAATGAAGAGGCTTAACAGAGCCCCCTCCCCCCTCATAACCCTTCCTCTTTCCTAAGTCACAATCGCTCACATGCCACAGCCAGGTTGAGAAACATTCAATTGTCTCCTTTGGCTAATTCCAAGAGTCAGCTTCAAGTTTAGAGGAGCATCACGTCACCTGCTCATATGCTCCTCTGCTCTGCTGGACCGAGGTAACACTGCCCCCCTCACCCCCTGGGCTCCCCTCACTAATTGCCTCCCACAGTCTGGAGCTTTCTGAGCCCAGATTGTGGCCCAGTTGTGGGATTCGCTCCCAGCGCCAAACTCCCTTCTGGCTTGCAAACAATTCTTTCACCATTCATAGGAACCCTATCTTCTTCAATCCTGGTTCACATGGGACAAATCATGTGTCAGCTTGGCTCGGTAGCCCTCTTGCCTCTGAGTCAGAAAGTTATGGGTTCAAGCCCCCAAATTGGGACTTGGAATCACACAATGTAAGATGACACTCCAGTGCAGTGTTGGGAGTGTGTTGCATTTTCCAAAGTGCCATCTTTCAGATAAGATGTTAAACTGAGGTCCCGTCTGCCTGTTCAGCTGAACTGGCAACACAATATTGGAATCAAGCCCATCCTCTGTGATGATCTCTAGTCCAGGTGATGGGATGGATTAGGAGTTGCCGATGGGACAATCGAAGAGGAGAGTCTTTAAGTGGGCCTTGAAGGAGGCCAGGGAGGGACCAAGGTGGAGGGACTGCGGGATGGAGTTCCAGAGGTTGGGGGTAGAGTGGCTAAAGGTTCGCCCGCCAATGATGTGGCGGGTGGGTCGGTGGACGTGGAGCAGGCCAGAGCCAGTTGAGCGAAGGGGGCGGGCAGGTCAGTAGGGGTTTAGAGGTCATGGATTTGGGTGGGGCGAGTTTGTGGAAGGCTTTAAATATGAGGACCAGGATCTTGAATTGGATCCTCTGGATGATGGGAAGCCAATAAAATCAGGCAAGGATGGGATAGTTGGGGTCACGGAGTATGGAATGGTAGAGGACATTGGCGGCAGAGTTCTGGATCATCTGCAACCTATGGAGGGAGGAATTGGGAAAGCCGACAAGCAGCCAGGATATAATGGAGGCATGAATGAGGGTTTCAGAAGTGTTGGGGGTGAGGTAGGGGTGGAGTCGGGCAATGTTGCGGAGGTGGGGAAAGGCAGAGCGAGTCATTGCTTGGATGTGGGGGAGGAAAGACTCCTGAGGATCGAACAAGACACCTCGGTTCCTGATCAGTTGGTAAGGTTGAGTGAGCAACCGTGGAGGTTGATGCTGCCAGCACCTGACGCACGAAGGCGCTGGTGCAAGCCAATCAGTAGGGCCTCTGTCTTGTTGACATTCAACTGTAGAAAGTCAGCTCTCATCCAGGACTTGATGTTTGACAGACAGTCTGTCAAGACAGTAGTAGTCCTGGAGTCTAATTGATGACAGCATAGCCCCAGCCTGGCTCATTGGCAGGACCTGGAAGGGCAGACCAGTCACTGAGACAGGGAGTCTTCCCATTCAGGTCCCGCTAATCCTGCAGCCAAAGCCCTAACAGATAGGGTGGTCCTAGCTGGACAATCAGCAGGAAACGTTGCCAGACACTGCTCTCAATGTCAAGCTGTGTGATTTTAGTTGGTTAGACTCCAGTAGTTACCCAAACACACACCACAAGATTCCCAAGCCTGGGCTCTTGCCGACCTGCGCTGAATGAAATTAGGTAAACAGGATGTATCCCTCCAGGGAGAGATTCCGCATTCCATTCCAACAATCTTTCTCTGGAATTTCCATGTGTAGGTAGGATCCTTGGAAATTTCAGTTTGATTTGGAGACTCTTAAGCGTTGGGATGGGTTTCCGCACGTACTAGACAATGGGGGGCAGGGGGGAAAAAAATGACAAATGAATGACTGGAAGGATTTCTTCAGTTTATTTGATGATTAATCACTGAACAGAGCTAAGCCCACTGCCCCCCCACACCCCCCAACCCTTGGTCCCACAGTCGTGTTCTCAGTCCATGTGTGGCTTGTGATGGTCCTGGTCAAATGTCCTCCAGATTCAATCAGTCATTGCTGTGTGAGGTACTTTTCTGCACACAGAGATTTGCCTGCAAAACGTCCAGTTAAACCCCACAACCCCCTCAATACCAACAATAAGAATAAAACAGTCATTACATTTGGCAACAATGGAGGGTACACTACTTTAAGGCTGTATTAATGCCAAGTAACTTCCTTATTTCACCTGCAAGCTCTGAGAAGGCCTTGTTCTCTTGGAAAGAACTTCTTCAGTAAGATCTGAGAATGTTGTTGGCCTGCAGAGGTGGGATCTCTCGGGAAGCTGAGGCCCACCCATAGGGAGGAGGCGCTGGGATTCACTAACCCCTGAACCCGTACATGCGAGGGTTGATCTCTATTCTGCGGCCGTGGAGCACAAAGCCAGGGTCCAGCCCCAATGGCCTGGGTTTGAAGTACATGCGTGGCCCCCGTAAATAGGGGAAAGGCTCTGTGACGGGACCCTGGGACCTGGGGACAGGCTGGGCCTGAGAAGGCATGGCCTGGAGCCCAGGAATCGGGAACTGAGGGGTTTGCCTGGCTCCAGGAGGACCATCCAGGGGCTCCTTGACATAGGTAATTCCTTTCCCCTGCAGATTGAGGCCGGAATCCACCAAGTACCTCTGGATCCCACGAGGGGACCTGGCTGTGGGGTCCACACCCTTCTGTGCTGTGGCATGTGGGAGGGCCATCAAGCAACCATGCATGTGGCCTGTCCATGGTTGGATCTGGGAGGGCAGCTGCACCCCCGGAACTCCAGGCACAGCCATAGCTGGGCTGGGCAGCCCCCGGCCATGCACTGTCAGCACACTGTCTATCCAGGTTCCCTGTAAACGTGGTGCTGTCTCGTTCCTTTGGGCCCCGCTGGTCAGGGTGGCTCCAAGCCAGTTGCCCTGGTATCCCGGTGAGGGCTCCATCCATTGGGCCTGTATAATGGGACCCATGCCAGGGGTGTAGCCAGGGAGCTGCTGTCCAGGGAAGGGGGCAGCATTGCCAGGCACCAGCCCCGGGATCCTGGGTGCAATATAGACACGGCAGCCCCTGCCTCTGGGCATAAGCCCGATTGGCACGGTCAACATGTTAGCACGGGGATTAAGGATGATCCGTTGGCCCTGGATACCCAGCCCAGTGCTCAGAGGTATGGGGTAGATCCTGGGCAGAGGGTAGAGTTCACACATGTGCACAACCTGCTGGCCACCAGCCGCCGACTCTATTTGAACTTGTTGTTGTGTGTCAGCTCGATCTTGACCAGTTGTGGCAATGGGTCGATCTGCCCCACTGGTATCCTGGCTACTGGGCAGATCCCCTGCACCTTCATGTGGGAGCAGGAGGGTATGTGGAGCTTGGGCAGAGGTGGCGAGGCCTGAATCTTCCAGCTGTTCAACTTGAGGTATTGGCTGATCTTCATCTGGCTGGGGCTGGGGCTGGGGCTCTGCGTGCCCTGGCTCTTCTTGTGCAGGCTGGACTTCTTCTCCTCTCTCTTCTTGTTGGCCTCCCAGTTGGACACCATCTCCGACTTGGACTCCTCCAGATTGGGCCACGTCCACAACCTGGTCTCCTCCTTGCTGGGTGTCCACTCTGTCCTCACCCTCTCCAGACCGGCTTCCATCCTGTTCCCGCTGTTGCTGTTCATCTTCTGCAGGGCTTCGAAGGCTCCGACTCCCATCACCTTCCCTAACTTCTGCTCCTGTAGCCTCCTCAGGTTGCCCTTGTTCTTCATTTCCTCCAGACTGACCTGGCACTGGCTCGACTGGTCCTGGCTCAGCTGGCAGGGGCAGGGGTTCGGTTGAGGGCTGGGTCTGGGGTCCTCCAGACTCTGCGCTGGTATCACCTGGGATTTGGGGGGGCTGGCTGTCGCTGGCCTCAGGGTTGGAGGAGCTGGGAGGCTGGGCAGAGGATTGGTTTTCCTGAACCAGACTGTCTGAAGCTGCGGAGGGTTGAGGATGTTCAGCATCTTGCATGGGGGCCTGGGGCTGCTCCCCGTCTGCAGGGGGTTGAGGTAGCTCGGAATCCACACTGTACACGGGTGAGGCTGGATCTTCCATCCACACAGTGTGGGGGGGTGATGCTGGCTGCCCAGGGTGGGAGTGGGGGTGGGGCACTTATTGAGGGTGTGGAGGTCCTGACTTTTGATGCTAGGCCTGGCTTCACATTGGCGTGTGCAGACCAATGGTCTATAGGCCATGAAGAGACTCGTCTTCCATGTCTGGGCTGCCCTGCAATTTCCTGTTTACTGAGTGGGCCTTGCTGGCCACTTGCCCCACCCTGTTTGTCAGGTCACAAATGTGCACTTGGGCTGTGATTGGCTGGGCTGCAGAGTAGCCGAATGGCAACAGCTTGCCCTGGCTCTCCTCCTGCAGCCTGGCACCTTCATGGTGGCCACCCCGTCTCATTCTTGCGGGTCGCTGGCTCCATCATCCAGCTCCCTGGTCGGTTCCCAGCTGCTTCCACATTAACCTGCCAGGCAAGGGGATGTTGGAATCAAGCCCTCTGTAGCGGTTCGCAGAACATCAGGGCACTACTGATAGCAGTACAGCCTCAGCCCTGGCTCATCGATAGGACTTGGAAGGGTAGACCAGTCACTGTGGGGTGGGGGTAGGGAATCCTCCCACTCAGCTCCTGTTAACCCTACAGCCAAAGCCCAAACTGATAAGGTTAAGAATGCACTTCCTGAAAGAGTGGTGGAAATAATGTTCGAAAGAGAATTGGATAGGTACTTGAAAATAAAAAACTTGCAGTGATGTGGAGATAGAGGGAGGGTGTGGTACTGATTGGGTAATTCGGCCAAAGAGTCAGCACAGGCACCATGGGCCAAGTGGCCTCCGTGCTGTAATATTTGAAGCACTCTGAGACGCCGTCCGGCATGAAGGGCGCTCTATAAATCAAAGTTGTTGTTGTTGTAATATTCTGTTCTATGATTCTGGTCCCTCATTTTAATGGTTGTGATAACCTGTGGGAATGTGTTTGTCTATAAACCTGCTCAGCAACTCTCTATCTCTGTGCTCTCTCACTCCCCACTCCCACTCACTCCGCGTTCTCACTGTCTTTCTCTCCCCTACTCTGGCTTTCTTCCCCTCCACTTGCCCATCCCCCGCATTTTCTCTCTGGACTCTCACTATCTCCCCTTCCTCCTGCATTTGATACAGCAGCCCAGACATCTCAAAGCACTTCCTAGTATACACTATAAAGTGAAATTATTGTGTATTTTGTGGGCGAAACGCAGCAGCTAATCCACACATCATGGATTGAGTGATCATTATTATTTCTTTTTGATTTTTTTTAAGGCTTTATTAATCCTGGGAAAGCGACCTGCCAATTGACAAACAATCGGGTTCCTACTTATTGCTAAATAAACAGAAGCTTGTTGAGTAAGGAAACTTGCCCAATGTTTCACCCTTCTGGGAATTGAACCTAGCTCGTCTCGCTTGCGCTATACTATATGCAAGGATTATTATTAACATTACAATATAGAGTTCTGACGAAAGGTCAGTGACCTGAAACGTTGACTCGTTTTCCTTTCTCCATAGATGCTGCCTGACCTGCTGAGTGTTCCCAGCCACTTCTGTGTTTATATTGGATTTCCAGCATCTGCAGTATTTTGCATTTTGTTTATTAATATAATTATTGATATCCCGAGAGGGAATTTTGCAAAGAGTGTTACCTTTAAGAAAAGGTCTCCCCCTCCCCACCTAATTGGAGACATGCATCCTGTAGGAATCATTCATACCGGCCTCTCTGCTTCACCGCATGTCTTATTCCCTTCCCATCACCAGATCTGCCATTGGCTCTTTGTACTGACGTGAATGGGGGAAATGGTGGTGGTGGGGGTGGGGGGGGGGGGGGGGGGGGAGGGGTAGGGGGAACACGACACACATGTATAAATGTGGTTCAGCAACAATACAAAGGCAACAGGAATGTTGATGCTGTGTTTAGCCAGAGAGGGAGCGCAGCACAAAGCCGTGAGGGAGGGTAGGAGATGGGAATACAGAGCATCAACTGGTCACTAGCCCTCGGCGCACTCACACACACACACTCGCGTATACACACACTCTCATACAAATAGTTACACACTCACTCGCTCACTCACACATTCTCACACAAATACACTCACACACAAAACTCTCTCTCGCACGCGCACACACACACACCCCCACCCACCATTTCTCCGATTGTTGTGGGACACTGCTGTGCGCAATTTGGCTGTCTCGTTTCACCCACAAGTATACAGTCGGCTTTCCTGCTCTCCTACCCCCTGCCCTGACCCCTCCCCTTGACATCTTTTCCCCCCCCATTTCCCTTAATCCCACTTCCATGACTGTTTGTGGTTCACTGTTATGCGAAATTGGCTGCTGCGTTTCAACCACAACATGTACAGCACAGTCCATTCACTTTACAGTATATTCTATCACGAGCTTTGAGACGCGGTGGCAGCTTACATTTATGTAGGCACCTCCCTATCTTTCCGACCCGCTTGCCTCCCAAACCACTACCCTGTGACTCCGTTCGATAGGCTCCGGCTTCCCGCAGGCCCTTTGTGAGCTCCGTGCTCCCATTCGTAGCCGCGATTTCAGCCATTCTTCCTCTATTCCTCCACCTTGCCTCCTCCTGCCCTATCTTCAGGTCGTGCTTCTTCGACTGTGCTTACGATCATCTTCGCACTACCTCAACCTTGGCTTGGGGCTACCGTCAAGTGTTCTGGGTCGCTACCCTGCATGAGGAACACTGTGTAAATACAAGTTGTTATTGTTGTTGTAATGATAATAATCCTTGCATTTGTCACGTCTTCGAGACATCTATACACTGTAATATACTGTAAAGTGATTTGACTATATTTAGTGGGTATGATTGACAGTATATCTCCTGTGAAGTCCTTTGAGATGTCTCGAAGACGTGATAAGGCGCTATTAAAATAACAATTCAAATAAATTGGCCACTTCAGTGCACGACTGTTTGCGGGACACTGCTGTACACTGCAATTGGCTGCCACATTTTGTGTACAAAGTATACAGAAAATTCACTTTACAGTGCATTTTGTGAAGCACTTTGAGATCTCTCAGAGACGTGATAAGGCGCAATATCAAATGCAAGGATTATTACTGTTATTATTAGTAATAATAATAATGAATGATAATAATCCTTACATTTCATATAGCCCTTTTTATTTCTTCTAGACGTCTCAAAGCGCCTCACAGAATATACTGTAAAGTGAATTGATTGTATTTTGGTGGGCAAAACAATCAATCAATCAATCAATCAATCAAAACTTACATTTATATAGCGCCTTTCATGTCGAGAGGACGTCCCAAGGCACAGTTAGGTAGGGACAAGAGCAGAGGGGGAGGAGTCAGGGCAGGACGAAAAAGAGTAGGAAAATTGATTGTATATTTGTGGACGAAACGTGGCAACCAAATTGCGCACAGCAGTGTCCCATAAACAGTCATGGAAGTGGGATTAAGGGAAATGGGGGGGAAAAGATGTCAAGGGGAGGGGTCGGGGCAGTGGGTAGGAGAGCAGGAAAGCCGACTGTATACTTGTGGGTGAAACGCGGCAGCCAAATTGCACACAGCAGTATCCCACAACAGTCGCAGAAATAGGGCCAGGGGAGAAAGGGGGAAAAGAGGGGAGAGGGAGGGAAAGGTGGTGTAGAGCAAGGTTAGGGAGGAAGAGCGGGCAAAACTATCATATCAACTGCCAGGGTTATTATTATACTGTCAGGTCTGAGGTTGGAGGGGAGGCGGGCGGGGATGGCAAACGCTGGGTTGAGTTGGCATCTGGTCCCTGGAGACTGTCTGATGGATTGCAATAAGCATTTTTCCCATTTCCATCTCCCACCTGATCAAGGAGGAGCATATAAAAGCCGCAGCTGCTGGTGTGAGAGCCTGTCAGCACTGACCGTCAGCACAGCCAGCTACAGGGGGGTGGGGGGGAGGGGGGTAGGTCGCTGTCCAAGTGCTGAAACATACACACACACACACACACACAGCACAGAGCACAACACACACACATAGCACACAGACATACTGAGCACACACACATCCACATACACACAGACAGAGCAAAGCATACACAGACAAACACAGCACACACACACACACACACACACAGATAAGACGACTACAAAACATGCCTCGGTCGTTCCTGGTGAAAAAAGTCAAATTGGATGACTATCCTTCCCATGCCATCGAATTGGAGAATTCCTACAGCAGAGCAGCTCCTGATAGAGTGGCCAGCCTGACCTCCCGCCTGCACAGCACAGGTAGGTTTTATTATACAGTATTGTTTATTATACTAGGTATACACACACTGTATACACACACACACATACACTAGATATGCACATATAGACTAGATATGCATATATATGCTAGATATATACCATATATACACACATAGCTTGACCTCCCGCCTGCGCAGAACAGGTAGGCTTTATTATACTGTGTATACACACATTCATATATACACAAATTACATATACAATATTATATACATATAAGTATACTATTTACATATACACCATATACATATATACCATATTCATATACACCATACACATGTGCACCATATATGAATGCACTGTAAACATATACACACTATATACACGAATACACTATATATATATACACTATACACACATACACTACACCCACACAATACAAACACACATATACACTATATACACATATACACTATACACACACACAAACTACACACATACTAAACAAACACACATATACACTATATATACACATACATAGCATACCTCTGGCCTGCAAGTACTGTATATGCACACATACACTATACACCATATACACATACATACACTAGATATACACATGTACACTATATATGTGCAGTATACATATGCACACAGCCTGGCCACCCACCTGCACAGCATAGGTCGGCTTTATTCTAATGTGTATATGTATATATTTATATAAAGGGAAATATAAATACATATACTATATATATGTCATTATAACAACAATAGCCACAGTGCATCACTTTCCTGTCATCCCACTTTATTATCCTTGTTATTACTTGTTTGTCATTATTTATATAATGTATTATGCATGTATAGTTTACAGAGAAATATGAATATACATGCACAGTACATAGATAGATAGAGATTTAGAGAGGCTGAGAAAGATAAAATATATATGGAGTGAGAGGAGAGAAATATATTTATTTTGTGTATATAAATAAACCAATGCCACAATCCCTCCTATTTTTGTTTTCGCAATTGCAGAAGCGTTTGAACACACATTTTACCCTTTACTGAAACAAGAGGATTTCGGTACATAATCTGTAAATAAAGGCAGAATAGAAATAGCATCTGCTTTCGGCCCTGCAGGAGCAGGGAACCAGCTTAACAGTGTGGCCAGGGAATGCTGTGTGTGTATGTGTGTGTGTGTGTGTGCAAGCATTTTACGCAATGCGTTCAGATATTTTAACCCATATTTTTTGTTGCAAATTTTCTTTTTAATTCATTCACTGTGTATACATACACATACTGTATATATGTATGTGTGTGTATTACACACACAAATTGTATGTATACATGTATACATATATTGTATATATACATACACTGTATACACACAATATATATACTATATATATACACTCACAGTATATACCCACTCTATATAATTAAGAATAATCCTTGCATTTGGTATAGCGCTTTTCACTCTTCTGGACACCTCAAAACGCTTGACGGAGTATACTGTAAATTGACTGTATATTTGTGAGTGAAACGCGGCGGTCAATTGCACACAGCAGAGTCCCACAAACAGTTGTGGATTGAGATTATCAATTTTTGTTGTTGTTGTGGGATTATTATCAGGCGTGGGGAGTAAGAAAACTTGCCCAAGGTTTCACCCTGCCAGGAATCAAACTCAGGTCTCTCGCTTGCAAGGCTATATACAGCTATGCAAGAAAGAGAAGTGGACAATATACACACACTGTACACACACACTGTACACACACACACACACACACAGTACACACACATTATGTTTATACACCCACTATATATACCCACGCTGTATAGATAGACCCACACTAAATATACAGACACTTTATACACACTCACTCACTGTATATGCATACAGTGCATACACACTGTACACACACACTGTGTATATGCACACAGACCGCATGGAGTCCTATAGCTCAGTGGTTAGAGCACTTGCCTCGCATCGAGAGACCTGGGATTGATTCATGGCAGGGCAAAACCTTGGGCAAATTTTCTTACTACACACACCTGATAATAATCCCTCAAGAAAACAGAAATTGGTCACTTCAATCCACAACTGTTTGTGGGACATTGCTGTGCGCAATTGGCAGCCGTGTTTTGCCCAGAAATGTACAGTCAATTCATGTTACGGTATATTCTATGAAACACTTTGAGACATATAGAAAATGTGAAAAGCACTATATAAAATGCAAGAATTATTAATAAACACGCACTGTATATCTACACACTGTATATACACACGATACACACACTATATATACAGACTGTATATACACACTGTATACACACACAATAGATCCACAGGCTGATATAAGCACAGTACATACACACAATATATATCTACTGTGTATATATATACACACTATACACACAGTATATACATACTATATAAACAAACTGCGTTTACACAGTAAATACACACACCGTATATACACTATATACACAGGCTGTATATACACAGTATATGCACACACTTTTTATACACAGGCTGTATATACACAGTATATACACACACACAATATATAGTATATACACACAGTATATACACACAGTATATACACACACTATATATATCACACATGGAATATACATACACTATACACACACTATACATACACATAGTATGTACATGGTATATACACAGTATACACAAACACTGTATATACACACTGTATATGCACTGTATAGACACACACAGTATAGACACACACACAGTGTATAGATACATATACACACACTCTATAGACACATACTTATAGACACATTGTATATGCACACTGTATAGACACACGCTATAGACACACACACTGTGTACATCCACACACTAGCGTCCTGGAGCTCAGTTTGTGCCTCACACAATAATTAATATATGATCCCATTACAGAGACCACCCCACCCCCGATACCCCACCCTGTATTATGTGCCCTAAGATGGGGGTAAGGGTGACAGCTCCCTGTGTTGCTGCACTATCCACACCCCCACCCGCCCCCATCCTGCTATGGCTAAATATAGCCACAGTTTGCTGACCGCAGAGAGCATATAAATAGCAGTGAATGGTAAACAGCCACGTGTGTGTGTGTGTGTGTGTGAGATAGACCCTGTGTGTGCGAGAACCTGTGTGTGTGAGAGAAAGAGTGTGTGCGAGAGAACTTGTGTCTGTGTGTGAGAGAGAGCCTGTGTGTGAGAACCGCTGTTGTGAAGCGCTCTGAGAAGCCGTCCCGCGTGGAGGGCGCTATATAAATTGAAGTTGTTGTTGTGTGAGAGTGCCTATATGTGAGAGCCAGTGTGTGTCTGTGTGTGTGAATGAGCGAGCCTGTGTATGTGAGAGAGAGCCAGAATGTGTGTGAGAGCCAGAATGTGTATGTGAGGGAACCAGTTTGTATGTGTATGAGTGAGAGTCAGTTTGTATGTGTGTGAGAAAGAGACAATGTGTGTGTGAGTGAGAGACAGACAGTGTGTGGGACAGCCAGTGTGCATGAGAGAGTCAGTGTGTGTGAGAGTGTCAGTGTGTGTGAGAGTGTCAGTGTGTGTGAGAGTGTCAGTGTGTGTGAGAGTGTCAGTGTGCGTGAGAATGAGACTGCGTTGGTGTGTGTGAGAAAGAGAAATGCAGCGTGTGTCTGAGAGAGAGATAGTGTGTGTATGAGAGACAGTGTCAGTGTGTTTGTGAGATAGTGTGTGTGAGTCCTTGTGTGTGCAAGTCAATATGTGTGTGAGTCTGTGTGTGTGTGTGTACATGTGTGTGTGTGTGAGAGACTGTCTGTGCATATGAGAGATAGAGAGAGACAACAACAACAACAACTACATTACATTTATAGAGTGCCTTTCACATCTGGAGGATGTTCCAAGGCGCTCAATAATTAGGTTGGGACCTGAGCAGGGTGGGCGGGGGGGGGGGGGGGTCAGGGTAGGGGGAAGGAAAGTAGGAGAGTGGGGAGAGTTAGTTAGAAGGGCAGCAGAAGGCATGGTCAAAGAGGAAGGCCTTGAAGAGGAAAGGGAGGAAGCGAGGCGAAGGGATTGTGGGATGGAGTTCCAGAATGTGGGGGCAGAGAGGCTGAAAGCCCGGCCACCGATGGTAGGGCGGTTTGGGCAGGGGACATGGATCAGGCCAGAGCCCACTGAACGGAGGGGACGGGTAGGCTGATAGGGAGACAGCAGGTCCGAGAAATAGGTGGGGGTCAAGGCCGTGAATGGCCTTGAAAGTGAGGACGTGTATCTTGAATTCAACCCTCTGGGAGATGGGGAGCCAGTGGAGACGGGCGAGGGTGGGAGTGATGTGGTCGCGGAACCTAGTGCAGGAGAGTACACAAGCTGCAGAGTTCTGAATAATCTGCAACTTGTAAAGGGAGGAGCTGGGAAGGCCGACGAGGAGAGAGTTCCCATAGTCAGGCCTAGCTGTGATGAATGTTTCGGCAGCATGGGGGGTGAGGTAGTGGTGGAGTCTGGCAATGTTGCGGAGGTGGTGGAAGGCTATACCGGTCATGGTGCGGATTTTGGGGGAGGAAGGACAGTTCGGGGTCGAACAAGACGCCCAGATTCCTGACTGGCTTTGAGACGGTGTGTGTTTGTGTAGGATACACTGAGTCTGAGACCTGGAGCTTTCTCATAGCATTTCCCTCTCTCCACACCCCCCATCCCACTTCTCCCCACTCTATGCACTCTATCTGTCTCTCCATCCTCCCTCTGGTTTCTCCCTCTACATATCATCTCCTCCTCTCTCTACCTCTCTTGATCTTTCCCCACTTTCTTATTCTCTCTCTCTCTCTGTCTCTCAACCCCCCTCTCTCTGTCTCTCAACCCCCCTGTCTCATAGAAACAGGAATAGACCATTCAGCCCCTCAAGCCTGTTCTACCAGTCAGTAAGACTTTATACCATCTGCAAATTCAGTTGTAAAACTATTCCTTCAACCAAGTCATTTGTATACATATACACATATTTATCATATAAATGATGAAAAGCTGAGATCAGCCAGATCAGCCACCTGGGGGACACCACTAGTCACGTCCTGCCAATCGGAGAACATTCCTTTTATCCCTACTCTGTTTCCTTCCTCCCAACCAATTACCAAGGCACGTCATGTAGTCATCTCCGATTCCAAGAACTTTTAATGTTGCAAATAACCTCTTGTGTGGAACCTTATCAAATGCCTTATGAAAGTCCATGTAGACCACATCAATAGACACTCACTAATCCAGAGTCATCCCACTCAGTTTCTGTTAATCCCACAAGCCGAAAGTTTTAACTCGTAGAGTGGTCGTAGCTGGACAAGCAGCGGGAAAGCTTGCCAGACTGTGATGTCAATGTGTTTTTTGCATTGACTGAAAGGCAGGTGGACACCGATTCAATAACAACTTTCAAGAGAGAAGCAGATAGATATTTGGGGAGGAGAAATTTGCAGGGCTATGGGGAAAGAGTGGGGGATGGGACTTATTTGGGACACCTCTTTCAAACAGTCAGCATGAACACAATGGGCCAAATGGCCTCCTCCTGTGCTGTGTAATTTTATGATGCTAGGACATGTCAGACACCCGGCTGATCAAAACCCACAAATAAATCCTGCCTCCCAACCGATTACAAACCTAAAGGCCACCTCCGTTTCCAAGCACTTTCATTTTTGCTAACAACCTCTCATGTGGAACCTTATTCATCGCCTTCTGGAGGTCCATGTAGACAATATCCACGGAGATCTATCTCTTATCCCACCTCCTCAAAAATCTCTCTTCTCTCCCGCCCCCACCCCCCACTCTCTCGACCCAGGTTATATCAGTGACTACATCAGGCCGAGCAGCGTTTACGAGGATGGTGATGCCAGCCTCAGCCTGGTCTCCCCGGAGCCCCTGTACGCGGCAGTGCCGGGCCGGGAGTGCTGCCGGCCAGAGCAGCCTGAGCAGCCGGACAGCCCGCAGGCGGGGGCCGGCTACATCAATGGGGACGCGGCGGTGAGCGAGGGTTACAGCGTGGCCGCCTTCTACATCACCGACGGCCGTTCCAAGCGGAGGAGGAGGAGGGGCGGGGCCGGCAGTGGGGCCGGGGGCGGGGCAGGGGGTGGGTCCGATGAGGACGTGGCTCGCGGTCCCGCCCACCGGCACGCCTGCGGAGAGTGCGGCAAGACCTACGCCACATCGTCCAACCTGAGCCGCCACAAGCAGACCCACCGCAGTCTGGACAGCAAGCTAGCGCGCAAGTGCCCGACCTGCGGCAAGGTTTACGTGTCCATGCCGGCCATGGCCATGCACCTGCTAACCCATGACCTGCGGCACAAGTGCGGGGCTTGTGGCAAAGCCTTCAGTCGGCCCTGGCTACTCCAGGGCCACATGCGCTCGCACACCGGGGAGAAGCCCTTCGGCTGTGCCCACTGCGGCAAGGCCTTCGCTGACCGCTCCAACCTGCGCGCCCACATGCAGACGCACTCGGCCTTCAAGCACTTCAGCTGCAAGCGCTGCCACAAGACCTTCGCCCTCAAGTCCTACCTGAACAAGCACTACGAGTCGGCCTGCTTCAAAGGGGGTCCTGCCAGCTCCCCTTCCGGCACCACCGGCACCCCCAGCCCTGCACTCAACACGGTGAAGGCCTGAACACTTTCTTCATCTTCATCTTCCTCATTATCTTCCACCTCATCTTCATCTCCCTCAATGCGGAGTCCTGTAGCTCAGTAGTTAGAGCACTCGCCTCGCAAGCGAGAGGACCTGGGTTCGATTCCCGGGCAGGCCTTGGGCAATTTTACTTACTTGACTCGCATCTGTTTGCCTAGTAGGAACCCGGTTGTTATTTGATTGCCGATTTGTTTTTCCGGGGGGTAATAATCCCTTGAAAAAAAATAGCAAATTGGTTACTTCAATTCACGACTGCTTGTGGTTCACTACTGTGTGCAATTGGCTGATGAGTTTCACCCACAAAACATGGTCAATTCACTTTACAGTGTAGGCTGTAAAGTGCTTTGAGATGTCTCGAAGACATTACAGTATTATTATCTCTTCATCTTAGTCTTTCACCACATCCTCTTCCATCACCTTCTTTTTCCCTTTTAATTTCTCCTTGCCTTTATCATCATGCCCCTTCTCACCTCCTCATCCTCCTCCCCTCATCCTCCTCCTCCTCTTACTTCAAGACATATAACGAACCAGGAGAAACAAGACACAGACATTGATTGCCACGTGTGATAGATAGCACATCAAAACTATTTTCTACAAGAGAGAAATGTTCTGCTTGTGATTTTCGCATGAACTTTATACAGGAATAGATTTTAAACAAGAACTCCTCACTTTAAGCTGTAGAGACACTAAAACACAGCAAACTCATTCGCTGAAATTCAGTGAAGGAACTGAAGGTGTTTGTAAACCACCGAGAGGTCAAACCTTTTCTATCGGAGGACAATAATAGTCTTATCAACCCAACGATTCATCTTTTGCCCCCTTCTCTCTCACCTTTAAGGTAACATTGTGTGTAACAAAGTGATTTTTTTTCAATGGAATTATTTATTGTTTAGTGTTTATTTTATTTATTTATTTATTTATTGGATCCTATGCACAATGCACTCTTTCTGAAGTACTGAGTTGCATTTTATATCTTAGTATGGTATGTTCCTACCACAAGCTCCCAACCCAACTCTGTCCACCCCAACCCCAACTCAACGCATTCCTGGCCCCAACCCCAACTCAACTCCAGCCCCAATTCAATTCCAGCCCCAACTCAACTTCAGCCCTAACAACCCAAACCACCTCTATCTTTGCCAGCTCAACACAACCCAATCCCAAAACCCAATCCACCCAACCCCTACTCAACCTAAATCCAACTCACCCGAATCCCATCCCCTACCCCAGTCTAACTCGACCCAGCCCCAATTCACCCCAACCATAGGCCCAACCCCAGTCCCAACCCCATTCAACTCACCACAATCCCATCCCCCACCCCAATCTAACTAACCCCAGTCCCAACCCACCCAAACCTCAACTCAATCCCAACTCCACCCACCCACTTTAACACTTCCCAAGCCCAATTCACGCCCTCCCCAACACCAGCACCAATACCTACCCCCAATTTCATCACAGCCTCAACCCAGCCCCAACCCCAGACAAACAGTAATCTAACCCATTCAACCTCACCTCAAACCCAACCAACCGAGCCCAACCAATCCCAGCCCACATCAACACAATCCCAACCCACTCCACCCTCAGTTCCAACCCACTGCACCCCCAACCCCATCCTAATGTAACTCACCCCTCTCAAACCCAAACCCCACCCCAACTCCAACACCCTTCCCCCATTTATTTAGTCCATCATTGAACTCAATATTTGATCAAGTGTTAAATGTGTTACAGAAATGCCAAAGCGCTTGTCACTTTCCGAAAGGGGGTTTACAAAAAGGAGAGAGGAGGGGGAATATGAACCAGTTGGGTGTATTTTAAGAAACTCTGCATTTTACGCATGCAACAAATATCGAATCTATGCCAATTGTAAAGTATTATATTTTAACTTTTTTGGATAAATAAGAATAAATACCGTAGCCAGTTTTTTGGGGCAATATTTCACGTAGGCGCCTACAATAAACTATAGAAGCAATAATAATATCTGACGCATGATATTTTTAAGAAGCGGGAAAAATAGCGTTTGAAATAAAATAAAAAGCAGATGATATCAGGTACATTTTAATCCAGTATTCTGAATAGGAGGAGAAAAAAAAGCAGTTATTTAAATAATAATAATACTTAATAATAACATGATAAAATATTCAGGGACTTTTCCAATATAGTCTTATAGAATTTAAGACAAATTAATCTTCCATTTTAATGCAATGCTTGCTTTCCTTTTATTGTAGTGTCTGTTTTCAGGTGCTGAAAGGACAGCGCTTCTACCCATTCAGTTTCTGAGTGGGTTTAGTTAGCCCTGTAATCATCCTAGTCACCCCCATCTTACTGTCTGACACTGTCTGACACAATGTCTGACACTAACTAGTAGCACTCCTAGAATCAGGTAGAAATCGCTGTATTTAATATCAATAACAATAATGGAAAAGGGGTTTGAATGGGAGAAAGGGCAAGTCAGTGGGACTGAAAAGATTTGCTCTTAAAGGAACAGGCACGGGCACGATAGGCTGAATTGGCTTCTTCTGCGCCTCAAATTGGACAATGGTTCCGTGATTCTAACCCGCCTTTAAAATAAAGAGCAGGAGAACTGTAGCAAGAGAAATTGAGCGGACGAGAGAGAGAGAGAGAAAGCGAGAAAAAGGAAACCCTGTAAATACCATTCGAGACTTGAAAAGAAAAACAAAAAGCACCATTTTGAGTTGTTGTTAAAAACAAGTGCTATAATCTCCTGTGTGTGCGGAGATTTTCATGAGATTTTTTTTTAAAAGCCAGTATCTGAACAGAACGGTTGTAAGCACAATGGCACCAGACACGTTTGGAGCACTTCATAATTTAAAAATAATAAAGACAATTCTTAATATATCATGTGTGTGTTTCTTATTTCTTGCAATAATCATTGTCTCATTTATTCCTCCCCCACCCCCCAACCCCATCCCCACTCGCTGGGCAAACAGATTCACATTTAAAATGAATGCAGCATTTTCCCCTCTACATCACCAGTCTGAAACTGTAATACTACTACTAATAATAATAACCCTTGCAGCGTCTTGGGACATCCTACCGACGTGAAAGGTGCTCTATAAATGTAATTTTTGTTGTTGGTTTTGCAATCCAATCCAAGACATCTCAAAACACTTCACAGAATATACTCTAAACTGTACATTTTGTGGTGGAATGCCATAGCCAATTGCGCACAAACTGTTGTGGATTACGTGATCAAATTTTTGTATTTTTTTAAAGGAAAAGCAATCTGCCAATTTTGACTGACAACCTGGTTCCTACTTACTGGTAGGTAAGCAGAAGCATGTGGAGTAAGGAAACTTGCCCAAGGTTTCGCCCTGCTCAGGAATCAAACCCAGGTACTCTCGCTGGCGAGGAGAGTGCTCGAACCACTGAGCTACAGGACCATGTAACAGTCATGTAACAAGACAGTGGACCCCTATTTGTGGCAATGAACAACCTGGTTTACTCTGATCACATCACTACAACAACTTGGATTTATATAGTGCCCTTCACGTGGGGTAGCTTCCCGGAACACTTGACAGTGGCAGAGTCTGAACCCAAGCCAGCGGGGGGTGACTAAGCACGGTCAAAAAAGAAAGTCTTTAGGTGAGATTTGAAGATAAGAAGGAAGGGGTGCGCAGGTGGCATATGAGTTAAAGGGAAAGAGTTCCAGAGTTTCGCGGCTTAGTGTCTGAAGGCACAGCCACTGATGGTGGAACAGAGAAAACGAGGGACAAAGAGGAGGTGATTAACCAGTTGTTGAGACAGGCTTACACGTTTGAGCAAAGTCATAGCCAATGTATTTTGCTTTCTTGCACAATAGCCTGCAAAATGCGCATATTAATCCACATTGTGTGTCAGCCTGGCTCAGTGGTAGTGCTCTCGGCACTGAATCAGGAGGTTGTGGCGCTATATATGCAAGTTGTTGTAGTGATGTGATCAGTGAAAACCAGGTTGTTCATTGCTACAATAAGGGTTATTATTATTATTTTATTATTGTGGGTACACATGATTATTATGTGATTCCAGGTCCTGATTTAGGAGCTCCTAAGTCAGGACCTGGAATCACATAATAATCATTGCATTTAATACAGCGCCTCATCACATCATCAAGATGTCTGAAAGTGCAATACAGGGTATACTGTAAAGTGTAGTGATTGTGTATTTGTGGGAGAAACACAGCAGCCAGTTGCGCAAAGCAGTGTCTCATAAATAGCCATGGAGTGAGCAAACAATTTTACTTGGGAGATTGTTGGCCAGAGAGCAGTGACACAGGCTCATCAGGAGCCGACACTTCAATGCAATGCAGTGCCAGGGATGTGTTGCATTGTCAGAGGTGCCGTCCTTTGATGAGATAATAAACTGAGCTCCTGTCTGCCTTTTCAGGTGTTTTCATATTAACTGCCGGAAAACACAGTCAGAAGAACTTTGTAAAGAACTTTGAGACACAGATTCAATGCTTGTTGTCACTGGATTTAGGTGAAGATGAAGCTGAAGAGTTTATCTAGTTAAAGGTTATCTAAACGTGCTTAACAGCTCATCTCTCTAACCCTGTGACCAGCCTCACTGTTCTTCTCTGCTTCTAACCCTGTGACCAGCCTCACTGTTCTCCTCTGTCTCTGTCTCTAACACTGTGACCAGCCTCATGGCCTCAAAGTCTAGGCTAATGCTCCACCACTATGCTGGGGGAAAGCTCTGTATTGTCAGGTACTTCAGATAAGATGTTAAACCGAGGTCCCATCTGTACCTGTTCAGGTGGACATTACAAATCTTGTGGCCCTGTTGGAAAAGAGAAGGCAGTTTCTCTCTCCAGGTGCCCAGGTTGGCAATCCCCTAGTTACATTTTGTCACTCGCTCCACGGTGGCTTGTAAGACACTGCTGTATTCAAATTGGCTAAAAATCCTGTGGAACACTTTAAGACATATTGACAATGTGACAGGCGCTATATAAAATGCAGGGATTAGTCTGACCAGCTGAAACCGCATAGCTTGCTATTGATGTTGTTTTCCAACAAGCTTTCCCGTTGCTTGTCCAGCTAGGGCCTGTTAGGGTTAACAGGAGCTGTAGTGGGAGGATTCCCTGTCCCCCCAGTGACTGGGCTGCCCTTCCAGGTCCTGCTGATGAGCCAGGGCTGGGGCTGCGCTGTCATCAGCAGTGAGAGCCCTGGATACACTGCGGACCCGCCTGGCTCAGGAACCAGACTAGAGACCGTCGCAGGGTGGGGAGGAGCTCGATTCCTACATTCCGTTGCCAGTTTGGCTCCATTGAAACCCACAATTACCATCAGCTCCATCTTCCCCCCCTTCAAGGAGGGTAGGAGACTGACTGGGCTGAGCTGATACCTTGCATGGTTGCTGCGTTAAAACTCCCTTTGTCCGCAAAGACCACAGCTCAACTCCAGCTGTGACACCTTGGGCAATGTGGTGTGTGTGTGTGGTGGGAGTGGAGGGGGGGGGGGGGGGGGGGGGGGGCAGGGGCACAGCCCTGGGACCCCCTCATTACTGCTTCCACCTCATTATTCTAATCACCAGCTTGACATGGACGTTCCTGCAGCCGGCTACAGAGGTTAGGACGTGTCGAGTGTGTTCCGGAAAGCCTTTCGGGCAGTTCCTGTTCACGTTTGGATAACAGTTGATGAGGATATAGATGTTGTCTGTGGTGATTGCCTGCCCAAACCCCCCCCACCCTCCAATCTCCCCCCCCCCCCCCCCCCACCCACGAACACCAACATCTGGACTGTGGACCCGTGAGTTGTGTTCTGCTATGTTGGATGCATCATGTTTCACATTGAGAGGACAGCACAAAGCACTTCACTGCCAAGTGCAGTGACTGTGTATGTTACGGGCGAAACATAGCAGCCTGTTTGTGCGCACAGCAGTGTCTCACAAACAGCCGTGGATCCAGCGAGTCACCAATTTATTTTATTGATAACATTCTGCCCTACCTGGGAATCATACCCGTGTCCTCTCGCTTGCGAGGGCGAGGGCTCTAACTAACTACTGTACTAAGCTATAGAACTCCATAGGATTACGAGCAGTGAAGTGCATTTGGGGAGGAGTGAGGCAGCTGGAGAATAGGAAACAAAGGCAGTCCATGAATAAGACAGAACTTGCTGAGGAGGGAAGCAGAAAGAGATCTTGGGATGTTAGTTGACCGATGACTCACTATGTCAAAAGAGTGTGAGGCAGCAATAAACAAAGCAACAAAAGGATGGGCTAAATAACTAAATAAACTCAGTTTAGTTGAGTTTGGATCCCCCAGATATTGTGATCAGGTTGTGCAACCCTCTGTTTAGGCCATACCTTGATTACTGTCCTGTAGGTTAGTGGTTGGAGCACTCGCCTCACAACTGAGAGACCCTGAGTTTGATTCCCAATGGAGGGAAACATCAAGCAAGTTTCCTTACTACACACGTCTCTGCTTACCTAGTGGCAAGTAGGAACCAGTTGTTACGTCAATTGGCAGATCGCTTTCCGTGGGTAATATTCCCTCAAGGAAAAAACAATAATAATTTGGTCACTCGATCCACAGCTATTTGTAAGACGCTGCTGTGCGCAACTGGCTACCATTTTTTTGCCCACATGTATACAGTCAATTCATTTTACAGCCTATTCTGTGAAGAGCTTTGAGACGCCTCAAAGATGTGATAAGACGCTATATCAAAGCAAGGATTTATTATTATTATTATCTGTTGCTGAGTGTCAGCCGGGCCTCATTAAGCAGATTGCTCTCAGTCTCTGAGAGCAGCAGCTTTCCAGCTCAGCTCAAATCAGCCCAGCTGTCTGTCAGATGTCCAACCCTCCCTGTGCCTTTCCTCCGCTCAGCAGGCTCCGGCCTGCTCAATGTCCCCCGTCTTGCCCGATCCAGCATCGGCAGTTGGGCCTTCAGCCTCTCTGTCCCCACCCACCCTGTGGAACTCCATCCCGTATTTTCTTTGTCTCGTTCCCTTCCTTGTGTCCTTTAGTCTTCGACTGCACATTCAGCCACTCTGCTATCGCTACCCTCACTGCCCTCCACCCCTCCTGATCCCAACCCCCGAATTCGGGTCCAAATCCCTGACTGTCCAGCACATTGGGATGTCCTCCTGAAATGAAAGGCCCTGTCTAAAATGTCATTTTTGTTGTTGTTTCACTCGGGTTCACACCCTGACATACAGTAACCTTCCCTCCATTGATTACTCTGCACGCGCGTGTGTGTGTGACAGTATATGATTGCATATGTGTCTGTGTGTGTGTGTGTGAGAACGTCTGTGAGTGTCTTTGTGTAAGTGTATATGTGCGTGTTTGCCTTCCCCCCCTCCCCTACCCTAGTGAAGCCAGCCAGCTGTGTAGAGTGCTTTGAGACGACCTCCCGATGTGAATGGCGCTATATAAATGCTAATTGTGTTGTGCGTATATCTCTGTATGTATATGTGCGTGTTTGTATGAATGTGTGTGTCTTTGTTTGTGTGTGTGTATATATATGTGCCTTAAAAATAATAATAATATGGTCACTCAATTCACGTCTGTTTGTGGAACAGACACTACTGTGCCAATTAACAATCAATTAACTTTACAGTATGTTCTAGTGAAGCGCCTTGAGACATCCCGACAATGTGATAAGGCACGATATCAAATGCAAAGTATTACTATTATGATAGTTTAAACATCTAGTGACTTTCCTGGTGAGTTGATAGCTGCCTGTAATGCCAATAGGTGGTGCAATTTCCCATTCACTTGCTGGTGTGTTTCCTAACAAGCTAATTATCGCCACCTGCTGATAGACATTCAGTATAACACAAATCCAAACTCCCTTAAAAACACAAATAACTGTATAACAAACCTTGCATCTCATGCAGCATCTATGCTCCACCTCAAAGTTTCTGTAAAGTACAGTGAATGTGTTTTAAAAAAAAATAATGAATACATTTTACAGTATATCCTGTAAAGCGCTCACTCCCTAGTCTCCTTCAAGTCCCATTTCAAGAGCCCCTTCTACAGTGACATCAGTTCCCCTCACTTCACTCCACCCTCCCCGACTCCGACCTTCAGCTCGGATCCGAAACACTGACTGTCCAGCGCCTTGGGATGGCCTCCCAACGTGAAAGGCGCTATACAAATGTAATTTTGTTGTTTTGTTCTGACAAAGGATTGTGGACCCGAAACATTGACTCACTATTCCTTTCGCCATAGATGCTACCTGACCTGCTGAGTGTTCCCAGCCACTTCTGTTTTTGTTTCAGATTTCCAGCATCTGCTGTATTTTGCATTTTTCTTTTAATTTTGTTGTTGCTGGTGGTGGCGCTGGTGTACTCAGTTACCAATTTGCACACAGCAGCGTCCCACAAACAGCCATGAAGTGAGTGACCAATTTTGATTTGGGAGATTTGCAGATTTGGCATTTGCAGTATTCTGCGTTTTTTGTTTATTTGGGAGATTGTTGGCCAGGACACCGGGAGAGAAAGAGAAATTCCCTTCTCAATCCCAATCGATCTATGTGATCTTTAACGCCCACCCGAACAGGACATAGACCTGTTCAGGGCCTCACCTTAATGCCTTATCCTTAGGACGGCACATCCGACAATGCAACGCTCTATCCATTACTGAACTGCCAGTTTAGTTGATGTGATTCTGAGTAGTAAAGTGAGGCTTGAACCCACAATCTTCTAACTCAGAGGCGAGAGCGATACCAATGAGAGATGACCCGCCTGGCTCAGAAACCGGACTAGAGACCGTCACAGAGGGCGGGCTGGCTTGATTATGGCATTCCATTAGCAGTTCAGCTACACGGAGACCCCCACTTACCTCACCCATCACCCTCGGGCCCACCCCCACCCCAGGAGTTGTAATGTGGGTTCAGTGAGAGGCAGACACCAGATGTAAATGCAGAAGGACTTAGTTTAATTTCACTTTGTTCCTAGATCACAATATGGTGGGGTTGTCCGGTAGCCAGGTGGGAGGTGTATGTCTTATGACATGTTTGTAAGATTTGTCTAGGTGGTCGAAATAATTTAAATTCAGCCTGCTTGCCATTCGCTTTCCCAGCTTCTCCAGCTTCTAACAACAACAACAACAACAACAACAAATTACAGTTGTACAGCGGCTTTCACGTCGGCACTGGACGGTCGGGATTTGGTCTCGAGCAGGGGTGTTGGGATCAGGAGGGGTGGAGGACAGGGAGGGTAAGGCTTCTCAAAGAGATGAATATGGTGCTATAATAATCCTTGCATTTGATATAGCGCTTTTCACATCTTATCGACGTCCCAAAGTGCTTCACAGAATATACTGTAAAGTGAATTGACTGTATATTTGTGGGCGAATCACAGCAGCCAATTATGCACAGCAGTGTCCCATAAACAGTCGTGGATTGAAATGACCAATCTTATTATTGTGGTTTTTTGGATGGATTATTATTAGGCATGTGGAATAAGGAAACTTGCCCAAGATTTTGCCCCGACCTGCCTGAATTCGAGCACAGGTCTCCCCAGCTTGCAAGACAAGTGCTCTAACCACTAAGCCACAGGAGCTCCATTTGATATTTGCTATATCAAATGCAAGGATTATTATTCTTAGTAGTAGTATTATTAAATAACTATTGTCTCTGTAGTGAGTACCTCAGGCGCCTCTGAGAAGCGAATGCCAGTCAAGTCTTGTGGTTCGATATGTTGACCATTGAGGATCAGTTTGTACAGGAGTACACCATAACCTGGAACCAGAGACCAGATAGCGTAAGCACACGCCAGTCACAGGATCATAGAATATTGTAGCACAGAAGGAGGCCATGTGGCCTATCTTGTCTGTGCCAGCTCTTTGGAAGAGCTACCCAATCAGTCCTGCTCCGCAGTTTTTTCCCCACATTCTTGCAATTTTTTCCTCTTTAGATCATTATTTGGTGAGAACAAGTTTGCAGGTCTATAATAATAATAATAATAAAAATCCTTTAGTTTAACATAACATTTTTCACGTCTTCTAGATGTTTCAAAACGCTTCACAGAATATATACTGTAAATATGTGGGCGAAATGAGGCAGCCAATTTACGCTCAGTCGTGGAATGAAATGACCAATTTTGGTGGCAACTCGGAGCGCTTGACAGTGGCGGAGTAACAAGCCAGAGGGGAGGTGACCGTAGGCCGGGACAGAAAGAAAGGTCGTCAGGCGCGATCTGATGATGGGGAAGGAAGGGGCAAGGCAGGTCGTCCTCCCGATCTGAAAGACGCTACACCAATGTGATTTTAATGTTGTTGTTGATGTTAAAGTGTGGTCACCCCAATGGTGGAACGGAGGACACAAGAGACATGCAGGAAGCCGGAGCCAGGCAGATACTGAGGAGAATATGTGACACTGAGAAGTGTGTGCTGGGAATACAGTTCAGGTTGCTCTGGTCCCAAGCCTCCAAACCAAACTGACAATCCCACATGTGTAAGGCATGAAATGGACTGTCTCTCTCACTCTCTCCGTGGAGTAACACATCCTGCTTACTAATTCTTGAGAAGATGAAGCGCAGATTAGTGAGAGCCAGGGTTTGGGGACCTCGGAGTGTGCTTTGTGGTAACTGCTGGAGTGAGTGTAACCAGCTAAAGCCGTATAGCTTGCCATTGAGAGCTGTCTAGAAGCTTTCCCACTACTTGCCCAGCTAGGACCACCCTACCTATTAGGGCTTTGGCTGCAGGGTTAACAGGAGTTGAGTGGGTGACTTCCTGCTCCAAGTGACCAGTGTATAGCTTAGCCTGTAGCTTAGCCGTTAGAGCATTTGTCTCGCAAGTGAGAGGACCTGGGTTCGATTCCCAGGCAAGACTAACACCAACAAAATTACAATTGTATAGCGCCTTTCACATCAGGAGGACGTCCCAAGGCAGGGTGAAACGTTAGGCTAGTTTCCTTACTCCACACACCTCTATTTACCTAGCAATAACAGCATCACTAAATTACATTTCTACAGCGCATTTCACGTCGGGGGGACGCTCCAAGGCGCTAATAAATAGGAACCATGAAATCCATAAAAATTTGTGGGATACTGCTATGTGCAATTGGCTGCTGCAATTCGCCCATGAAGTATACTTTACGATTTATTCTGTGAAGCGCTTTGAGACGTGAAAGGGCTCTGTATCAAATGCAAGGATTATTTATTGTCATTTTACCTACCATTCTTCTGGGCTTTGAGCCTTATGTAGATGTGATACAAGGGGCCCTGGACTTTTAAGTAACCAGCGATGTAAAACTTGTACACCTTTGCGTTCAGATCCAAAATCAAGTGTCGTTTGCCAATGGAGGAAAAGATCATCCACAAAGCCAAGAGCAACAGCAAGATGAATATACCAGTTATCTTATCTTTGGCCTGCAACAACAACACCATCAATCCAAATTCCAAAACTAATCTGAGAAACATGATATCGGTGAGCAAACAAGCGACCGACCGGTAAATGTATGGAACCGGCTCGGGAGCAAGATATTTTGGGGGTATGGGAATGAGCAATAACAGCTTGGATTGATGTAGCGTCCCCACACAGTGGTAGCAGTTCCCAGTGCTTGAATGTAGAGGAGCACAAGGCAGAGCTGGGGGTAGCCTTGTTCCATAGGAAGGTCTTCAGGCACGACCTGAAAATTGGGGGGGGAGGGGTGAGCCGGTTGGAGAGGTAGGGAAGTGCGAGGACATGGAAGGATTTGAAAACGAGTGTGAGGATCTTGAAATTTATTCATTCAGCGATGGAGAGCCAGTGGAGCCCAACGAGGGCTGGTGTGTTGGGAGAAGTTTAGTGTGTGTGCCAGGGAACCAGTGGAGCCTAGCAAGGGCTGGTGTGTTGTGGGGAGGAAGTTTAGTTTGTGTGATAGGGAGACAGTGGATCCTGGTGAGGGCTGTTATGTTGGGTGGAGGGACTTTAGTGTGTGTGATAGGGAGCTAGTGGAGCCTGGCGATGGCTGGTGTGATGGGGTACAGAATTGATGAGGGTGAGAATACAGGCGGGGGAGTGATGCACTGTGGGTGTACCTTCTTATTGAACACTTCATATAAAGCGCATCCAACAAAAGAAGTGACGAAGAGAATCAGTCCTTTCCACAAATTCGGGTGAATATAACTCAACACATAGACTAAGGCGTCACAACAGAGAAAAGGAGAGAGAGAGAGAAGGGGAGAGACATTAAACACATTAGTCACAGCACTTATACAGTGGCTTTCAGACAAACCACACAACTTGGGAATCCTGTACCGTAGTGGCTAGAGCACCTGCCTCGCAAGCGAGAAGACCCGGGTTCGATTCCTGGGAAGAGCGAAACGTTGGGCAGGTTTCCTTACTTCAAACACATGCCTCTGTTTACATAGCAGTAACTGGGAACCCCAGTTATTAGTTTAGTCAATTGGTGGATCACTTTCTAGGGGTATTAATCCCTTCAAAAAAAAATTGTCACTCAATCCACGACTGTTTGTAGGACGCTGTTGTACGCAATTGGCTGCTGTGTTTTGCCTACAAAATAGAGTCAATCCACTTTATTGTATATTCTGTCTAGAAGACATGATAAGACACTATATCAAATGCAAGGATTATTATTCTTATAACATCTCATCTGAAGCAGATGGGGCTCTGTCAATGCAATGCTTTCTCCCGCCCCCCCACCACACACACACTCACCACATACGACAGACACACACACACACACACACACAGAGGAAAGTATAGTACTGTACTGTATTGTCAGAGCAAGTGGCTGACATCTGCTTCTGTTCCTGTCTCCAGCTCCATATACCCACCCCCCTCCACCAGCATTGTTTATTAATAATAATAATCCTTGCATTTGTTATAGTGCTTTTCATGTCCTCTGGATGTCTCAAAGCGCTTCACAGAATATACTGTAAAGTGAATTGACTGTGTGTATGTGGACGAAATGTGGCAGCCAATTGTGCACAGCAGCGCCCCCACAAACAGTTGTGGATTGAGTGACCAAACTATTATTTGTTTCTTGAGGGATTATTTTATCAGGCATGTGGAGTAAGGAAACTTGCCCAAGGTTTCGCCCTGACCTGCCGGGAATCAAACCCAGGTCTCTTGCTTGCGAGGCAAATGCTCTAACCACTGAGTTACTGGACGCTCTGTAGCCATCCACCACCACCCCCTCACCGTTAGGCTGACTGCTGGTGAAGGGATGATATGGGTTCAACTTCATCTTCTTGTGAAGAATATCCTCGGTTTTGGCTAAAGTGATGGCCCAGCTGTTAAACATCTTGGAGAACAAACAGCGAGACCCACACACAGCCTCCCTACCCTTACCTCTCTCTCTCTCTCCCTCTCCTCACAACTCCCCTCACTCTCTCCTCACCCCTCCCTCTCTCTCCTCAATGCTCTCCCCCTCTTTCCTCACACCTCCCCACTCTCTCCTTACACCCCACCACCTTCTCCTAAAACACCAGCTCCCTCTCTTCTCACACCCCTCTCTCCACACCCCACTTCTCTCTCTCCTCACACCTCCTCTACTCTCTCCTTCCCCTTCCCCCTATAGACTCCCTCTGCAGCACACCTCACTCACAGCCCACCGCACCCCCCAACTCTTGCTCACACCAGCTCTCCTCTGCCCTCCCCGGTTCAGTGTCATTGTACCCCCCACACCCCACCCCCTCCACCCCCACCGAGAAAGTGAGGAATCTTCGTACCGACAGAACCAGCTGTTCAGCTCAGCATCACACACAACCTTTGTGACACTGAGTCAGAAGGTTGTGGGTTCAAAATCCCGCATCAGAACTTATATAATAGAGTCATAGAATATTACAGCACAGAAGGAGGCCATTTGGGCCCTTTGTGGAGTCCTGTAGCTCAGTGGTTAGAGCACATGCCTTACAAGCGAGCGACCCTGGTTCAATTCCCGGCAGGGCGAAACCTTGGGCAAGTTTCCATACTCCATACGCCTGATAGTACAGTAATCTATCAAGAAAAACCCCCAATAATAAATTGGTAATTTCAATCCACAACTGTTTGTGGGACACGGCTGTGCGCAATTGGCTGCACGTTTCACTCACAAATTTACAGTCAATTCACTTTACAGTATATTCTGTGAAACGCTTTGAGACGTCTAGAAGACGTAAAAAGCATTATATGCAAGGATTATTATTGTTGTTATTATTGTGCCTTGTGGCAGATCTTGGGAAGAACTAGCCAATCGGTCCCACTACCCAACTCTTTCCCTATATAGTCACACCTTCCCCCTCTCTCCTTACACCTCCTTCCCTCACCCCTCTCTGCCTTTATCACCTCTCGCCTGGACTACTCCTCACTGGTCTCCACTTCTCCACCATTCACAAAATTCAGCTCAGCTAAAACTCAGCTGCCCATGTTCTCACCAGCAACAAACTTAATTCCCCGATTACCCCAGTTCCTTGCTAAACACCTGTCACAGAGTAGATTGACTTCAAGATCCTCACTGTAATGTTTAAATTCCTCCCCTCCTCTGCACCCCCCTACCTCCCTAACCTCCTCTCTCCACACAGCAGTATCCGCTGCCTCCGCTCTACTAGGTCTGGCCTCCTCCTTGTCCCGCTGAATCTTCAGGTCTACCATTGGCAGCCGTGCTTTCAGCCTAAGCTCCGCAACTTTGGAGATCCCTCCCTCAATTCCTTCATCTCAACCCCTCCTTTCCCATCTTCAGTTCATGCTGAAGACCTTTCTCTTCGACCATTGTGAACTGCTCCAAAACGCTGCCCGGCATGGAGGGCATTATAAAAATGCTGTTGTTGTTGCATTAATCCTTGCATTGGATATAGCGCTTTCCACATCTTCTAGACGTCTCAAAACACTTCAGCTGCCCTCCTACCCTTGCCCCGTGCCCCATGCTCGAGTCCTCAACCCCGACTGTTCCCGACGTAAAAGGCACTCTACAAGTGTAATTTTGTTGTTGTTGCTGCTGCTGTATCCTTTTCAAATACTTATCTAATTCCTTTTTGAACGTTCTTATTGAACCTGTTTCCATCACCCTGCAGGCAAAGCATTCTAGATGGAAACAACCCTGATTTTAAAAAAAGTCTCCTCATCTCCCAATTATCAATGATCTTGACTCAATGTCCCCTGGTTACTGACTCACCCGCCAGTGGAAACAGCTACTCCTTATCCACTCTATCAAATCCCCACATCATTTTGAACACATCCATTAAATCTTCCCTTAATGTCTTCTGCTCTAAGGAAGACAATCCCAATTTCTCTAGTCTAATAATATATAATGATCCTTGCTTTTGATACAGCACTTTTCATGTCTTCTAGACAATACCAACAACAACAAAATTACACTTGTGTAGCGCCTTTCACATCAGGAGGATGTCCCAACGTCACAAAGCCTTCACAGAATATACTGTAAAGTGAATTGACCATAAGCGAAACACGGCAGCCAATTGCACACAGCAGTGTCCCACAAACAGTTGCAGATTGAAGTGACAAATTTATTACTGTTTTCTTTCGTGCAGGTTTATTATCAGGCGTATGGAGTAAGGAAACTTGCCCAAGGTTTTGTTCGTCCTGCTGGGAATTGAACCCGGGTCTGTCACTTTCAAGGCGAATGCTCTAACCACTGAGCTACACGACTCCACTGGTAGAACAGGCTCAAGGGGCCAATTGGCCTCGTCCTGTTCCTATCTGCCCCACATACTACGCTGAAGTGTCAGCTCGCACTTTATGAGTTTGAAGCTCAACATGAGACTTGAACCCACAACCCTTGGACTCAGGGTGTGCCAGGCTGATACTGGCCGCAGTCCCGCGCTCCCAGCAAAATCCACTAAGCAATTGATTACATACAATCCATGCATTTTGTTTATTTTTTAAGCAATGTGTCCCAATACTGGGAATAAAGGCAGTTTTGCGTTTATAACTGAACTTTATTAGCACCTTTGTCATTGCGTTTCTGCCAATACCCTTCCCATTCCTTTGTTTTGTGCTCAGCCGGGAGCGTGATACATGTGGAAACCCATCACGGTGTTTAAGAGTATCCAAACCCAGCTGGGAATTCCATGCAACCCACCTAAACATGGGAATCCTGGAGATAGATTGTTGGAATGGAACACATACTCTCTCTCCCTAGACGGAGGGACGCATTCTGTTCACCTAATTCCAGGAAGTATTAGGGGCAGGTTGGTAAGAGCTAGGGCTTGGGGGACCCCCAGAGCATGCTTTAGGGTTACTGCCGGAGTCTAACCAGCTTGTCATTGATAGCACTGTCTGGGAAGCTTTCCCGCTGCTTATCCAGCTAGGACCACCCTACCTATTATTAGGGCTTTGACTTGCAGGGTTAACAGGAGTTGAGTGGGACAATTCCCAGCCTCTGGAGGAGCTGCTTGCTGATCAAGAAGGTGAAAGGTGGGAAATGCAAGTGCTTTACGGCGTTGGGAGAATAAATGCTGATTTACACTGGGATGTGACCTTCAAAATCAGTATGCTGTTTCTATCACACACAGGATTACTGGGGTAGAATGTGAACTTGCACAACAAATATGATAACACATTGATTTATTAATTTATCCTCCTTGTGTGTGTGGGGTGTGGGGGGGGGGGGGGGGGGGGTCGGGGGGAAGGTAAGCAATATCTCCTTAGAGCTGAATTGACTCCAAGGGTGACATGCCTGGCAATGGAATGTCGCAATCGAGCTCACCCTCTGTGACGGTCTCCAGTCTGGTTACGGCAGGTGGGTCCGCGGTATTCCAGGGCCCTGCTGGTGACAGGGCAGCCCAGTCTGGCTCGTTGGCAGGACAGGGAAGGGCAGATCAGTCACTGGGAGCAGGGAGTCAACCCACTGCTCCTGTTAACCCATGCAAGCCAAAGCTCAAACAGGTTGGGTGGTCCCAGCTAGACAAGCAACGGGAAAGCCTGGCCAGACAGCAATACCGACGGAAATCTGTTTAGTTTGGAGACCTTTAAGCACTGTGACGGGTTTCCGCTCCTGTCAGATACCCAGCTGAGCAAAAAACAAATCGGAGTGCCCTCTGAAACCTAATATGGATTCTGCCTCTACCACAACTTCCAGCCTTCTATATCCTTGCATTTGATATAGCATTTTCACGTCTTCTAGATGTCTCAAAGCGCTTCAGAGAATATACTGTAAAGTGAATTGACTGCATATTTGTGGGTGAAACGCGGCAGGCAATCGCGCACAGCAGTGTCTCACAAACAGTTGTGGATCAAAATGACCAATTTATTATTGTGTTTTTTGTTTGAGGGATTATTATCAGGCATGTGGAGTAAGGAAACTTGCCCAAGGTTTCACCCTTCCCGGAATCAAACCGAGGACCCAGGCTTGTAAGGCGAGTGCCCTAACCACTGAGCTACAGGACACCACAATACAGTCAATTATCCAGTAAATTCAGTTTACAGCATATTCTGTGAAGTACTTTGAGACGTCTCGAAGACATCATAAGGCACTATATCAATTGGAAGGATTATTATTAATATTATGAAAAAACAGATGCTTGGAGCGGGAAAGAACGGTACAGATTGCAAATCATTGCGTTGGTTAAATGCTTTATCAGCAACAACTTGACCCCAGTGTTTGTTCAGTATAATTTATTAAAGAAAAGGCAGGGGACCGTGGCTTAAGGGGGAGGTGAAGGGAGTAGAGGCTGCAAGAAGACTGTTTTCTTTAGATTTAATATTAGTACGTCCAGAGTGAGTGAACAAGCAAACAAGTGAGCAAGAGAGAGAGAGACAGACAGAGAACAGAGAGAGAGTGTGCAGGGAGAGGGGAGGAGAGGAGGAGTGGGGAAACTTGATGGGAATAATAATAATCATTGTATTTGATCAGCTGCCTTATCACATCTTCGAAACATCTCAAAGCACTTCCCAGAATATACTTGAAGTGAATTGACTGTATATTTTTGTGGGTGAAATGCGGAAGCCAATTGCGCACAGTAGTGTCCCACAAACAGAGGTGGAGGGAGTGACCATATTTTTATAATTATTTATTAATTGATTTTGAAGGGATTATTACCACCAGCATGTGCAGTAAGGAAACTTGCCCAGCATTTCACATTTTTTGCTTTGCAGTGAGAGTGAGTGAGCGAGCGAGCGAATTAGTGTATGTCTGTATGAGTGTGTGTGTGAGAGTATCTGTGTGTGGGTGTATGTGTATCTGTGTGCAGTGTGTATGTGAGTGTTTATGAGTGTCAGTAAGTGTGTATGTGTACAGTGTGTTGTGTGAGTGTCTGTGAGTGTCTGTGTGTGTGTATGTGTGTAGGTGAGTTGAGTGTGTGAGTCTATGTGTGTCTTGTATGCAATGTGTGTGTATGTGGACCAGGGAATTTTCTCACGGTCTGCCTGCCTGCCTGCCTGGCTGGATTAGCTCCTTATCACATTGCTGAGCAAGCAATCCTGATATAGCATCCGCTAAGATATAAGTTATACGTTGCCCTGCAGGACGGCTGGAACAGAGGACACTTCTCTGGGGGATAGAATAGACAAGATCACAAACACTCACAAAACATAAACACCCATCGTTTGTGCCTGTGACCTGTTCTGTGGAAAGCTCAGCAATAGCCATGCACAGTGTGGTCTCGTTTTTGCTGCCCTGGTTCTGGCTGGCTCTGGGGGTGGGGGTCTACGGGGAGGAGGGGGAGGGGGCGACTGGCTTCCTCTCTGAGCAGGAGATCTTCACCAGGATGGTCCGCGTGCTGGAGCCGGGAGGAGAGACGCTGAGCCCGCTCGCTGTAGACTCTTTAATACACTTGCTCCAGGAACGTGTGCAGTGTCGCGGAGTGTCGTGTGGAAAGGTAAAGCCCGTCTGTACAGTACATAGACCTACTCAGGGCAGCTCCCAGGGCAGGTTGAGTGAGGGTGCACAGCACTGCCCTCTCCAGGTGTCACTGTGTGCGCACAGCCGACTTAGCTTGGGAAGTCCAGTTTTGGTGTACAGCGGCTGAAGGCACAGCCACTTTACTCCATGCATCTCTGTTTACCTAGCAGTAAATAGGAACACGGTAGTTAGTCGATAGCACGCTCGCCTCGCAAGCAAGAGGACCCGGGTTTGATTCCCAGGCCAGGGTGAAACCTTAGGCAACAGCAACAACAGGAAAATTACATATGTAAAGCGCCTTTCAGTTCGGGAGGACGTCCCAAGGCGCTGGGACAACAACAATTTGCATTTATAGAGTGGGGTAGCACCCAGAGAACTTGGCAGTTCGACCCCAAGTCTTGGGGAGAGGGAGTGGGGAGATGCCCCTGAGCGCGATCAAAATGAAAAGGTCTTTAATAATAATAATAATAATAATGATAATCCTTGCATTTGATATGGCTCTTTTCATGTCTTCTATTCGTCTCAAAGCGCTTCACAGAATATACTGTAAAGTGAATTAACTCCTCCCGTCCTCCCGGCGTGAAAGGTGCTCTATAAATGTAATTTTGTTGTTGTTGTAAGTGTGTACATGTGGGCGAAACACGGAAGCCAATTGCGCACAGCAGTGCCCCACATGCAGTCATGAAATGACTAAATTATTGTTGTTTTTTGGAAAGATTATTATTAGGCTTGTGGAGTAAGGAAACTTACCATAATTTTGTCTTGCCTGAATTGAACCCGGTTCTCTCGCTTGTAAGGCGAGTGCTCTAACCTTTGAGCTAAAGGACTCCACAGGCGCGATTAGTTGCAGAGAGGGGGCAAGGTGGAGGGATTGAAGGAGAAAGTTTCTGGGTTTTGGGGCGTAGTGGCTGAAGGCACAGCCATCTTACTCCATGCACCTCTGTTTTTCAGCGCCTTGGGATGTCCTCCTGTCGTGAAAGGCGCTCTATAAATGTAATTTTGTTATTGTTGTTTAGCTAACAATAAATAGGAACATGGTTGTTAGTCAATAGGCGACTCGCTTTTCTGATGTAATAATTCCTTAAAAAAAAGATCATTTAATCCAGAACTGTTTGTGGGACACTGTTCGCAATTGGCTGTTGCTTTTTGGCCTGCAAAATATACAACCAATTTCACTTCACAGTATATTCGGTGAAGCGCTTTGAGACGTCTCGACGAAGTGATAAGGCATTATATCAAATGAAAGGATTATTATTACTATTGTTATTATGTTCAGCTTTTCTGTCCACACCTCTGATACTCCCTTCTCGCTCCCTCTTTTGCCTCTTCCAAGGCCAATTTCAAGATCCTCCTCTTTGCCCATTCCTTTGGCCACCCTCCTTCCCTGACCCTCCCTGTCTTGCACCCCTACTGATCCCAACCCCTAGCTTGAGTGGAAACCCATCACTGTCCAGTGCCTTGGGACATCCTCCCGACATGAATTTCATTTGTTGTTGTTGTTGTTGTTTAATCTGTAATCTTGGTTTTATCTTCAAATGATTCAACCACATATAATAATAATAATTCTTGCATTTGATATAGCGCTTTTCACATCTTTTAGATGTTTCAAAGCGTTTCACAGAATATACATGTAAAGAATGTAAAGTGAATTGACTATATTTGTGGACGAAATGCGGTAGCCAATTGGAATTGAGGGTGGAGGCAGAGAGGTAGAGTTGGGTGTCATCTATGTACATGTGGAAATTTACCCCATGTCTGTGGATAATGTTTCCAAAGGGGAACATGTAGAGGTTGAAGAGGAGGGGACCCAGGACACAGCTCTGAGGAACACTGCATGAGACAGTGCGGGGGGCTGGAAAAGAAACCATTGACAGCGACAAAATGGAGACAGTGTGAGAAGTAGGACCTGAACCAGTTAGGGACAGAACCTTGAAGGTTGAGGTGAGAGGAGAGGCGGTGGTGGAGGATTGAGTGGTCCACGGTGTCAAAGGTGGAAGAGAGGACAAGGATGCAGAGGGAACCCTGGTCATGTTGTTGTTGTTAATGTTTATCCTCAGTGTGTCTCAGCGAGTGACGTATTCGGCTTGGCCGGGAGGAGCAGCACTGAGCTGAACGCTGAGTTGACCTTGGATGACCTCTCCCACGTGTGGCCGGGGCTCCTGTACCTGCTGACGGACCCTCAGGGCGCTTGCCGGACCATCAAGGTGGGCACATGGCTTGAGGTCAGCAGGACCTTCCAGGCCAGCCTGGTCACCCAGCCCAGCGAGCAGCTCAGTCCCCGCTCACATCCCCTGGCAGCCGTGGTACAGGAGGTGGAGAGGAACTACTTCCCCCAGGATGAAGACCAGGTAATGTTAACCACAGCTTGCATTCAATTTGAATGATAATAATAATCCTTGCATTTAATACAGGGCCTTATCACATTGTCGAGATGTCCTCAAAGCCTCTTCGCAGGATATACTGTAATTAGTGACTATCTTTTGTAGTCTAGGCTGACACTCCAGTGCAATGTTGCAAATGTGTTGCATTGTCAGAAGTGACATCCTTCGGATGAAATGTCAAATTGAACTCCTCAAATTCTGTCCCTGTTCACGTTTAAAGGCACTTTCTCTCCCAGTGTCCAGTCCAACAATCCCCCAGATTCATTTGGTCACTCACTACTGCATGGTTGTTTGTGGGACACTAAATTGGCTGCCACATTCACCCACCAAATATATAGTGATTGCACTTTACAGTAAACTTTATGGGATGCCTTGATATATCTGGATGATGTGATGAGATAAGGATTATTATTTTATTTTGTGTCATGGTTTGAAGCGTGCTGGCAGATGGCCTTGGACTAAATTACCTCAACAGGACTCTGGACTTGCAGAATCAGAGCAATAGTAGAACCTGGATAATAGAATCATAGAATATTACAGCACAGAGAGAAGCCATGTTCTTTAGTGTCCTGAGCAACAATCGAAACCTGTGGAAGAATGATGATAATTGAATTTAGAAGTACTTAATTGTATTCAGTACAAGTGTTTATCTGTATTTAGACATCCAGTGGATCAGTGTGTGTGTGTGTGAGTGTGTGTGTATTTTCAGATCATTGCTAATATTTATGATCTGTCGCCATGTTCGGTGCTCCCGTCTTCCGTAACATGGATGGAGTCAGTGAGGAGGAAGTTACTGGCGTCAGAAAATGAATTCATTATAAAAAATAAACAGGACATAATAAAACCAGAAGAATTTGCCTGGTGAAAGAAGACCAAGGTCTATCTTGTTCGCCTTCCACTATACACTGTATCCCGAGATATAATTTTCTCGTAGAAATCTATCTAATTTGTTCTTGAAACAAATAACATTTTCTGTTTCCGCCATCTTTCTCCCCCGGGAGCTTGTTCCATAACTATACTACTCGCTCAGTGAAATAGTGTTTCCGCAGATTTGGTCTGAATTCAACCCCCTTCAACCGCAGCCCCTGTCCTCTGGATTTACTGTTCAGTATGAGAAAGAGCAGCTGATCTTGATCTACATTATCTCGTTCTTTCAGAATGTTAAAGAGCGTAACCATATCGCCCCTCAACCTTCTCTTCTCCAGTGTGAGGACATGTCTCATCCTGACATCCTCAGTTAACAGGACTTTGTGAACGCCCTGTAAGAGTGTAGGTGTTGAGGTTGATGCACTCTCTCTCTCTCTCTCTTGTAGGGCTGCGTGGATTTGAGGCAGATTTTGGTGGAGAGCGGCCTGAATTCGGGAGCTGTGACTGAACATGACGTTGCTCACTTTTCGGCCGTCCTCCTGCACCACGTGCTGCAGGGCCACTGTCTGCTCTCTCAGCCAGAGCCTCAATACTTCCTGGATTACATCTTCCACACATTCCAGAATGAGTCGGAGAATATCACGGCAGAGGGTATATTTATATTTACACTGTGCAGTGCGGCCAGCGAATTATTGTTGAGTCATGTAGCCTAGCAGTTAGAGCACTCGCCTCGCAAGCGAGGAGAATTGGGTTTGATTCCATAGAAAGTGATATCTATGGCAACCTGAACCCCTGCATGGCTGTATTTTGCTGTCAGAGCAGGTGTGGTGAATGAGTTTTACTCTGTCTCTAACCCTAACCTGGGAGTGTGGACTAACAGTGTAGCGGGATCTTAATGGGGCTTTAACTCTGAACTGGGAGAGGGGAAGGACAGTTCAAAGAAAGCTTTACTGTGTGTCTAACCCTGACCTGGGAATGTGGACCTTGCGACATCCTCCCAACATGAAAGCAACTACACAAATGTAATTTTGTGATTGTTGTTGGTGGAGGGACGTTGTAGAGGAAGCTTTACTTTGTTTCTAACCCTGATTTGGGGAGTGTGGACGGACAGCGTAGATCAGAGGGAGCTTTGGGTTGAAGTCATGTCAGGGATCTATTAATGTGTGGTATAAGAAAGTGGTTACAAACTATTACTGTATCACAGTGACCTCCTGTACCATCCCTGAAAAAATCAATGTGTCCACCTTACAGATCTGAATGAGCTGATGAGTCACATTGGCCTGGGAACAGGTGCGGTCCGCGATCATATTCTGTCAGTGAGAAGCCTGGAGCAGAGGAACCAAGTCCAGGACAACAGCAGCATATGGGACATAGTACGTTTCAGCCTTTTTAATCATTGTGATAATATTCCTTGCATTTGGTATAGCACTTTCTCATGTAATTGAGACCCTCTCAAGTGCTTCACTGATACAAGGGCTGTAGCAAATGTTATTACAGTAGAAGCCCGTTTATCCGGCACCCTCGGGACCTGGCTAATGCCGGTTAAAGCGCGTACTGGATATTCGGCCGAAACGCACCCCCAAAAAATTTCAATGCATTTTTCCGGATAAATTCCGGTTAATCGAATGTGGATTTTTTTTTGCGATGCCGGTTATACGGAAGTTACGATTGATCGGGTGCCGGATAAACAGGCTTTTACTGTTTAATATTATTATATGTTTTGGGGTGAGATGAGGAGTGAGTGAGACCGGACCGGACCTGACTTTTGCCCTTCTCGTTGCAGACTTGCTTCAGTGCCGGTGATTTGCTGGAGATTTACCAGATCCCCATCAATGGCACAATCTCTCGCAGTCAATTTGTTCAGCTGAGCCCCGCCTTGATACAACAACTGCTGAGTGGCGTCTGTTCTCTCCTTCCAAGCCCAGAGGACCCGAAGAATCAGCTGACCACAGCAGAAAGTACAAAGCTCTTACATGTAATATCTTTGTCCCGTCCCGCACCAGGCTCCGTGACCCTATCACCCCCATTCTCACCCGGCTCCACTAGCTCCCCATTCATCAGAGGATCATGTTACCTGCAAACTCCACACCAACCTCTAACAATGCAATACCCCTCCAGCACTGCATTGGAGTATCCAACCACTCTGCCCCCATCCTTTGGAACTCCATCCCACAGTCCCTTCGCCTCACTCCTTCCCTTCCTTCTAGTCAGGTCTCAAGACCCTCCTCTTCGACTGTGCCTTTGGCCACCCTCCTACCTGTCTTATCCTGCAACCCTGCCTCTCCTGATCCCGACTCCCTGCTCGGGTCCAAATCCCTGACTGTCCATCACTTTAGGACATCCCCCCAATGCAAAAGGTGCTTTACCAATTTGTTGTTGTACTAGTAGTTGAGGAAACCCACAAAGTCAGCAGTGAGAGTGTCCAAGGGCCATAGGTTGGCCACTGCTGTTTTAGGGTTTGATTTAAAGTTTAAGAAAATTTTGCGTCTTCTTTTTGCTCTCTGTTTGTTTCTCTCTCTGGGGGTAGCTAGTCACCCCACTTGACTTCTGTTAACCCTGCAAGCCAAAGTCCTAATGAGTAGGGTGGTCCTAGTTGGACAAGCAGCAATTACCCCAATGCAGCTGAGGTCTCCAAACCTTGGCTCTTGCCAACCTGGGTCTGATACTTCCTGGAATTAGGTAAACAGGTGGTGTCGCTCCAGGGAGAGAGTGCACATCCCATTCCAATAATCTATCTCTGGGAATTCCATACGTAGGTGGGAAACCCTTAAAAAAATACATGCAAATCTCAGCTTGGTTTTGAGACTCTTAAGCACGGTGATGGGTGTCTCCGTGTGTCAGACACCTGGCTGACACCCTGAAAAATATCTCTCTCTTGCTTTCTCTCCACAGAATATATTTACGGCACAATTGCGACACTGCTTGTGAGCCTGTGCGCTGTGTTCGCCATTGGGATAGTCGCCTTCACTACCTGCAGCAGCCTGTATGAATACATTATTCAGATGCTCATTAGCCTGGCTGTGGGCTCACTGAGTGGTGATGCTGTGCTACATCTCATCCCATCGGTGAGCAAGTGTTCAGCTCCTTGGGACATCCTCCCGACGTGAAAGGCACTCTACAAATGTAATTTTGTTATTGTTGTTGAGTTACCATGACACTGATGGCCGGGGCTTCAGCCTCTCTGCCCCCACGCTTTGGAACTCCATTCCACAGTCCCTTCGCCTCGGTCCCTTCCTTGCCTGCTTCAATGCAGGTCTCAAGGCCTTGTACTTTGACTGTGCTTTCGACCACCCTCCTTTCCCTACCCCCTCCGCCCACCTTACCCCGACCCCCTGCTCGGTTCCAAATCCCTGTCTGTGCGGTGGAACATCCTCCTGATGTGAAAAATGCTGTGTAAATCTAACACATTGTGGTTGTAACTATGATGGCTTGTGTTTCTGTGCCAGTTCCTGAATTTCAACAGCTACAACCCAGAGATGGGTTACAACCACTTCAAGGATTCCACAAACATCTGGAAACTGCTTTTAGTTCTCGGAGGTATCTACATATTGTTCGTGATGGAGAGGGTGTTCGGCATCTTGATGGGAGACAACGAGGTAATACTTTGCCAGCACAAGGCTTCCTAAGCTCCAAAGTGAATTCTCTTATTACCAAACAACCTTCTGTGGACAGCGCTTTCAATTGGCAAGCTGGTTCGGTTTTAGCTGGTAAGACTCCAGCAGTTACCCCAACCCACACTTTCGTCAAGGCTTGGCTCTTGCCAACCTGCGCCTAATAATTAATGGAATTAGGTAAACAGGATGAGAGAGGAATCTTCACCAGGGAGAGAATGCGTATTCCATTCCAACAATCTATCTCTGGGATTTCCATATGTGGATGGGATGCATGGAATTCTCAGCTTGGTTTGGAGACTCACAAAACACGGTGATGGGTTTCCACACATATCAGATACTCGACTGATCCACCCCCCACAAACATTTTTCCCAGATCCTCCATGTTTTGTTTGTTGTAACATTTAATAACCCCACCGCCCCACCAACCCCACCAAAAAGATGTGGTCACTCAATCCACCTCTGTTTGAGGGACACTGCTGCGCACAATTTGCTATGACATTTTGCCCACAAAATCGACAGTTAAATCCACTTCACCATATATCCTGTGAAGCACTTTGAGGTGTCTCAATGTCCTGATAAGGCGCTATACCAAATGCAAGTATTATTGTTATTTCTCAAAACTCAAAATACTACAGATGCTGGGAACCTGAAACAAAAACAAAAGTTGCTGGGGAAACTCAGCAGATCAAGCAGCATCCATGGAGAAAGGAAAAAGATTCAACGTTTTGGGTCTACAATCCTTCGTCAGGGCTCTTGTTATTTCTCATTTGCTTTAGGCCTCTGGGTGGGGTGCACTGCCACCTAATGGGCAAAAGTTAATGTCAGCGCTAACTCTGAAACAACACAAAGCTTACCTTGTACAATACAACATCAACTTGCATTTATATAGCGCTCTTCATGCCGGACAGCATCTCAGCATCTCGGTATCTCGGAGCACTTAACAGCGGTGGAGCCCAATGCTGAGCCAGAGGGAGGGGGAAGGTGACCATAGGCATAGTCGAAGAGCAAGGTCTTCAAGCATGTCACAAATGGGGAGAGATGGAATAAGGCGAAGGGATTGGGGGAGAGAGTTCACAGCTTCAGGGCACAGTAGCTGAAAGCACAGCCTGTGCCAACTCTTTGGAACACGCAATTGGTCCCACACCGCCTCCCACCACACTGCCCCACTACCCCCCCCCACACACACTCCCCATCACCCTCTCTCTTTCCCTGTATCCTTGTAAATTTTCCTGTTTCACGTATCCATCCAATTCTCTATTGAAAGTTGTTATTGAATCTGTTTCCACCATCCTTTCAGGCAGTGCATTTCAGATGTGAAGTGGTTAAAATCGATGTTGAGGCCAGAGGGCTGTAAGGTGCTTGGTAACACACATGTCCTGGTTGTTTTGCTGGCAGGAGGAAGATGATGGCCGTCATTGTGACCACGTGCTTGCAATCCAGTCATTCAAAGACGAGCAGAAGAAACATCAAACAGTGTCCCAGGTGGATTTGGTAAGGATTCCAGCCCCTTTTATTTCCTGTTCATTCCCCATGTCACTTCCTCTTTTTCTCTCATGCCTTTCTTTTCTCACTAGTTCTTTCTTTCTCTCTCTCTTCTGGTTTCCTTACTGTTTTCCTAACACTGTAAGTTAACACAGTTGCCGACTCCTGTAACACTGTGGTTAGAGAACGAGAGGGCTTGGGACCCATTGTATGCAATTGACTGCCACAAAACACAGGGTCAATCCACTTTACAGGAAATCCTGTAAAGCACTTTGAGATGTCTTGACGACGTGATAAGATGCTGTATCAAATAAAAATCAAAAGAATTATGATTATATTCTGTATAAAAGACGTTATATAGTGCAGATTGTTGTTGAGAACATCTAACGTGTGTTCAAACATCTTCACATCTAGGTGACCTCAGAGATGTCCTCGGATTCTAAGATTAAAAAATGCATGAGTAAAGGTTAGTTAAAGATCTTGGTTCATTCCTCACCAATAATGGGTTCAGCTTCAAACTGCTTCAAAAAACATTGTTCATTCCCTCAGCTTAGTGGTTGGAGCACTTCCTTCGCAACCGAGAGGACCTGAGTTCGATTACCGTCAAGGCAAGGCATTGAGCAATTTTCCTTGCTCCACATGCTTCTGATTACCTAGCAGTAAGTAGGAACCCAGTTGTTAGTCAATTGGAGGAACGCTTTTCCAAGGATAATAATCTATTCAAAAAACGTTTGTGGGACCCTGCTGTTCACAATTGGCAGCTGTGTTTCACCCACAAATATACACAGTCACTAAACTTTAGTGTGTCCTGTGAAGCGCTTTGATTCATCTCGAAGAGGCGCTATCAGAGGTGCTATAACAAATGCAAAGATTATTATTATTATTCTTTACATCTTAAGGGACAAAAGAGCTTTGCCCTCACGGCATGTATAAATGTGAATTGTACTGTCCATGTTATTTGATGTTTTTCTATTCTCTGTTTTATCCTTTGCTCCCCTAGAGCTGCGATTGCTACCCTATATGATTGTTATAGGTGATGGGATCCATAATTTTGCGGATGGGCTGGCTATAGGAGCTGCCTTCTCTTTGTCCTGGAAGGCTGGACTTGCTACAACAATTGCAGTTTTATGCCATGAAATACCTCATGAAATAGGTAAGGATATTCTTGTGCATCTCAGTTTCTCCCTCACCTCCCTCCACCCACCTTTACACCTGAGCCCTGATATTTCCAAAATCATTATTGTGAAATAACTGTTTTTACCATCATAGTTACTGATAATACTAATAATAATCACTCAATCCATGACTGTTTGTGGGACACAGTTGTGTGCAATTGGCAGCTGCATTTCACCAATTGGCTGCCGCATTTCAACAATTGGCTGCCGCATTTCACCAATTGGCTGCATTATATAGTGCAATTCACTCCGTGACCCGCTAGCACCATATCAACCTGTACATTTCCTCTGGTCAGCAGGCGCAGGCCTGCTCCATGTCCCATGCCCAACCCTCCCCACTATTGGCAGTCAGGCCTTTACCCCTCTCTCTGCCCCCATCTTTTGAAACGCCATCTCACAGTTCTTTCACCTTGCCCCCTCCCTTGCCTCCTTCAAGGCATGTCTCAAGACCCTCCTCTTCGTCCGCGCCTTCACTCGACTTCCTACCCCTACCCACCTTGCCCCTCCACCCTCCCTGACTGGTGGCTTGGAAGGTCCTCTTAATGCGAAAGGCCCTATCCAAATGTAATCTTGTATTGTACCTATTCGTAACCCCACTTTAGCCATCATAAACATTGCTACCTAATCTTATTCCACCTTCTTAAGATTGTGGTTGCCATCTGCCCTGTAGGTGACTTTGCAGTCTTGCTGCACGCAGGTTTGTCCATAAAGAAGGCCCTGCTGTTGAACATTGGAAGCGCCATGACCGCCTTCATTGGCCTATACATTGCACTGGGAGTGGCCACGGATCCCATGGTTCAGCAATGGATATTCACGGTGACCACAGGACTCTTCCTGTACGTGTCCCTCGTAGATATGGTAAGTTTCATCGTCCTGACTCGTGCTTACACCTCCGGCTCCGAAGGTTGTAGTAGAGGTTGGAACACTCATCTCGCAAGCGAGAGGACCCGGGTTTGCAAGTTTCCTTACTCCAGACACCTCTGCCTACCTAGCACGAGGTGAGAACCCATTTGTTAATTGTTTGGCGGATCGCTTTTTTGGGGATAATCCCTTCTAAATAAATAGCAATAATAATAAATTGGTGACTCAATTCCTGACTGTTTGTGGAACACTGCTGTGTGCAAATGGCTGCTGCGTTTTGCCCACAAAATGTACAGTCAATTCACTTTACAGTATATTCTCTGAAGTGCTTTGAAGCATCTCGGAGACATAATAAGGGGGTTGTATCAAATTCAAGGATTATTATTATTATTGCAAAAGAAAAAGGAGTTTTTTGCTCCCAGTGTCCTGGTTGATGAACCTAAAGGATTGCTCACTTCATAGCTGATTGTTAAACACCAGGAGAAACTTGCTTTCAATTTTCTATAGAAACCTTAATCTCGCCCCAAACCGACAGGCTGTTGGTTTGATGCTACAGAAGTTCTGATAATGGAGCACCTTTGCCCTCCCACCACTATCACTGTGCAGGAGCAATAGCCTGGACCGGGAACTCGATTCAGTCTACGTCAGCCTTACTCAGTGGTAGCACTCTCGATTCTGAATCATAAAGTTTTGGATTTGAAGCCTCCATGTCGGGACTTGGAATCACATAATCTAAGCTAACACTTCAATGCAGTCCTGGCGGGGTGAGCTGCATGGTTGTAGGTGCCGTCCTTTGGGTGAGACGTTAAACCAAGGTTCCTGCCACATGTTTGGAAGGATGGTAAAAATCTCTATTCAAAAAGAGAAGGCAGTTTTTCTCTTCTGATGTCCTGGCCGATTATCCCCTCAAATAAAACTGGTCACTCACTCCATGGCCGTTGGTGGGACGTTGCAGTGTGCAAACTGCAATGTCGCGTTTCGCCCCCCCCTAGCCCCCCCCAAAAAAAAAAAACCCAGTCACTGCAGTTTATGGTAAATCCTGTGAAGCGCTTTGAGGCATCTCAATAACTTGACATCAATTCTAAGGATAATTACTGTATTCTAATTCTCCACTCAGGGACTTCTCTGGAGTTTGACAAAGCTTCTCTTTCTCCCTGCAGCTGCCTGAGATGATGAGAGCGAAAGGCAGCAATCCCTGGCTGATGTTTTTTCTGCAGAATGTGGGCATGCTGCTGGGCTGGGTCACACTCCTGCTTCTCTCACTGTTTGAGCACCAGATCCACTTCTGAAAGAACAAAGACCTCACCCGACCCTGGCACAAAATCCTTTCACAATTGTGTGTCAGCCGGGCTCAGAGGTAGCGCTCTCGTCTCCCAGTCTGAAGGTTGGGGATTCAAGCCTCTTGTTTCGACTTGGAATCACATTGTTCAAATAACTCCTTGGTTATTTGTGGGACACTACTGTGTCCAAGTTGGCTATGGGTTTTGCTCACAATACACAGTTAATCCACTTCAGTATATCTTATGTGGTATACTTTGAGATGTCTCGATGACGTGATACAGCACTATAAGAAATGCAAGGATTATTATTATTAATTTCTCCGTTTCTCTCTCTCTTGGAACTGCTACGCTGTGGTGCCCAACAACACCTCTCACACTACGATGTATCTTACAGAGATCCTCCTCTCCTCAAAGTCGTGAGTCAGGAACAACGGACACTGATTTAAGATATGTGGAGTCCTGTAGCTTTGTGGATAGAGTATTTGTCTTACAAGTGAGAGAACCTGGGTTCAATTCCCAGGCAGGGCAAAACATTGGGCATATTTCCTGTTAAAAGGACTATTATTGTTATCAAATTACAGATAAGATTGCTCCATCTTGCTACCCATCAACTCCCTATAAGTCCTATTCCTTCTTAGAGACATTGGTCCTAATGTCTTCTGCACTTTAATAATAATTATGATAATTATGCTACCTCCATTCACATTGTCCAGATTGATGTGGATAAATAGTTGTTAGGTCAGTATATCAAGAGATATGGGGAAAGGGTGGGTAACTGGAGTTGAGCTACAGATCAGCAATAATTTTATCAAATGGTGGAACATGCTCGAGGGGCTGAATGGCTTACTCCTGTTCCTGATTTGGCGAGACTCCCAGTATTACACTACCATTTGCGTGAAAAACTGCCTCCTAATTTCACTCCTAAAATAGACTGGCTCTAATTTTAAGATCATGAATGCAGAATTGCAGCTGGTAGAAACAAAACGCTAAAGAAAGGCCGTAGGAATCAGTGGAGCTATTTGAAAGCGAGATGGAGAGATGTTTAGGATATATTTTGGGAGACTTAGTGTTAAGGACATGTGGAGTGACAGATAGAGAAATGCGGATTAAATTAAACTGATAAGAGGCAATCCTGAACCTGTAAATTTGATGGGGAAATCAATAGGCTAAATATTAATAAGAATACTTGCATTCGCATTTATCACGTCTTTGAGATGTCTCAAAGCGCTTCACAGAATATACGGTAAAGTGAACTGCACATTTGTTGGCAAAATGCAGCAGCCAAATGCACACAGCAGACTCCCACAAACAGTGGTGGATTGAGTGATCAAATTATTATTATTATTTAAAAATTTTCTTTATTTTTTTGAGGGATTGTTACCCCCAGAAAAGCAATCCAACAATCAACTAACAACCAGCATCCTACTTAGTGCTGGGAAAAACAACAACAACAACAAAATTACATTTATAGAATGCCTTTCACGTCGGGAGGATGTCCCAAAGCACTGAAACAGAGGTGTGTGGAGTAAGGGAACTTACCCCGCAGGAAATCAAACCCAGGTCTCTTGCTTGTAAGGTAAATGATCTAACCGCTAAGCTACAGGACCATGAATGGTCCATTACTGCTCCACAAGTCAGGTCTAGGCACTGACCAATGTTGCAATGGTTTATTGTTTTTGTAAGACTTTGGAATATCAGTTCTAAAATTGGCTTCAGCAAACCTTTGCCTCTGATAGATCAGGGAGAGGAAAGTAGAGAAGCAAGATATTGCCACAAGCTCCCACCAGTGACCTGGGGATAAAGTCACAGGGTGGGCACTTCCTTCAGTCCATACTAACTTTTGGGGCTGTAGTTTTATGATGTCGTCATAGACTAGATGGGCCGAATGGCCCCCTTTTGGGCCGTAAAAAGTTCTATAAATCCATGCCCCCAAAAGCAGCAGCGGACTCTGCTTTTTCCCAGTCTTTTTTCCACAAATATGCATGCGCGGAGATAGCATTTCAACGTGATCTGATTGCAATTGTTAGAAAGAGGAAAGGTAACAGTAGCTTGTGCTTATTTCACCTGTGACTGAGACAATGAGAAAGGAACGCGCATGCGCATCGGAACTAAATGCAACTCAGTGGATAAAAAAGGCACGGCGTCTCGCTGCTTTTCTGTTGCTTTTATGGTAGGCATATAAAATCGCAGTTAAATAATTTGGGTACTTTCTACCAAAAATCGTTTGCATTATCTAAAATGTGCATTGTAAAAATATAAACCATTAAATAATCATATACAATTTAAAGTTTTTATTTTCATAAGATAGGCTCTGCCTATCCTGACTGCACGACCCTAGCTCCCACCCATTCTGGTGTCTCTCCACCACCCCACTCCCCCCCCCTCCCCCCCCTCCACCCACGCACCCTGGCAGATCTCTCCCTTCTTCTTAACATGTAACAACAACAACAACAACAACAACAAATTACACTTATAAAGCGCCTTTCACGTCGGGAGGACGTCCCAAAGCGCTGCACAGGAGGCGTGTGACCCGAGCTGGGAGGGGAGTGTACGGGAAGGGGTGAAACATGTAGGGGAGGTCGAAAAATTCTGGGTGGAACAAAAGGCACGGTCGAAGAGGAAAGTCTTCAAACCGGCCTTGAAAGAGGAAAGGGAAGAAACGAGACAGAGGGATTGGGGGATGGAATTCCATAGGGTCGGAGCAGAAAAACTGAAGGCCCGGCCTCCGATGGTGGGGCGGTTCGGGCGGGGGGCTTGGAGCAGGCCAAGTCCTGCTGAACAGAGGGTCCGGGTGGGCTTGTAGGGGGAGAGTAAATTGGTTAAATAGGGCGGGGCAAGGCCATGTAAGGCCTTGAAGGTGAGGACGAGGATCTTGAATTCGATCCTCTGGAGGATGGGTAGCCCAGAGACCACAGTGTAAATACAGTACCTTCTTAAAACTTCCTTAAAACAGGATTCTCTTCTAAGCCAAGGAGAGTTAGCCATTAATGAACACTAGGTAAGATACATCTGTCCTGTATAGGGTTTCCACAAAGTTCTATGACTTTCTTTATCTCTACAGTGCTTTGACCAACCACAGAGAAATGTGGAAGAAAGATGATAATTGTTTTTAGAAATACTTGATTGTATTCAATACAAGTGTTTATCTGTATTTGAACACGCAGAGGATGGATGTGAGTGAGCTCCAACAGTTGCATGGCAGATAATGATCTGTGCCGTGTTCAGTGCCACATCTTCTGTAACATAGATGGAGTGAGGAGACAAAATGCACCTCTAGCTTCAGCTCCTCCGTTGTCTCATATCTCTTTGGTTTGTAACAGGGGTATAACTCTATGGACATCCTATACATACCTGTACTTATTGCAAGCCCAATTACTGCACATACTGCAAAATACAGGATTTTAAAAAATTCACTCAATTTGGAAGCTTTCCCAAGATTTTCCAGTTCTTTATAAATCCATAAAATGCAGTCAATTCACTTTACAGTATAATCTGTGAAGCATTTTGAGACAGCCAGAAGACATGATCAAGTGCCATATAAAATGCGTATAATTATTATTATTAATCCCTGCACTGAATAAAATGACTAACAATGGATTATTGTCCATTCTACCTTTTTAGCTGGCAATTACTCCCAAAGCACACTATGGGGTTCCCGAAGCCTTGGCTCTTGCCAACCTGCGCCTAATACTTTACAGAATTAGGTAAGCAGGAGGTATCTCTCTATGGAGAGAGAACGCATTCCATTCCAACAATCTATCTCTGGTGTTTCCATGTGTAGGTGGGATGCATTGGAATTTTCACCTTGGTTTGGATACTCTTTCTTAATAATAATAATAATTCTTGCATTTGATATAGCGCTTTTCACATCTCGACTTCTCAAAGCGCTTCACAGAATGTACTGTAAAGTGAATTGACTGTACATTTGTGGCGAAACGCGGCAGCCAATTGCGCATGGTAGTTTCCCACAAACAGTTGTGGATTGAAAATAACCAATGTTTATTATTGTGGTTTTTTTGGAGGGATTATTATTAGGCATGTGTGTGTGGAGTAAGGAAACTTGCCTAAGGTTTTGCCCTGACCTGCCTGGATTCGAACACACGTCTCACGCTTGTAAGGCAAGTGCTCTAACCACTGAGCTACAGGAGCGTGGTAAACCAACCAACAAATAAATAAATAAATCTGAAACAAAAACAAAAGTTGCCGGGGAAACTCAGCAGGTCAGGCAGCATCCATGGAGAAAGGAAAAAGAGTCAACGTTTCGGGTCTACAACCCTTCGTCAGGACCTCTCTCCATGGATGCTGCCTGACCTGCTGAGTTTCCCCGGCAACTTCTGTTTTTGTTTCAGATTCCCAGCATCTGTATTGTTTTGAATAAATAAATGTGTCCTGTTTTAACTCACACTTTGGAGACATTCCCTAAACCGACACATTGTAGACGTTCCCTAACTCACTCACAGACACAGACACTGAACTGGAAAAAGGACTTCTATTTTTCGGTTTTTTTTAGTTCAGTGACACAGGCGGGAGGGTTTTACACTGCGCCTGCGCGTCGCTTCCAAATACACGCACGCGAGAGCTGCGCCGGAGTATCGCGAGATGTGGTGAGCGAGTGAAGCGCCGTGAGCCCGGCCCCACAACCGCACCTCAGCCCCGGGCCCCACAACCCCGGCCCCACAACCCCGGGCCCCACAACCCCGGGCCCCACAACCCCGGGCCCCACAACCCCGGGCCCCACAACCCCGGGCCCCACAACCCCGGGCCCCACAACCCCGGGCCCCACAACCCCGGCCCCCACAACCCCGGCCCCCACAACCCCGGCCCCACAACCCCGGGCCCACAACCCCGGCCCCACAACCCCGGGCCCACAACCGCACCTAGGCCCCGACACTGTTGGTCTTGTTTTTGAGGTGAGTGAAAAGGCCATGCGTACCATAGCAACCACCCCCCAGCCTGGGTACCATCTCCCCCCCGCCCCCCCCCCCAGCCTGAGTACCATAGCAACCACCCCCAGCCTGGTTACCCCCCCCCCCCCCCCCCAGCCTGGGTACCATCTCCCCCCCCTCCCCCCAGCCTGGGTACCATAGCAACCCCCCCCCCAGCCTGGGTACCATAGCGACCCCCCCCCCAGCCTGGGTACCATCTCCCCCCCCTCCTCCCAGCCTGGGTACCATAGCGACCCCCCCCAGCCTGGGTACCATAGCAACCACCCCCAGCCTGGTTAACCCCCCCCCCCCCCCCCAGCCTGGGTACCATCTCCCCCCCCCCCCCCCCCCCAGCCTGAGTACCATAGCAACCCCCCCCCCAGCCTGGGTACCATAGCGACCCCCCCCCCCAGCCTGGGTACCATAGCGACCCCCCCCCCTCAGCTTGGGTACCAAAGCAACCCCCCCCAGCCTGGGTAACATAGCACCCCCCCCCCCCCCCCGCCGGGTTACCAAAGCGACCCCCTCCCAGCCCAAGTACCATAGCGACCCCCCCCAGCCTGGGAACCATAGCAACCCCCCCCCCCCCCAGCCCGAGTACCATAGCAACCCCCCCCGCCTGGGAACCGTAGCACACCCCCCCATTTCAGGCACTATGGCAGATGACAGCTCAGCTGGGTAGGGCAGATCAGTCACTAAGAGCAGGGAGTCCACAGCCCGAATGGTGTAGGATGGTTCTAACTGGACAAGCAGCAGGAAAGCTTGGCCAGACAGTGATACCAATGATAAACTTCTGCTTTTGTTCAATGATAAACTATGTGGTTTTAGCTGGTTAGTCTCCAGCAGTTACCCCAACACACACACACCCTAGAGTCCGCAAGCCTTGGCTTGTTAGCCTGTGCCTAATACTGTCCGGAATAGAAAACTGAGTCCCCTCCATAGGGTTGGTCATTCATTTCACAGCTGTTTGTGGGACCTTGCTGATCGGAGTTTGGCAGCCTATACATGATAGTCACAACATTTTACAATAAATCCTGAGTGACTGTGGTTGTATGTGAAACGAGGCAGCCGATATACATATAACAATGTTCCACAAATGGCCAAGGGGCAAATAAAATGACCAATTTTATTTGGGGGAACTGTTGGTCAGCACACCAGCAGAGAGAAACTTTTTGTTCTTTTTGATCTTCTACTTTCAACTGAACAGACAGACGGTACCTTGGTTTTAATGTCTCATTTAAAGAGCAGCACTGACAATGCAAAATGCCCCCAACACTGCATTAGAGTATCAGTTTAGACTATGTGAGTTCAAGTCCAATGTGGGGCTTGAACCCTCAACTTTTTGATTCAGAATACTATCAATAAGCCAGACTGACTTCTTAGATGTCAGTCATACTGTTGTGTTTCTTTATGCATCGCTTTAAAATAAAATGCCTTGAGCAGTGGAATCCTATAGATTGTGAAGTCTTATTGCTTAGTGATTAGAACACTCACGGGAGGACTTGTGTTTTGATTCCCAGGCAGGGCGAAATGTAAGGCAAATTTCCTTACTCCATATGCCTGTGTTTAGCTAGCAGTAAGTAGGAACCCGGTCACAGAGTGTTGTGTGTGTGAGTGAGAGAGAGAGTGCCCTGGAATAATAATCCCTTCAAAAACAAAAGATATTAATAATAATTTTGTCACTCTATCCATGACTGTTTGCAGGACACTACTGGGCGCAATTGGCTGCCGTGCTTCGCCCACAAAATACAGTAAAAGCCCGTTTATCCGGCACCTGCGGGACCTGGCCAATGCCGGTTAAAGCACGTACCGGATATTCGGGCAGTCCGCTGTCAAAAAACCACCACAAAAAAATTAAAGACCTTTTAACACACACCATACTAAATAATAACATAATAACAGAATATTGTATTGGTACTTATTGTTACAACTACTCTCTTGCGCTTCTCACCTTTACTGGTTGAGGTTTATAGTCCAGCGATTCTTTTTGAAGTGGAGGACCCCAAGCGGGTGAAAAAAACGTCAGCAGGACCTTAAAGCCTTACTAGCGGCAAAATGATGACTCTAGACTACTAGCGGCAAACCGATAACCCTAGACTTTACTAGCGGCAAACCGAAATACTGCACCTGCGCGACAATGACTCACAAATGCTCCGCTGCTAAAGTTCCGGATAAGTTCCGGTTTATTGAATGGGTCCTTTTTTTTTGGCATGCCGGTTATATGGAAGTGCCGGTTCATTCAGTCACAGATAAATAGGCTTCTACTGTATACAGTAATTTCACTTTACAGTATATTCTGTGAAGCCCTTTGAGATGTCTTGAAGAAGTGATGAGGCGGTATTTCAAATGCAAGGATTATTATTTACAGTTTTTATTTATTAAGGAATAGAATTTGCTGTGCATTAGACCTTCTCTCCCACCCCTCTCCTGTTTTATCCTAATAACACTGTTAACTATTGCCATTGGGATAAAAGGTTGAGAAATTCAAAATGACGTGTGTCTTTTGAACTTTTTGTTTCAGAGTTTAATGGTGGGCAGGAGCTGACAGCATGTACGCAGTACACCGCCAGGCCCACCCGCCCACGGGCTTGGAGTTCGCCATCTACTGCAGTTTTTTCAACAATGCTGAGCGCAACCTGGTGGTAGCTGGCATCTCTCAGCTACACGTCTACAGGCTGATCCACGATGCAGAGGTCAGCACCATGATTTGAATTGCCAAGTGCATAAGTCTTGAGTCAGAGTATTTTCTTGCCTATCAATTTACCTATTCAATTTGCTTACAAGAAATCAGATGGAACAACACCTGTGAGTTGTGAGGTAGCCATCATTATACACTGATAGGAGCTATCACATACATCACCCTACACCAGAACATTGATCTCAGCACTGACTTCTTTCTCAAAGAGTCACACCACACTGATATTAACTGTTCCTCTTTATTGTATTACAGAGTACAGTGAAAGGAGACAAGACCACAGGTAACTTTCAGTGGTACAATAACTGTGAGTATAGAGGCAGCAGCAGCATTAATACCTGATTACGTCTTTCACGTTGCAAGGATGTCCCAAGGCACTGGACAGGCAGGATTTGCATCCCAGCTAGGGGTTAGGATCAGGAGGGGTGGAGGGCAGGGAGGGTGGCAGTAGACGTTTGACCGAAGGTGTGCTTGAAGAGGAAGATCTTGAGAAGGAGGAGAGGGAGGGAGTGATGCAAACGGAGTGTGGGATGGAGACCCAGTGTGTGGGGACAGACAGGCTGAAGGCCCAACCGCTGTTGGTGAAGCAAACCAGTTTGTGACAGAGATTTCCACTTTCCCCACGTCTTTATTGTTTTTCTAAATTTCCTTTTAATTCTCTTTTTTTGAACTTTGTGCTCTCTTTCCTCTGTGTCCCAGACCAATAGCAAGTCCAATTTGCTTGATTGCAAACCTTGCAAATGCTGAAGCCTGTCAGGTCACGTTTTCTGTCAGCTCTGGTGGAAAAATATGCTGTTAGAAATATGCTGTCAACTGTTTGTGGAGCACTGCTGTTCACAATTGGCTGCCGCGTTTTGCCCACAAAATATACTCAATTCACTTCAGAGTGTATTCTGTGAAGTGCTTTGAGACTTTTCAATGTCTGACATATACAAAACATTGTTTGAATACTCTTAAGTACGGTGATGGGTTTCCGCATGGCTGATCAAAACTAATATCAACCTACCGCGTGCCCCCAGGTAAATGTCAGGCTGCGCCATTGTTAAGAGCTCCAATACGTTGCCCCACACGAAGGTGGTAATATAAATGCAAGTTGTTGTTGATATGTTGAAGTTCTATCCTGTGCTTATGTGTAGAGTCAAAGGGTCGGAAAGAGAAGCTGGAGCAGGTCGCCTCATTCTCCCTGTTTGGTAACGTCATGTCTGTCGCCAGCGTCCAGCTAGCAGGTTCCAAGCGGGATGCCCTGCTTCTCAGCTTCAAGGATGCCAAGGTGAGAGACACTCCCCTCCTCCCCCACCACCATCACTACCCATGTGCTGGAGCAAGTTGACTGAAGTGTGGCTGTGAGGTTCCTGCTCCCACTCCTGTTCTCGGAATCCTGTAGAGTTTTTCTCTGACATGCACCATCCTTTGCTCGACACCAATTTATATGTGGACTCCTGTAGCTTAGTGGTTAGAGCACTTGACCTGGGTTCAGTTCCTGGCACGGCAAATTGTTAATCAAGTTCCTTACTCCACATGGTTCTGTTTACAAGCAGTGAGGAACTTGGTTATTAGTCAATTGGCGGATCGCTTTTCTGGGGGTAATAATCTCTTGTTTTTTTTAAAAAAAGCTCAATCAATCCACAACTACTTTTAGGACATGGCTGTGTGCAATTGGCTGCCTCGTTTCACTATCGAAATATTCAATCAATTCGCTTTACAGTATATTCTGTGAAGCGCTTTGAGATGGCTCAATGTCATGACAAGGCGCTATATCAAATGCAAGGATTATTTAACTGTTGACTGAAGTGACTGTGAGTAGCTCCCTATTGTTATTAAGATGCCTCCGCTCTTTTCTCTTTAGCTCTCCGTGGTGGAGTACGATCCAGGAACCCATGACCTGAAAACACTGTCTCTGCATTACTTTGAGGAACCCGAGCTCAAGGTTGGGTTTTAGTTCAATGTGTTTGAAAGTGCAGCGACATCGCAACCATTACTGTCTTTTCCCCCCACTTCAATTTTTTTTTCTTCCACCCCACCCCACACGTCTCTCTTAGCCTTGTACCGTTGGCTGCTCAGGAAATGCAACTTGTCCTCATAACTTAACCCTTTAAGTCCGAGTATAAATCCGATGAATCTGCTCTGCGCCCCCTCCAGGCCCAAAATATCTTTGTTGAGGTGTGGGGCCCTAAACTGGACCAGTACTCCAGATGAGGCCTGACTAAGTCTCCATATAGTTGACGCATCATTTCCTTTTCTTTATATTCCAACCCCCTTGAGACCTCAAGAATATGATAAGCCGCTATATCAAATGCAAGGATAATTATTTATTAATATTATAACGGCCTATATATAGACACACATAAATATATATATATATATATACACACATTTGTTCATTCATTACCTTTCTCCTCTCTCATCAGGATGGTTTTGTGCAGAATGTTCACATCCCTTTGGTACGGGTGGACCCAGATGGGCGCTGTGCTGTAATGCTGATCTACGGAACACAGCTGGTGGTCCTGCCTTTCCGCAGAGACACACTGAGCGATGAACAGGATGGGGTGATGGGAGAGGGGTGAGCTTCCATTATACAGGGAGTGGTCGATGACCATTTTATTTCCTTGACTCGTTCACCTACAAGAATATAGTCAGTACATTTTACAGTAAATTCTGTGGAAAAGCTTCAATAATAACAATCCTTGCATTTGGTATTGCATCTAATCACGTCTTTGAGTCGTCTCAAAGCGCTTCACAGAATATAATGTAAAGTATGCTGACTCATAACTTTGTGGGCGAAATGTGGCTACCAATTGTGCACAGCAGTGTCCCACAAACTCGGCCATTGAGTGACCAAATGATGGATTTTTTTAAGGGATTATTATCCCCGGAAAAGTGATCCATCAATTGACTAACTGCCAGGTTCCTATGTACTGTGAGGTAAACAGGTATATGGAATAAGAAAACATGCCCAACGTTTCACCTTTCCAGGGAATTGAACCCAGGCCCTCTCATTTGTGAAGCGAGTGCTCTAACCACTGAGCTACAGGACTCCACATAATCGGGAAGTATATCTCACTGAGGAGAATTAGTAGCTGGAAAAGAGTTACTGGGAAGAGTGGTGGGAGACCAACCGGGGTCTTATATTAGATGCAGTTCTGCTATAGTGGGAAAAGTTTATGTTTGGTTTCTGGAAGAAATCAAATGCGCCAAAGGGCCTTCTTCACCGTAACCGTAATTTTGTGATCATAGAATATTACAGCACAGAAGGAGGCCATTTGACCCGTCATGTCCTTGCTGCTCTTTGGAAGAGCTGTTCAATCAGTCCCACTCCCATGATCTCCTTATATCCTTGCAATTTTTTCCTTTTCAAGTACCTATCTAATTCCTTTTTGAAAGTTGTTATTGAATCTGTTTCCAACCTTTCAGGCGATGCATACAAGATTGTAACAATTTTTACATAAAGAAAGAGTCCTCATGTTTCCTCTGGTTCGTTTGCCAGTTACCTTAAATCTATGTTTCCTGGTTACCGAACCATCTGCCAGTTTCTCAGTATCTACTCTTATCAAAACCCCTCATAATTTTGAACACCTATTAAATGTCCCCTTCACCTTCTCTGCTCCAAGGAGAGCAGTCCCATTGTCTCTAGACTCTCGACTAGGGTCCGTCGATATGGACATTTTCTGATTTAGATATGTCAATGGGCTAATATCCAGATATACCGAAATATCGATATTTTCGGATTTTTCGTACTGCGCATGCGTGCGTGGCGCGCACATTCGGGATGCGCGTGCGTACAGGGTGTGAGCGCATTCGAGGCCTATCTCCTCAGGAGGTAAATATCTTTCTTTCTCTGTGTCTCTCACACTCTGCATCTCTGTGTTTTTTTGTCTGTGTGTCTCTCCTCTCTCACATCCCCCCCATCTCTATCTATCTATATTATCACATCCACCCCGTCTCTCCCCTCCCCCCCCCCCGCCGCCATCCCTCTCTCCTCCCGCCGCCGTCCCTCTCTCCCCCGCCCCCAGCCGTCTTTCTCCCCCCCCAACCGTCTTTTTCCCCCTCCCCCCCCCCCCCCCGCCGTCTCTCTCTCTCCCTCCCCCCCAGCCGTCTCTCTCCCCCCCCCCCAGCCGTCTCTCTCCCCCTCCCCAGCCATCTCTCTCCCCCTCCCCCCCCTCCCCAGCCATCTCTCTGTCTCCCCCACCAGCCGTCTCTCTCCCCCTCCCCCCCCCAGCCGTCTCTCTCCCCCTCCCCCCCCCAGCCGTCTCTCTCCCCCTCCCCCCCCCAGCCATCTCTCTCCCCCTCCCCCCCCAGCCATCTCTCTCCCCCTCCCCCCCCAGCCGTCTCTCTCCCCCTCCCCCCTCTCCCCAGCCATCTCTCCCCCCCCCCCCAGACGTCTCTCTCCCCCCCCCCCCTCACCCCTTGCATACCTGTATATTGTATTCGAGGACTATGAATACAATATGGCGGCTTTGCAACTTGGTCTGTGCATTGTGTATAGAGATGAGCATTCTGGGTCTTGTAGTTCAGTGTGCGCGCATTCCGATTTTTTACCTCGATATATAGATTTTTCGATATATCGATATTTTTGAAATGCCTAATCGGCGTATCGATATGAAAACTATATCGGGTTTTAGCGATATATCGATATATCGCCAGACCCTACTCTCGACATAACTAAAGTAATCAGAATCAGCTAGTCAATGTTTTGGTATTAACCTAAGGAGAATTTGCTTTTCCCAGTGGGTTGGATTTGGAGGGCATTGAGTGCTGGGTCTAATCTAGTCTGTGTTTTCTCTTGTGCTCAGGCAGAAGTCTAGTTTTCTCCCCAGTTATATCATTGATGTTCGCGAGTTGGATGAAAAGTTGCTGAATGTGATCGACATGCAGTTCCTGTATGGTTACTATGAGCCCACATTACTCATCCTCTTCGAGCCCAATCAAACATGGCCTGGGTATGTATATAGCTATTATTATCTGACATAAGTGCATTGGATCATTTTGTATGTTAGCCTGGCTCAGTAGGTAGTGCTCTCACCTCTGAGTTAAGAGGTTGTTGGTTCAGACCCTATGTCATGACCTGGATCACCTATAGTCTTAAGATGGCACTTCAGTACAGTGCTGGGAGGTACCCCAATACACAGTGTGGTCCCCAAGCCTTGACTTTCGCTAGCCCGTACCTAAATTACATTTATTCCTTTTCTCTCTCCAGCCGTGTAGCTGTACGTCAGGACACCTGCAGCATTGTGGCCATTTCCTTAAATATCATGCAGAAGGTCCATCCTGTCATCTGGTCTCTCAGCAATCTGCCTTTCGACTGCACCCAGGCTATGGCTGTGCCCAAACCTATAGGTGAGCAAACCAGCCCGGCCTTTGAGTTTGCAGTTTAGCTCCTGGCATTGTGTGTGTGTGTGCGTATGTGATGTGTCTGTCTGTCTTGTGATGTCTTTGGTTTTCAGTGGGTGTGGAGCATGTGTGTGTGATGGGCATTACTCATGTTTTCCAGGTGGTGTGGTCATCTTTGCCGTGAACTCACTGCTGTACCTCAATCAAAGTGTCCCGCCATATGGAGTATCCTTGAACAGCCTGACCAATGGGACCACAGCTTTCCCGCTGCGTAAGTAGTAGCTTCCCAGCTCGCTTCCCAGCTTCCAGAACCCCCATTCCTATCCCTACCTTCATCCCATTCAGGTGGATGTTAAAGATCCCTTACCACTGCTCTGAAAGCGAAGGGAGTTTCTCTCACTGACCTGGCAACAATCCCCTAGATAAATAGTCATTGTGGAGTCCTGCAGTGTGCTTACCTTACAAGTGCGAGGATCCGGGTTCAATTCCCAGACAGTGCAAAAACTTTCCTTACTCCACACACCTCTGTTTACCTAGCAGTAAGTAGGAACGTGGTTCTTAATGGCTTGGCAGATTGCTTTTCCGATAGTCATAATCGCTTCAAACAAAACAAAATGTTAAAAATATAATTTGGTCACTCAATCCATGATTGTTTGTGGACACTGCTGTGCACAATTGGCTGCCATGTTTCACCCACAAAACATACAGGCAATTCACTATACAGTGTACTAAGTGAAGTGCTTTGAGACGTCCCAAAAAGACATGATAGGGCACAATATCAGATGCAAGGATTATTATTATTATTATTATGTCTGTGCTGCAGGTGTCCAGGAGAGTGTGAGGATCATGTTGGACTGTGCTCAGGCTGCCTTTGTTTCTTACGACAAGATTGTGATTTCCTTGAAGGGAGGTGAAATGTAAGTGTTCGATCTTCTCCTCTGGCACTTCGGTCGTCATGTGGGAATATGTTTTAGGGATTCAAAGGAGATAGACAGTTTTGCTCTTAAGTCCATTTCAGACCTTTCCCGCCTGGTACTTGAGTGAAGCAGGTTCACAGTATTCCAGGGCACTGCTGATGACAGTATATCCAGTCTTGATAGTATTCATCCTGTCACTGGGGGTAATAATCCCTTAAAAAAATTGCTTGCTCAATCCATGAGTGTTTATAGAACACTGTTGTGTGCAATGGCTGCTGCATTTTTCCCACGAAATATACAGTTACTATAATTTACTGTATATTCTGTGAAGCGTTTTGAGATGCCTCGAAGACATGATAAGGCGCTAAACCAAATGCACGGATTGTTATCCTGTGTTGACACACTGGGCTGAAGCGCCCTCAATTTGTATCTAAAGATTCTGTCATTACCAATGTTTGCTCCACACGGAGTCTGGTTAATGATGTTAATTTGTCCAGTTGCGACTCCCTGATCCAGCTGCTTCTGGCTCCCTATCCGCCAGAGGATAGAATTCAAGATCTTTGTCGTTGCTTTCAAGGCTATCTATGGCCTTGCCCTCTACACTTGCTGAATGCCTACCAACCTGGCCGTTCTCCTGTCTGCTCTATGTCTCCTGCTCGACCCACCCTCCCATCGGCAGACGGGCTTTCAGCTTCTCTGCCTCCAAACTCTGGAACTCAATCCCATAGTCCCTTTGCCTCGCTTCCTCTCTTGCCTCCTTCAAGGCCGGTCTCAAGAGTCTCCGTTTCGACTGCCTTCAGCTGCCCTCCCACCTCTCTCCCTCCCCTCACACCTACCCCACCTCTCCCTCTTGCTGACTGTTCAGTGCCTTGGGACGTCCTCCTGATGTGAAAGGCACTCTATAAATGTAATTTTGTTATTGTTGTTCCCTCTAGCTATGTGTTGACTTTGATAACGGATGGAATGAGAAGTGTTCGTGCGTTCCACTTCGACAAAGCTGCGGCCAGCGTCCTCACCACCTGTGTGAGTTTAATGCTTTTTATGTTTCACGTGCGTCTCGCCTGAAGTGTATTGTGTGAGAGGCATTTCAAATTCCTTCAAGTATTGGCACCTCCCGATCTCTCCGATCTACTTACTCCCCCTGCTCCATAACCGGCTACCTTGTTCGAATGGCTCCAACCTCCTGTTTGACCCTCCGCTCCACCATTGGTGACCGTGGCTTCAGCCAATAGCCTCTGGAACTTTCTCCCTCAATCCCCCGCCTTTACCCTCCCCAATTTCAAATCTGGCTTTAAAAATCTTCCTTCTTGATCGTGGTTATGGTGTCACATCCACACTCCCTCTCCCCCTGACTCGCCGTCAGACTCCGCCACTGTCAAGCGCTCTGGGACGCTATCCCGTGTGAAGAGCGCTATATAAATGCAAGTTGTTGTGGGTGCAGTGCAATCTCCCTGCCATTCCAAGAGTAAGCAGCCTGTGTGCTCGGAGCGATGGTTCCAGGCAACAGATCCCTGCATGGCCATTGTCCGTGGCCGTCCTTAGGAATTCAGTCAGAGGCAACTCGTGAGTGGAAGGGAAGGACGCCATTCTCTGCCTCTACCCACTCATCTGAATGTTTGTGTACACTCTGGTCCAAGACACATAACAATTCCTCCTGTAGACTGTCTTGGTGGACTAAGCGGATCCTGAACCTAACCTCCCAGTTTTTATTCAGTAAAGGAAAAGCACTTCAACCACTACTTTGTAGTATAGTGGTTAGAGCACTCACCTCACAAGCGAGAGGAACTGGGTTTGATTCCGTAGAGGGTGATAGGGATGGGGGGGTGTTGCTGACTATGGTGGTGGTGATGAGTGGGGTGGGGAGGTGATTGAATTTATGTTGCATGCAGTGAAGGTTTGTGTAACGCCCTCTCGTTGACAGATGACCACCCTGGAGCCAGGATACCTGTTCCTTGGATCACGTCTGGGAAATTCTCTCTTGCTCAAGTACACAGAGAAACTGCAGGAGCCTCCGGTAGTCGTGACTAAGGACCGGGAGAGACAGGTAGGGATTCTGCCATGTAGACAAAATCTCTGTAAATGAAGAATGTGTGGGATTCAGCCGAGTCCCAGCTCCAAAACGAGCTGAAATCCTTTCAGTCATCATTCCTATAGTTACTGTTAGTTTGTGGAATCCACTACCGGCAGCATTCAGAACTAATCGTACCGTAGTCTCCTATGATAATCGACTCATTAAATGCGCCACCACGATTATGCTGGATAAGATCCGGTTATTCGAATAGGGACTTTTTTTTTAGGTGCCGGTTATATGTAAGTTACGGTTGATCGGGTCATGGATAAACGGACTTTTACTGTACGTAAGTGCTATGTCCGGCAGAGACATGGTGGCTGAACAGCCTTCTGCGATAAACCTCTACGGGTCCAGATTATATGTTGCGTTCGTGGGGGAGAAAAGGATAAGGAGGGAAGATTGGGAGGGGTGTGAGCTCATGTAATTGCACTGAAAGGCCTGTTTTGATGCTTTAGATTCTTTATAATTCTGCAAAAGTCAGTACACTTGAGTAAAGCTTTTGAGTAAAACTCCACAGTCTCTGGCATGCTGGGTATTTCAGTTTTTGCCAGGCTTCACTGACTCCTTATCACTGAACAGATTCAATTCAAGATCCTCACATACATTTTCAAATCCCTTTATGCCCTGGTGCCTCTCCGACTTACTTGCTCCCCAATTCACAATCCGCTGCCTCCGATTGACTGGCTGTGGCCTCCTTTATGGCTCTCAGTGGCAGTGCTTTCAGTCACTGCATCTCGAAACTCAGAAACACTTCCTTTATCACTCTGGCTTCGCCCCTCCTTCCCCATCTTCAGATTGCGCTTGAAGACCTACCTCTTCGACCATGCTTACGGTCACCTCCCCCTTCCACCTGGTTTGGCGATGTGCTCCACCAATGTCGAGTGCTCTGGAATGCTTCCCTGCGTGAGGGATGCTGTATAAATGAATGCAAGTTGTTGCGTGTGTCCCGTGTGACCTGGTTCATCACTGCAGAGTCACAGTTGATTGGGGATGGGATTTTTGATGAGCGTTGAGCTGGGTAATCTGAGCAGTGAGTCGGAGGTCCCCTTCAATGGCAGCTTGATTTGTTTTGTTTCTGCAGGAGGAGCCTCCCAATAAAAAGAAGCGTCTGGATCTGTCTACAGGCTGGATAGGTGAGCTTTCCATCTCCCTCTGTGGCATCTCCTGTCACTCTCCACTCTGTGAATACCACATTGATGCAACAATATGGAGTCCTGCAGCTTAGTGGTTAGGGCATCTGGGTTTGATTCCCGGGCAGGGCGAAATGTTAGGCAAGTTTGCTTACTCCACACCTCTGTTTACCTAGCACTAAGTAGAAACCTGGTCGTTAGTCAATCGGTGAATTGCTTTTACGGGGGTAATAAGCCCTTCAAAAAAAATTTGAATTTGGTCATTCAAATATACACTAATATATATACACACACACATACACACACAATATGCACAGAGACATGCATACAACCGCAGAAATAAACAAACACAGACATACACATAAGGTAATAATCCCTTCAAAATAATTATAATAATGTTGTCAGTCAATCCAGGATTGTTTGTGGGACACTGCTGTGCACAGTTGGCTACAAAATACTGTCAATTCACTTTATAGTATATTCTGTGAAGTGCTTTGAGATGTCTCGAAGACGTGATCAAACACTGTATCAAATGCAAGGATTATTATTAACAACCTTAACAAATTACATCTGTAAAGTGCCTTTCACATCAGGAGGACATCCCAAGGCATGGATTTGCACCCTAGCAGTCAGTAGGGGTGGAGAGCAGGAGGCATTTTTGGGGATCTGCTTATTTTTGCATGGTATCTACTCAATACTACATCACTTCCACAGTATGTGCACTCTTCAGATTGTGCAGACAATAACTAGGATTTTAGGGTTTGCAACTAGGCGAATAGACTGTAAAAGCAAAGTGGTGATGCTAAACTTATATCAATTCTACCACAGTTAGAATATTGTATCCAGTGTTGGTCCCCACCTTAGGAAAGTTGTCAAGGTGTCAGAGGGAGTGTGGAGGAGATTTACTAGAATGACACCGGGGAGGAGCAGTTTGGCCTATGAGGGGAGACTGGAGAATTAGGACTGGGACATTTTCTGCTGGAATCAAGAAGGTTGAGGTGTCACCTGATTGAGGACTTAAAAATGTCAAGTGGTTTTGTTATAAATGTTATAACACACAGAGAGATTAGGATATGGAATGCCCTATTGGGAGCGGTAGAATAGGTTAAGGCAGAATCCATGTTGGCTTCAATAGGAAACTAGACAAATCTCTTAACCAGAGTCAGCTACAGGGGTTTGTGTGAAGAAAGGACAGGGAAATGGTATGGGTAGGATTGCTCGAAAGAGACAGCAAACCCACTGTGGGCTTAATGGCCTTTTCTCCGTTATAAATTTCTATGGCTCAATGGAAGAATGGGAAAAGGAGAAAAATATTACTTTCTGAGTTTTTTTTAATTCCAGCCGGAGATGTGGCTTTACTGGATGATCTGGATGAGATCGAGGTTTATGGCAATGAAGCACAGTCCGGCACTCAGCTGGCCACCTATTCATTTGAGGTAAAGTCTAGGACTAACCCTTGGATAGGTTATCTTGGTTGCACCATTCGCAATTCTTTTCCAGGGTTTCCTTTCATCATCACTGGGTGAGTCCATGTGGTTGCATGTGCACTTGTGTTTGCGAGCATGAGTGTTTGTGTGGGTGTGTTTTTTTGCTATGAATGACAACAAAATTACATTTATAGAGCACCTTTCATGTCGGGAAGACATCCCAAAGCGCTGAACAGTCAGGTCGGGACCTGAGCATGGGGGGAAGGGAAGGAGAGTTGGAAGAGTTAGGAGGGGAGCAGAAGGCACGGTCGAAGAGGAAGTTCTTGAGCCCGCCTTGAAGGAGGAAAGAGAGGAAGGCGAAGGGATTGCGGGATGGATTTCCACAGTGTGGGAGCAGATAGGCTGAAAGCCTGGCTACCGATGGTGGGGTGGTTAGGGCGGTGGACGTGGAGCAGGCCAGAGCCTGCTGAGCGGAGGGGACGAGTGGGATGATAGGGAGACAGCAGGTCGGAGAGATAGTCAGGGGCAAGGCCGTGAATGGCCTTGAAGGTGAGGACGAGGATCTTGAATTACAGCGATTTTAGGCTTAAAATTTGCAATCTTCACAATGGTGTGTGTAAATAGCAGATCCTAAAGAGATATCTAGCCAACCATCTTGTAGCTTAGTGGTTAGAGCACTCACCTCTCAAGCGAGAGGACCTGGGTTCGACTCCCGGGAAGGGGGAAACCTTAGGCGAGCTTCCTTATTCCACATGTCTCTATTTACAATAAGTAGGAACACAGTTGTAAGTCGATTGGCTGATAGCGTTTCCAGGGTAATAATAGTACTTTAGTTCACCAAGCTACAGAAGTCAACTTTAATAGACGCTGTGGTAATACGTTCCATGTCCTCATTCTCTGTGAGCATTGAATTTATTTATTCTGTATACCACAGGTTTGTGATAGCATACTGAATATTGGGCCTTGTGTAAATGCTTCAATGGGAGAACCTGCTTTCCTCTCTGAGGAGGTGAGTAATGGCTGCCCTACCCTTGTCACTGGGATTTCCCCACTTAGCTTGTGTTTCTTGTAGCTTGCAGCTGTATCTTGGTAACTTTAAGTGAAGACCAGTTTGGTTTTACGGAGTTCATTTACGTCAATAGAAACAATAATAATAATTGCGCTTTATCACGTCATTGAGATACATCTCAGAGAGCTTCACAGGATACACTGAAATAGATTGACTATATTTTATGGGTGAGAGCCAGCATGAGCAATAGGGTCCCGGAGCGCTTGACGGTAGCATAGTCTGACATCGAGCTTGGGGGAGAGGGAAGTGGGAGGTGACCATAGGTACGATCAAAAAGGAAGGTCATTATGCAGGATTTGAAAGTGGGGAGGGAGGGGGAAAGGCAGAGGGATTTGAGGGAGAGATTCAGAGCCTAGTGGCTGAAGGCACGGCCACTGTTGTTGGAGGGCACAAGGGACAAAAAGGAGGCCGGAGCCAGCCGAGTGGTTGGTGGAGTGGGAGGTAATCAGATCGGACAGATAGGGAGCTGCAAGAGCGTGAAGGTATTTAAAAATGAATGAGAATACAGAGTTGGCAAAGAAAGTTCACCCCATGGATCTGCCTTGTAGAGCTTATTCCTCAGGTCTGCAAGTTGCCAATCACATTAGTCATGCAGTTATGTTAGTAGTCATGCAGTTAACTCCTCATCCAATGCAATTATCCAAAGTAAATATCAAGGGGCAAATGAAATTGACTGTCTTACCTTTCATGCAATTAAGCAATTTAAGGACTTAAATATCATTGTTTATAGAAGGAAATAACGAGGTTTATAACAGCTAAACGATACCACTAGTCTTCTGGGCTAAGATTTTCCTGTTCTGTTCTTTTGCATGTTGTCTAACGTCTTTCCCCCTATCGCTTTCCAGTTCCAGAATAATCCAGAGCCAGACCTGGAGATTGTTGTATGTTCGGGATACGGAAAGAATGGTGCACTCTCTGTCCTACAGGTACGGGTTCGAACCTCCTCAACCCTTCATGGTCCCACTGAATGCAATAGAAATTAACCTGAGTGTGACCCGCAGTCTGAATGGTCTCTCCCACACCACAGCTGGTGAGTGGGGGTGGGGTGGGGGCAGAACTTGCTGCAGAATGGGTTGGTTCCTGCCGTCCTGCCGAAGACCGGAAAACTAGAGGGCGACAACAACTTATGTTGCTATAGCGCCCCCTCTACACCAGTGTAGCGTCTCAGAGTGCCTGACAGCGGCGGAGGCCGAGGCAGGGGGAGGTGACCAATGGAACTTGAAGATGGGGAAGGTGGTGGCAAGCTGGAGGGTTAGCGGGAGTGTGTTCCAGAGTTTCGGGCGTAGTTGTTGAAAGAGCAACCATCGATGTTGGAGCAGAGGGCACGAGGGACAAGCAGGAAGCCGGAGTCACTTGAGCCAAGGGAACAGGTAGCAGGTCGGGGAAAAAGCAGGCCGGAGAGGTAGTGTGAGGTGCCAGGGCATGAAGGGATTTGAAGACAAGTGTGAGGATCTTGAAGTCGATCTATTCATTGATGTGCAGCCTGGCAAGAACTGGGGTGATGGGGGTATGGAGTTCAGTGTGGATGAGTATGGGGGCAGCAGAGTTCCGGTTTAATTGGAGTTTGTGGTCCTGATTTCAGACATGTTGATAGTATTTAAGCAACTGCTCTGCATGAATGTATAGGAACATAGGAAACTTTAGATGAAAAAAAGACCAAGGTCCATCCAATTCTCCTTCCATGTCCCGAAGTACTGATGTATTGTATCCTAAAATACTATTTCCTAAAACAAATGATCTATCTTGTATTTGAAAGAATCAACACTTACTGCTTCCACCGTCTCCCTCAAGAGCCTGTTCCATAGATTTACCAATCGCTCACAGAAATAGTGTTTCCGTACATTAGTTTTGAATTTAACCCCCTTCAATCGCAGGCCGTGTCCTCTGGGTCTGCTGTTCAGGACAAGATAAAACAGCTAATCACGGTCTACAGTATCTAGTCCCTTTTAAAATCTTAAAACCACAATCGTATCACCTCTCAGCCTCTCTTTGAGCGTGAACAGGCGCATACTGAACAATGACTGGAGTTTCCTTTGGTTTTTTTTCCCTGCTTACAGCGGAGTATCCGGGCACAAGTGGTCACAACGTTTGAGCTACCTGGCTGCCATGATATGTGGACAGTCATTGCCTCGGAAAAGAAAGAGGAGGCAAATGCCAAGGTGAGTAGTGAAAGATTGCACAGCGTCTCATTTTGTTTCTCTGACTGGCTTTATGTGAATTGAAACTGCCTTAGTGATGATAATAATAATAATCCCTTCTTTTGAGATAGCACCTTATCAAGTCATTTGAGACGTCTCAACGTGCTTCACAGGATATACAGGTATCCCCCACTTAACGAAAGGGTTAGGGACTTCAAAACCTCTCGTTAAGCGAAAATTACGTTTAAGCGGGCAAAGGGGGAGGTGCCTACTGTGTTTCTGTATATGAAAAAATTTGTTCCCAGTAATGCCTTCTGCCTAGCCTAGCACTAACATTTACAGTGTATTCACGACAGCATAAGGTAGGTAGCACTGCTATTGAAGGCAGGGAGAGAGAGTTAAAGACAAAGAGAAAGAGACTGAGACAGAGAGAGACAGAGAGACTGTGAGTGAGATTGTGACAGCCAGAGACTCAAACAGAGAGAGAAAGAGACACAGAGAGAGAGATACAGAGAGGGACAGAGAGAGAGAAAGAGAGAGCGTGACCCAGACAGACAGAGAGAGGGAAAGAGATGTGGACAGAGAGTCAGAGGGAAAGAGACACGGAGAGAGAGAGAGAAAGAGAGACAGAGGGAAAGAGACATGGAGAGAGAGAGAGAGAGAGACAGAGAGAGGGAGAGAGACAGAGAGAGGGAAAGAGACATGGAGAGAGACAGAGAGAGGGAAAGAGACACGGAGAGAGAGAGGGAAAGAGACACGGAGAGAGAGAGAGACAGAGAGGGAAATAGATACAGAGAGAGAGAGAAACAGACAGAGAGAGAGAGAGAGAGGGAAAGAGACACAGAGAGAGAGAGAAACAGACAGAGAGAGAGACAGAGGGAGACTGAGACAGAGAGAGACAGAGAGAGAGAGAGAGAGAGAGACTGAGAAAGAGAGACAGAGAAGGAGAGACAGACAGAGCAGCCTACCGCTTAAGCTCCTTCCATACTGCAGCGCTTTCTCTTGGATTAGGTGGCGCTGAAGTAAGTGTATGTATGTATGTGCGCTTATGTCGTGGAGGCTGCCGAGAGACAAGAAGCACGCGAGATTTAAACTTTCGTTATAGCGAGCGCAGCCTCCACTAAGCACATAGAGGCGTACAAATAGAAACCCTCGTTGTAGTGAAGTTTCGTTAACAGGGGGTTCGGTAAGCGGGGGCTACCTGTACTGTGAAGTGGATTGCTTCTGTTGTGGGTGAAATGGGGCAAACAGAAGTGTCCCACAAACAGTTGTGGATTGAGTGACCAATTTTATTTTGGGGACTGTTGCTCCTTCAAGGACTGTCTTAGAGACTCTTCGATTATGCCTCAGTCACTCTCCCACTCCTGCCCTCCACCGATTCTAATTCCCGGGTCAGGTCTAAGCCCTTGACTGTGAAGAGCTTGGGAGTCAACCCGATCTGAAAGTCACTATAAATATGTCATTTATTGTTGTTGTTGATTTACCTCTTAGGATCAGAAAACTGATGGAGAGAAGATGGAGAAAGAAACCAAAGAGGTGACTCCAGAGGATGCCGTGAGGCAACACGGTTTTCTGATCTTGAGCCGAGAAGACTCAACGATGGTAGGTGCAGCCTTCAGTCTCTTTGCTGAACCTAGCCATAGTGGGACTGGAGATAGCGGCTCTGTACAGCCATAGGTGTTAATTGGTGGGTGCACGTATAGGGATGTTATGTGCGGGGAAAGTGGTATATGTGTGGGGTGGTCAGTCAGTATAGCAGGTCTGTGTTAGAGTGGGTCTGCCTTTGTGTGTGTGTGTCTGTTTCTCTGTGTTTCTGAGTATGAGTTTGTGCATATGTGTGTCTGACTGAGTGCATGGTGGCGATCGATTACTGGCTGGTGATTGATGCACACATCATGTTGACAGCTAGCAGCATTGCTGGGATAGAGCTGTGCTCTGCTGTTTTGCTGGCTGGCTGCTTCCACTGACAACCTGTCCTTCACAACAGATCCTGCAGACAGGTCAAGAGATCATGGAGCTGGATGCCAGTGGCTTTGCCACCCAGGGTCCCACAATTTTTGCAGGGAACATTGGAGACAACAAATACATAGTCCAGGTTTCCCCTCTGGGCATCCGGTTGCTTGAAGGTGGTGAGTACAGTAAAGCTCCCATATGTCTTACCTTTATAAACTGTATGGTTCATTCACCAGATTCCCAGTCAGTTTCCTATCAAAACCACTTAAGATTTATTTTCACTACTCATTTAATTGCCTCCTAACTCGTAACCCTGCTTCCCTGCCCTCCATCGATTGCCAGGTCACACTTACTGGAGGCCCTGAATTGCGGGAAATTATGTCCTGACGCTTCGAAGTATGCGCACTTACTATTGACTCGCGGGAAAATTCCAACGCTTGCCGGGTTAGTTTGGGATGCAGCGATGGGTCAAGACACATGGAATCACAAGAAACATAGTCTTAATCCTTCACCGTGACTCCAACGCACTCTGGGCTCCACCAAAAATCCAATCTATCTCTGGGATTTCCATGTTTGACTGATGCAGTATTTATCTGTGTGTTTATGGGTGCCAGGCTCGGACCTGCAGGACGCACTCTCTGTCTGTGTGACTGTCTGTCTGTCTGTCGTGTGATTCTTGTGTCCTGTCTTCCCAGTGAACCAGCTTCACTTTATTCCGGTGGATTTGGGCTCCCCCATACTGCACTGTGCCGTGTGCGACCCTTATGTGGTGATAATGAGCGCTGAAGGGCACGTCACAATGTTTGTCCTGAAACGCGATACATACGGAGGCAATACACACAGACTGACCATGCAGAAACCGCAAATACACATGGTACGTATTAGTGGCCGGCAACCTCATGGTACCTGCCCAGTGTTTGGGACCTGGTTTGGGAGATGGTACGTCTGTGTAACTACGTTTAAAGAGAGAGCGAGTTTGGAAAGATTTAATGGGGGAGCGAGCATCAGCACCAAAACAATGGGGAGGGAGCAGGGAAGGGGGTTAGAGTAGAGAGCTCCAGCACAACCACAATGGGGGCGAAAACAGGGAAGGGGCTTAGAGTAGGGAGCTCCAGTGGGGGAGCGAGCACCAGCACACCATGGGGAAACTGCTGTAAACCTCTGAGGATTCTATGTCTTGATTTACAAAAATGTTTTCGCTTCCAGTCATCGAAGGTGATAGCATTGTGCGCTTACCGGGATATCAGCGGGATGTTTACCACAGAGAGCCGGGCCTCGGTTCTGAAGGAGGATTGTGGCAGAGGGAGCCAATCCGAGGCAGACACCATGATCACCAACATTAGGTAGGAAATTCAACAACAAAATTGCACTTATGTCTCGTTTCCTGAGATAGAAATTAGTCTGAATGTGTCAGATATCAGTAGCTATGCAGAGAGGGAGAGCATTTCTCTCTCTCTCTCCAAGAGAGAAGAATTACACATACACCTTTACAGAACAGAAACAGCCATTTTGCCCATGTAAAGTCCTGTGCTCAGTAGTTAGAGCACTTGCCTCGCAGGCGAGAGACCTGGGTTCAATTTCCAGGCTGGGCGAAATGTTAGACAGGTTTTCTTACCCCACATGCCTCTGTTTACCAAGGAGTAAGTAGGAGCTGCTTGATAAACGATTGGCTGGTCGCTTCTCCGGGAGTAATAATCCCTCAATCCACAACTGTTTGTGGGATGCTGTTGTGCACAATTGACTGCCGCACTTCACCCACATAATATACAGTCAATTCACTTTACAACTCTGAGACGAGGCTAGAAGACCAGGCGATGTATCAAATGCAAGAATTATTATTATGATTTACTCCATTCATATCGGTAAGAATGTCACATGCACATCTGGCCAGGGTCCTGTGTCTCGGTTGTGTTATCGGCCCACATGTCACATATGTATATGTACGTGTTTTTGCCCAGCACCACGGTGGATGATGAGGAGGAGATGCTGTATGGAGAGGCCGGCTCAGCACTGTTCAACGCCCCCAAGGAGGAACCCAGCAGAGCCTCGGTGCCTATGGTGGAGAAGGAGTTCTCCCACTTCAAGGTGGAGCCCACCAACTGGTGCATGCTTGTCAGGGAGAACGGTGTCATGGAGGTGAGATTAGAAGCTAGGTAGTGTGCGCCTTATACACTTGGGGGCAGGGCGAGGGGGCAGTGATTACATCCTGAAACTCTGTCACTCTCTCCCTTCACTTTGCCCTTTCGTTCCCCATCTTTAGATCGCGCCTAAAGACCTTACTCTTTGACTGTGCTTATGGTCACCAATACCCTCGGTTTTGTACCTGGGTTTGATTCCCAGGTTGGCAAAACCTAAGCAAGTTTCCTTACTTGCCCAGCACCATGTCTAAGCAAGTTTCCTTACTCCACAACTGCTTTTATTTATGTAGCAGTAAGTAGGAACCCGGTTGTCAATTCAGTTGGCTAATCGCTTTCCAGGAGTATTACAGAGCTGCCAACCCACCCGATTTTTGCGGAAACCTTCCGCTTTTACATGCTCCCTCCCGATCCCAGATAAATAACTTCAGATTTTTTGCCATTTCAGAATTTAAGCTAAATCCCCCTTGCACCACCTATGTTCAGGGAAAGGATGTAAGAAATCAGTTTAATGGAGAAGAGAAAGTGAAATAATATAGAAAGAAGCATTGTATTTACCTTAATCCTAAGAGAGAAACGTTGTCGCTGGTTGATTGCAACATAGCAACTGGGCCCTAGTGCTATACGCTAGCTGTTCGCACACACACAGTACCTGTAGATCCTTGAGTGCAGCTAGACCACGTGGGGTAGTAAAGATGCTGATAGGCGGGAACCGCAGAGCGGATGAATATACACCAATATGCGGATGAATGCTGTCTCTTGTTTGGAGCAGTGAAACTTGAAAATTTAAACCATGGATGTAAATCTCGGACGCGCAAAATTAAGGTGTCCAGGGTGTCTGGATGCCTGTTAATGTCGAGCCCTGGCTTAATTATTGGCTGATACTGAAGTGATAGAGGCAATAACAAAATCCTTCCTGAAAATGTAACAAACCTTCCTGAACAATTACTACAACCTTCCTGAAAATCTTCCTTGAAGGTTGGCAGCTCTGGTATTAATCCCTCAAGATAAATAAATTTGGTCATTCGATCCAGGACTGTTGTGGGACTCCGCCGTGTGCAATTGGCTGCTGTATTTTGTCCACAAAATACATTTTACAATATATCCTGTGAAGCAGTTATCCCTGATGGGTGCAAAAGTTTGTCACACAGGTATTGACTGTTTGCCTTGGTGCTCCCTGACCTGACAGATCTTCCAGCTGCCTGACTGGCGCCTGGTGTTCCTGGTGAAGAATTTTCCTATGGGGCAGCGAGTGCTGGTAGACAGCTCCTCGGGGCAGCCCACCACCCAGGGCGAGAGCAAGAAAGAGGAGGTCACTCGGTTGACAGAAATGCCAGTGGTCAAAGAGGTTCTACTAGTCGGCCTTGGCAATCGGCAGACGAGGCCCTTCCTCCTGGTAAGTCAGCATGTGTTTTGTTGGGGAGGGAGCAGCGTTATATCATTATTATATATTAACATGCGTTTTGTTCATTGCGATGAGATGTCAGTGATTTCAAGATCCTCTCACTCGTTTTAAAATCCCTTCATGCCTGGCACCTCCGTACCTCTCTGATCTGCTTACTCCCCCACTCCCATCACCCACTACCTATGCTTGGCTGGCTGCTGCCCTCTGTTTGTCCCTCGTCCCCTCCGCTCCACCATCGGTGGCTGTGCCTTCAGCCACAAAACTCTGAAATTCAATCCATCCACCTTCCCACTTTCATATCCCACCCAAAGGAATTCCTTTGTGATCATGCAGTGTCATCTCCCTCTCCTCCTGGTTTGGCGTCAGATTCTGCCACTGTCAAGCTCTTCAGGACACTACCCTGCATGTAGCCTGCTATTTAAATTCAAGTTGTTGTTGAGGTGTGTTTCAGTGTACGTTCCCTCTGTATATCTGCGGGGTTCCGGTTGTGTTCTTCCGCATTGCCTGCGATTCACAAATGCATTTATTTAAAACACATTCCACTCAACATATCTGTGCTGGTGCTCTCTCTCCATCGTGTCTGTGCTGGTGCTCGCTTTGCCCACTGGAGCCCTCTACTCTAACCCCATTCCCTGCTGTTTGCCCCATTGTGTCTGTGCTGGTGTTAGTGCTGTCTAACTCTCCCATCTCTTTCAGGTTCACGTAGAGCAAGAGCTGCTGATCTATGAAGCTTTTCCCTATGACGCGCAACAAAGCCAGAACAACCTGAAAGTGCGATTTAAGAAGGTAGGAAATGTTCCCCTGCAATCCATGCCACACACACCTGCAGCTTCCTAAAGTTCATTCAATATCAATAATAATAATCATTGCATTTGGGGTCCTGTAGCTCAGTGGTTAGAGCACTCGCTTCGCAGGTGAGTGGACCTGGATTTGATTCCCGGGCAGGCGAAATGTTGGGCAAGTTTCCTTACTCCGCATGTCACATTTCGGGGGGTAATAATCTCTTCAAAAAAATAATGTGGAGTCCTGTAGCTCAGTGGATAGAGCATTCACCTTGCAAGCGAGAGACCTGGATTCAATTCCAGGCAGGGCAAAACCGTTGTCAAGTTTCCTTACTCCACACGCCCAAAATTAATCCCTCGAAAAATACGATAATAAATTGGTCATTTCGATCCACGACTGTTTGTGGGACACTGCTGTGTGCAATTGGCTGCTGTGTTTCGCCCACATATATACAGTCTATTCACTTTACAGCATTTTCTGTGAAGTACTTTGAGACATCTAGAAGATGTGAAAAGCGTTATATCGAATGCAAGGATTATTATTATTATAACTACGTCACAAACTCTGGAACTCTCACCCTCAATCTGTCCGCCTTGGCCCCTCCCTCTCCACTTTCAAATACCTGACACCAGCACGTTCTGTTTCTTCAGGTGTCCAGGCCAAGCAGACACTGCTCAGGCATCTCTGATATATATTGTGGCAGAGCTTATAACTTGCCTTTTACCCGTACTTATGTATTGATCCCCTCACTTCCAGAGGCACATGGAGTGGTATACACATGGATTTCCTTAGCATATTGGTTAGAGCACTTACCTCGCAAGCGAGAGGACCCAGGTTCGATTCCTGAGCTGACGAAACCTTAGGCGAGTTTCCTTACTCCATCCACGTGCCTTCATTTACCTGGCAGTAAGTAGGAACCTGGTTATTAGTCAATTGGCAGGTCGCTTTCCGGAGGTAATAATCCCTCAATCCTGCTGTGCGTAATTGGCAGCCGTGTTTTCCCCACAGTATACACGATTGATCCACTCGACTATATATTCTGTGAAGCGCTTTGTGACGCCTCAAAGGTGCTTTATCAAATTTAAGGCTTATCATGTTTTCTTTACATTTTGCGTGATGTGCTCTCTCACTGTGTGTGTGTCTATCTCTTTCACATAAACTATCTCTTTCTCTCTTCAGGTTCCCCATAACATCAACTTCCGAGAGAAGAAGTTAAAACAGTCCAAAAAGGACAAGAAGGTTGAGACAGCCGGTGGTGAGGAGCTGCCTGTAGCCAAAGCCCGGGTCGGACGATTTCGCTACTTTGAGGACATTTCTGGATATTGTGGGGTAAGTGGTGAGATAGCCACACCAGGAACTGGTATTTTCATAATCCTGTGTTTTACAATTGGTGCAGCGGCAGGCTCCATGATCCTTTCACCCCCATCCTTGCCTTCCTCCAATGGCTCCACATTCCCTGGAGGATAGAGTTCAAGGTCCTCGCCTTTAAATCACTCCACTACCTTGTCCCACCCCATCTCTGCCGCTTTCTCAAACCTGCCTTTTCATTCTCCTAGCAAATTCCCTCAGAAATTTTATTTAATTGGCAGCTCAGCTCATTGTTTGTAAAATATTATATTTGCAGATTAGCTGGTGCTTTTACTGGTATAACCACTCATATTTATTAATTGGAAACAAAACAACATTAATTTCTCATTATTCTTTCTGTGGAGCGCTTAAAACGGTGCTGGTGTATCAATATAAATTTTTAACCATAATCCTTGCATTTGAGAGAGCAACTTATCTTGCCTTAAAACACTTCCCAGGATATACTGTAAAGTGGATTGACTTTTTTGTGGGCCAAACGTGTTTGTTGAGGGCACTTTCTCCTTAACACCAACCTGTTCATGTGTGCCCTTCTGGTCTCCTCTCCAGCTTTTGACAAACCACAGAAGCTGGTGTACAGTGTGTGCAGGCTTTCAAGCACCTTTGATGTCTGTTCTTTCTGTCTTAGATATTTATCTGTGGTCCCTCGCCTCACTGGCTCTTCATGACCTCTCGTGGGGCACTGCGCTTACATCCCATGTCTGTGGATGGGCCGATTGAATCCTTCGCACCTTTTCACAATGTCAACTGCCCGAAAGGTTTTCTGTATTTCAACAAGCAGGTAAGCAGCATGGCGATCTGGGCAGAGTGGGTAGGGTGGAGTGTGAGGTGAAAGGTGCTCTACAAGTGTAATCTTGTTCTTGTTGTCAACATAGGTCAAGCTATTCTGTGCTTTGAGACGTCTCACAGACGTGATAAGGCGCTATTTCAATGCAATTTGTTATTATTTGTGGGACGTTGCTGTGCGCAAATTGGCTGCCCCTGTTCGCTCACAAAATCCACTTCACAGAGCAAACTGAGATGTTTCAATGTTCTAGTTTGTCAGTAACAAGAGGAATCAGTGAGTTTACATTCTGTGCGTGGAGGGACCAAGATGCTTCTGAAACTATTTGCTGTTTACCTGAAGGGTGTGTTCAAAAATACTTTTTCCCCATCCTCACTCTGCCCTACATGGCCTGCCTGGCCCTGTGTGAGAGGTACACCCATGCACTGTCACAAACAAACCTTGGACAAGTTTCTTTACTCCACAAACCTCTGTTTACTTCGCTATAAGTAGAAACCAGGCTGTTAGTCGATTGTTGGGTTGCTTTCAGGGGGTTATAATCCCTCCCAAAAAAAATAATGCCTCAATGCAATGACTGACTCAATGACTGTTTGTGGAAGGCTGCTGTGCATCATTGGCTGCCACTTTGCGTCCATAAAATACAGTTAGTTCACTTTTAAGTATATTTTGTGAAGCGCTTTGAAACATCTCAACGACGTGACAAGATGCTGTATTAAATGTAAGGATTATTATTATTATAAATGAAGCAAGTTGTCTGGTTGTGTTTACTATCTTTTAGGGTGACCTGCGAATCAGTGTGCTGCCCACCTACTTGTCCTACGACGCTCCCTGGCCAGTTCGAAAGATCCCACTCCGCTGCACAGCTCATTATGTGTCTTACCATGTGGAAACAAAGGTACAAAATTAGCCTGTCTTCTGATCCAAGAGTCAGTCCTTCATACTGTTGCAAGAGCACCTTAAACTGAAGCAGCCGTCCCTTCCCCACTCGTTGACAGATCGTTTCTTGCACCCCATTCCGATGTCCTGTTCCCTCCACTCGACAGGCACTGGCCCTCTCCACATCCCCTGCCCAGCCCTCCCCACATTCAGCCTCTCTGCACCCACCCTTTGGAATTACATTCCTATGTCTTGCACCCCCCTTGCCTCCTTCAAGGCACGTCTCAAGACCCTCCGCTTCAACCGCGCTTTCAGCCAGCCTCCTACACCTATCCTCCCCGGCCTCCACCCCTACTGATCCCAACCCCCAGCTCGGGTCCAAATCCTTGACTTTGAACATCATCCTGGTGTGAAAGGCTCTGTGTAAATGTACTGTGTTGTTGTTTCTCTACTGCCTGCCTCACCTGAATGTTACTGTAGGTGTACGCTGTGACCACCAGCGTGACAGAGATCTGTAACCGCATCCCCAAAATGACTGGAGAGGACAAAGAGTTTGAGAATGTTGAGCGTGGTGAGTGAGCCAAGCCCTCTGGACTAGCCGGTCCGGTCACAACCGTGTTTTGCACAGTTTTGTTCCTGTTTGTCACCTTCCCTTGTTTGTTTGGCTTTGCTGTCAATCTATTGATGATTTGTTTTTGACCAGCCACAAACTTGTCTGACATGTGCAGAAACCCATCACCATTGCTTAATAATCTCCAAACCAAGATGAGATAGATTGTTGGAATTGAATGCTCTCTCTCTCTCTCTCTCTCTTTCCCTGGACAGACAACAATAACTGCTTGCATTTTTATAGCGCCCTTTACTCGGGATAGCGTCCCAGACACATCCTATTCACCTAATTCCGGAGAATATTAGGCGCAGGTTTTGGGACCACAGTGCATTGGGGTAACTACTGGAGTTTAACCAGCTCAAACCACATAATTTGCAATTGTCTAGCAAGCTTTCCCGCTGTTTGTCCAGCTAGGACCATCCTACCCGTTAGTTAGGGCTTTGGCTGTAGGATTAACAGGAGCTGTAGTGGGAGGATTCCCTGCCCCCAGTGACTGGTCTTCCCTGCCAGGTCCTGCTGATGAGCCAGGGCTGGGGCTGCGCTGTCATCAGCAGTGAGAGCCCTGGATGTACTGCGGACCCGCCTGGCTCAGGAGCTGGACTAGAAACCGTCACAGAGGGAAGGCTCGATTCTGACTTTCCATTGCGAAACATGTCACCTTGGAGCCAGTTCAGCCCCGAAGATACCCCGCTAACCCCCTCGCCCCCCCACATCGCCTCCACCCCCCCCACCCCCCCCCCCCCCCCGGAAATAGATCAGCAGATAACAAACCTTATTTCATGGATTGACCGAATGTCACCAGTGGGTGGAGTTCCCCCACTCACATGCAGCACTAATATCTTGTCTGTCTGTATTCCCAGATGACAGGTATATATACCCGATGCTGGAGAAATTCACCATTCAGTTGATTTCGCCTGTCAGCTGGGAGGCCATTCCCAACACAAGGTGAGTTGAGATCCCAATGCCACGTGGACAGAGAGCGTGGGCATGCTTTCAGTCAATATGCCTTCAGTTATTCTCCCACCGTTGCTGCCCTCCACCTCTCCTGATCATGATCTGTTGTTAGTCAATTAGCCGATTGCTTTTTCGGGGGTCATAATCCCTCCCCCACCACCCCCCGCACTAAAAAAAAAGTCATTTGGTCCCTCAATCCACGGCTGTTGGGATGCTGCTGTGTGCAAATTGGCTGCTGTGTTTCGCCCACAAAATGTAGTCACTCCACTTTACAATATAGACTGTGAAGCGTTTGTGACCTCTCAAAGACGTGATAAGGCGCTATATCAAATACAAGGATTATTATTATTATATTATTGCATCTCTCAGCTCAAGTTCAAGCTCTTTAACTGCCTGCCTGGGGGAAAGCCTTCCAATGTGAAAGGCATTATATAAATTTTACGTGATTGTTGTTTTTGTTATGTAGGATTGACCTGGAGGAATGGGAGCACGCCACATGCATGAAAACAGTCTCCCTTCGCAGCGAGGAAACTGTGTCCGGGTTCAAGGGTTACATCGCTGTGGGCACTTGTTTGACACAGGGTGAGGAGGTCACGTGCAGAGGTCGGGTGAGTGAGCTTTACACATGGTGTCAAGGCACATCACAAGTGTACGACATAAAGTTACCGTAGAATTGTAGTCTATATAATTGTGGAGCCCTGTAGCTCAGTGGTTAGAGCACTCGCCTCACAAGCGAGTGGACCTGGATTTGATTCCTGGATAAGACGAAACGTTGGGCACGTTTCCTTACTCTACACGCCTATGTTTCTCACCTTTGAAGCCCTCCATGGCATCGCTAACTCTGCGACCTCCTAACCTCCTATCAAACTACCAACTCCCTCCGCTTGACCTGCTTCACGTCCTCCACCTCGCCTACCCCACCATTAGCCTTAAGCCATTCCGCCCTACCCTATAGGACTCCATCCTACAGTTCCTTCACCTCGCCTCATCCCTTGCCTCCTTCAAGACCCACCTCAAGGCCCTCCTCTTTGACCAAGCATTTGATCAACCCCTTTGTCCCCTTGCCCTCCACCCTCCCCAATCCCTACCCCAATTCAGATTTGGAATACTGTCTGTCTAGTGCCTTGGGACGTCCTCTCAACATAAAAGGCACTATACAAATGTAATGTTGTTGTTATTCTATTGGCGGATGTCTTTTCTGGGGGTACCAATCCCCTCAATTATTTTCTTAAATAATAATAATAATTTGGTCATTCATTCCACAACTGTTTTTGGAACAAGCTGTGCATTCTTGGCTTCCATGTTTTGCCCATAAAATATACAGTCAATTCACTTTACAGTTTATTCTTTGAGACGTCTAGAAGATGCAACCGGGAGCCAATGGAGCCTGGCAAGGACTGGTGTGAAGCAAGGTCCCATGGTCCCTCCCCCTCTTTGTCGGGGAAAGGGCCTGAGATTGAATCTCCAGGTGGGGAAGTGCAGACAGATAGGAGGTGAATGGCTGACTTTGCTGCCCATGTGTTGTAGATCCTGATCCTGGATGTGATTGAGGTGGTGCCCGAGCCTGGCCAGCCACTCACCAAGAACAAGTTCAAGGTTCTGTACGAGAAGGAGCAGAAGGGCCCTGTGACGGCCCTGTGTCACTGCCATGGCTACCTGGTCTCCGCCATTGGCCAGAAGGTCAGAGCAGAGAAGGGGGTGGGTGGGGGCTGAGGTGGAATGCAAAGGGATTAGGGTTGGGTCCAGAATGGGTGGTGAGGCAATGGGGAGGTGGGTGGGATAGGGTTTGGGTTGGATGGGGTTTGGGTTGGAGGGGATGAGGCGGTGGGCAGGGAGGCACGGCTGGGGTAACGCTGTGCTGTGTTGGTAGATTTTCCTGTGGAGTCTGAAGGACAATGAGCTGACGGGGATGGCGTTCATCGACACTCAGTTGTACATCCACCAGATGATCAGCGTCAAAAACTTCATCCTGGCAGCAGACATCATGAAGAGCGTCTCCATCCTCCGTTACCAGGAGGAGAGCAAAACCCTGTCCCTCGTCAGCCGGGTACGGAGGGGGTGTAGGGGGTGGGGGCAGAGCCTGAGGGGTCAGGGAAGGAGCAGTGTGTGCGGGGTCAGGGTCTCAATACTAAACTGTGTTAAGATACCCCACATCGAGTCCCTGCCCAGGTGCACCTCCGCCGCTTTGCTCGCCTCTGATCGTACCTTACCCCATACACAGCCGAAACATTCATCCAAACATTTGGCACATCCCGCCTCCTCGTAGGTCTCCCCACCTTACACAAATCCAGTTGATCCCAAACTCTGCTACCCACCCATGCTAAACTCCGTACCTCCATCACACCAATCCTAGTCAGGCTCCACTGGATCATTATCACCAAAGGGATTGATTGCAAGATGCTCATACTCATCTTCAAATCACTTCATGCACTGAAACCTCCCTACTACTCCGACCTGCTTACTCTGCAACCCACCACCCGCTCCCTGCCCTCGACTGGCTCTGGCCTCCTGCACATCCCTTGTGCTCTCCGCTCTACCATTGGTAGCTGCGGTTTCAGCCACTATGCCCCGAATCACTGGAATATTTTTCCTCTATCCATCCACTTGCCCCTATCCTGAGATGCTGACCGAAGACCTTCCTCTTCAACCAGGTCTACAGTCACCTCCCCCTCCCTCCGGCTGGGGATCGTGCTCTGCCGCTGTCAAACGTTCGGGAACACTAGCCTGTCTCAGAGGCGCTAGATAAATGCAATTTGTTGTTTGTAACATTTGAGGCTTTCTAATATTGTGAACGTGTGTTTTTGCATATGTTTCTGTCTGCCTGTCTATATGTCTGTGGCTGTCCCTCTCTGTCTGATTGTAGGACCCAAAACTTCTGGAGGTGTACAGCGTAGAGTTTATGGTGGACAACTCGCAGCTGGGTTTCCTGGGTGAGTCAGAATTTCCGGGGCGCTGGTTTGGATTCTGCATTTGAGAACAAGTCATTTTAGTCTGGCCTCCTCCATGTCCCCCAAATCCTCCGCTCCACCCTCGGCGGCCGTGCCTTCAGCCACTACTCCCCAAGGCTCTGAAACTTCTTTCCTCACTCCCTTTGCCTCACCCCCTCTCTTCCCAGTTTCAGGTCACAGCTTTCTCTTCGACTGCACTATTGTGAAGCGCTCTGAGATGACGTCTGGCGTGGAGGGCCCTATATAAATCAAAGTTGTTATTGTTGTCTAGATGTCCTTCCCATGTGATAAGGCGCTATTTCAAATGCAAGAATTATTATGATTGTTTGTGGGCCGGCACTTGACTAGCTGTAACAACAATAAATTACATTGACGCCAGAGCCTTTCACATCGGGACGACGTCCCAGGGCCTCGGTCCGTTAGGGATTTGGCCCCAAGCAGCGGGTTGGGATCGGGTGAGGGGGGGATGGAGAGCAGGGAAGGTAGGGATAGGAGGGAGGTGCGAGCGAAGAGGAGGGTGTTGAGTTGTACCTTGAAGGAGGCCAGGTGAAGGGACTGAGAGATGGGGTTCCAAAGGGTTGGGGGGCCTAGAGGGCGAAGGCCTGACCACTGATGGTGGGGTGAGCCAGATGAGGGATGTGGAGCAGGTCGGGGACAGGTTGCTATGGCATTAGCAGGTTACAGATGTGCATTTATATGGCGTTTTTGACACAGGACGGTGTCTCACGGCTGTAAACTGATTTCCGTCATATTTCATTCCAGTGTCTGACCGTGACAAGAACCTCTTGGTTTATATGTATCAGCCGGAAGGTGAGTGTGGGCGGGCATGTGAGTGGGGGTGGGGTGGTGTGTGGGTGGGGTGGGTTGTGTGTGCGGTGGGTGGTGTATGTGTGAGGGGGCAGGGGTTGGGGTGGAGGGTTGTGTGAGTCGGGTGAGGTGGGGGGTGGTGTGTGGGTGGGGGTGGTATGCGGGTGGGGGGGGAGGGTTGAGTCAGTGTATTTGGGGGTGAGAGGGATGTGTATTTGCTGACATTGTGTTTGTGTGGGGGTGGATGTGTGCGGGTGGGTGGATGTGGCAAGATGAGTGTGTTTGCTGACACTGTGTGTATGTGCGTGCTGACTGTGTGTTTGATGTGCAGCAAGAGAGAGCTTTGGGGGGACCAGGCTGTTGCGCCGGGCGGATTTCAATGTGGCGACTCACGTGAACACATTCTGGCGCACACCCTGCCGCGGCATCATGGACAGCACCAACAAGAAAAACCTGGCCTGGGAGAACAAGCACATTACCTGGTTTGGTAAATAGCTCATTCTCTGGTCCTCGTACAACGTGTCTCTGCACTGTCTCACTGCTGTGTTCTCTCTCTCTCTCTGCGCTGTCTCACTGCTGTGTTCTGTCTCAATCACTCTCTCTGTGCTGTCCTTCTGTTGTGTTGTCTCTCACTCTGCGCTGTCTCACTGCTGCATTCTGTCTCTATCACTTTCTCTGTGCTGTTCCTCTGTTGTGTTGTCTCTCTCTCTCTGCGCTGTCTCAGTGCTGTGTTCTCCCTCTCTCTGCGCTGTCTCACTGCTGTTGTTTCTCAGCCACTCTGGACGGTGGGCTTGGGTTCCTGTTACCGATGCATGAAAAGACATATCGACGGCTACTGATGTTACAGAACGCACTGATCACTATGATTCCTCATCACGCTGGCCTCAATCCTAAGGCTTACAGGTCCGTCCTGCGCTGGGCACAGAACCTCATTGAACACACCCCCCCTCCCCCCACATCCTCAACAGATCTTCCCCCGGAGAATGGGGTGGGGAGAGGGCAGTGTTGGGCTCTGTGTGGGGGGGGTTAGTGAACTGAGCTGTATGATGGTGGGGGGTGAGCTCTATTTGGGGGTGGAGGAGTGAGCCGTGTCTGTGGGAGAAGTGAGCTGGGTCTGGGTGTGTGTTGGAGCTCTGTGTGGGGAGGTGTGTATATGTGGAGGGGGGTGAAGTGTGTGTTGGATTTGTGTGTGGGTGTGTTTTATGGTGGTGGGGGGAAGCGAGCTGTGTGTGTATGTGTGCGCGGGCTGCAGTGGTGTGTGTGTGTGGGTGGGTGGGAGCGGATGGTTTGGCAGGGGGTGGGATTGTGCGACGGGCCACTGATCTCCGCTGTTGTCCGTGCAGGATGCTGCACTGCGATCGACGCTCCCTACAGAATGGGGTGAGGAACATTCTGGACGGGGAGCTGCTGAACAAATACCTGTACCTGAGCACCATGGAGCGCAGTGAGCTGGCCAAGAAGATTGGCACCACCCCAGACATGGTGAGACACCCCAAAACCTGTGCCCCTGACTCACCCCCGCCAGTTGCTGCTGAAAGTATTAGATGGTGGTTTTGATGGGGGCAACTCTCTCCCACTCTCCCCCCCACCCACCCCCAAACATGAAGCCAGGGTCTCAAGACCCTCCTCTTCTGCTGCCCTCCCACCCTCTCCTCCTAACTTTCCCTCCCCCCACCCTGCCCCTCCCACTTGCTTGGGTCCCAACCTGACTGTTCAGCGCCTTGGGACGTCCTCCCGACGTGAAAGGTTATCTATAAATGTAGTTTTGTTGTATTCAAGACTCCTACTAAACGGCCTAGTTTTAATTTTAAGATGACACCCCCCCCCGCTGTTCTAGATTCTCCCGTTAGTTTCTCTGTCTACTCTATCAAGTCCCTTTATCATAAACACCTCAAATCAGATCACCCCAAGCTCTGAAATTGTTTTTTTTTTACTGGTGGTGGGTGTGAGGGGGAGGGGGATGTGATGCTGTGGGAATGTTCTTTGATGACATTTGTTTGTTTCAGATTCTGGAGGATCTGCTGGAGATCGACCGAGTCACTTCTCATTTCTGACACCGGCCGGGAAGGTTGGCTATCACAACTCGGAGCCAGAGAGAGCGAGGGAGGGAGAGCGGGAGAACCAGGAGTCTGACTGACTGACGCTTGTGGGTGTTCTGCCCAAACCTGTTTTACTTTGTTTGAGACTATGCCCCCAGGCCAGCACTGAGGGTCTCTCTCTGTGGAGATTGCTGTCAGACATCTTTGGGGACTGTTTTTATACAGTCCTTTAAATGTTGTTTTCCATACTGGAAAATATTTTATATTGCATAAGTAAAAACAATTTTTTTGAGGTAACTGTTTCATTTCATTTGTTCCTCTCTGAAGTTAATAAGAAGAAGCATCTTTGCATTTGATGATGTTGCACCTCATCACCTTGTTGAGACAGCGCCAAAGGTTTGCATCCCCTCCCCAGGGAATCAAGGGAAAACCCTCAGGGGAGGGAAGCAGAGATAGGGGTAGAGGGCGGCAGACTCACTCTGCTCTGTGACCTTACAACAAAGACATCAACTCTGAAGGGTTTCCCAGGATCCAGGCTTCGCTCAGAGGAGGTACCAGCTGAGCCCTGAGAGGACCTGGGTTCGATTCCCTGGCAAGACACAACCTCAGGCAAGTTTCATTGGGGTGTTCCCCTGGTAAATTTTTATTTGTTTTATTGACTTGGTCAAGTATAATGCACTAGACAGGCTTATGCATGCAGTAAATCCCCCCTGTATTCTGTAGCCATTAACTGCAGGATCTCAGATTCTACAGCCTGCCCACGAGCCTGCTCACACCTGCATGTTTCTGGTTAACTAGTTCCATTTATGTTAAATGTACATTAGGGTAGTAAAAAGCCAGTGAAATCCAGACTGTGGATTATCCTGTGAATCACACTCCACGTGCAAGATGTTTTAAAAATATTTTTTGAAGTTTGGCAATTCCTCATACTCCACACCATTAAAAGGTCATCCACCCAAAAGTTCCATCAAACCTCCATAGTCCTTGCTGTGCTGGTTTTTAGCTGGTTGGACTCCAGCAGTTACCCCCACACATACTCTTATTACATTCATGCAGCGCCTTTCATGTCAGGAGGAAGTTCCAGAGCTCTGGACAGTCAGGGATTTAGACCCCAGCTGGAAGTGGGGATCAGCAGGGGTGGTGGGCAGTGAGGGTCGGGATAGGATGACTATGGCCTTTGGCTGAAGAGGGTCTTGAGAAGTGCATTGAAAACTCAAGCAAGGTGATGGGTTTCACATGTATCAGACATCTGTCTAGTTATAATGATACTTGCGTTTTATGTAGCGCCGTATCTCGTTTTCTAGACATCTCAAAGCACTTCACAGATTATACTCTAAAGTTAATTGACTATATATTTTGTGGACGAAATGAGGCAGCCAATTGTCATAGCAGTGTCCCACAAACAGTCGTGGATTGAGTGACCATATTATTATTTTTGGCTGGGATTATTACCGCTGGAAAATTATCTGTCAATCAACTGATAACCGGGTTCCTACTTACTGCTAGGTAAACAGGCATGTGGAGCAAGGAAACTTGTATAAGGTTTTACCGTGTCTGGGAATTGAACTCTGGTCCTCTCACTACCGAGGCAAGTGTTCTAACCACTAAGCCGTAGGACTCAAGTTTTTTTTTGGGTGGGTGGGGGACAAAAACTGTCCAAGTGACTGGGAAATCTTCCCTAAGCACAATTCTGCTGGACTTTGACTTGTTGCAGGTCAAGCTTTGCAATGGGTGACTTCTTCAGGGGACAGATAGCACCATCTCCTGACTGGTACGGTGGCATTGCATCACCAGTAAAAATCCAGCATCCCCCACCCATTCACTGCGAGATGCTGGGCTGTAGTTGACATATTGTGTTCTATAGTTGATGTGGTGCTTGGAAAGGATGCAGCCAGCCAGGTTGATGTGATGAGAGGTTCCAGATCTGCACAGTTATTCTCTTTTTGGTTCTGTATAAAGCGATCACCAATATCTGTCCATTGCCCTCCTGTCTGTCATTCTCCCAGCATGTGAAACCAGGCTACCCTGTTATGTAGCTGTAGAGATCTGGGTCTAGTGAGATGAGCCTGAGGTAGGCTAGCATACGAAGAATGGAGGTGGTGAATCTTATTACTAGGCATTCATACCTGAAAAACAGCAAGGCACCGTCACCACACCCACAATTCAGCATTGTAAACAACTTACATCATACACTTAGGGGTCCTGTGGCTTAGTGGGTACTGCCAGCGAGTTTGACTCCCGGGCAGGGTGACATGTTGGGCAAGTTTTCTTACTTCACACGCCTCTGTTTATCTACCGGTAATTAGGAACCCGATTTTAGTCGATTGGCGGATTGCATTTCTGGGATTAATAATCTCTTTAAAAAGTGACAATAATAATTTTGTCATTCAATCTATGCCTGTTTGTGAGACACTGCTGTGTGCTGCCATGTTTAGTGCACAAAAGACAGTCGATTCACTTTACAGTATATTCTGTGAAGTGCTTTGAGACGTCTAGAAGACGTCAAAAGCGTTATATCAAATGCAAGGGTTATTATTATTGAGCTAGAATTTTACCCCGATGTGGAAACTCTGAAATTCTTCCTCTCACCCTCTGCATTGCCCCTTCCCCCAGTCAACCCCCCACTCCCGCTGGCTCAGTGTCGGGTTCCGCCAATGTCAAGCGCTCTGTGTGAGGGGTGCTATATAAATGCAAATTGTTCTATCTCAAACTCCCCACACGGAAGCTGAGCCAGGCTGACACCTCAATATGATCAGACTGTCTATCTGCGACCTGACAGACCTTTTGTCTCTCCCCCCCCACCCCAGCAGACATATGATAATCCTTGCATTTCATTTAGCGCTTTTCACATCTTATCGACGACCCAAAGCGCTTCCCAGAATATACTGTAAAGTGAATTGACTGTATATTTGTGGGCCACACGCGGCAGCCAATTGATCACAGCCGTGTCACGCAAACAGCTGTGGATTGAAATGACCAATTTTTAAAATATATTTACACATATGTATATCATAGAGTCCACATACCTCAAAGCCATTTCAAACTTGAGGCTCTCCCACAATGTCCTCATCCTCTTGAAGTGACTGAGCTTCTGAAAGCCTTTCATCTGATTGTTCATCAGCAGACTCTCTGACCTCACCGCACTGCGCAGACAAAAGGTTACACTTTTGTACAGTCTTCAGCCACTACGCCCCGAGGCTCTGGAACTCCCTTCCTCACTCCCTTCGTCTCGCCCCTTCTCTTCCCAGTTTCAGGTCTCAGCTAAAGACCTATCTCTTCGACCGCACCTTCGGTCACCTTTCTCCCCCTGGCCCCTGGCCCTGGCTCGGTCCCGGGATCCATTATTGTGAGGCGCTCTGAGATGCCGTCCGGCGTGGAGGGCGCTATGTAAATTGAAGTTGTTGTTGTTGTTACACTACGGAACTTGCATTTACACAGCACCCTTCACACAGGGTACTGCCCAGAGCACTTGACAAGGGCGGAGTCTGATCCCGAGCCAGGGGGAGAGGGAGGGGAGAGGTGACCGTTGGCATGATCAAAAAGGGAGGTCTTTAAGCAGGATTTGACGGTGGAGAGGGAGGGACAGCTGGGGACGACACCCAGCTGTACCTTTCTGCCTCATCCCTCAACCCCCAGACCATCGATGTTCTGACAGCATGTCTGTCCGACATTGAGTCCTGGACGAGGGACAACTTCCTCCAATTGAACGTGAGTAAGACCGAGGACCTCCTGATTGGCTCAAGCCAGCGCCTCCGCACATCGGGCGCTGCCAGCCTCAACATCCAAGGCTGTACTCTCCACCTCACAAAGCCAGTCAGGAACCTCGGCATCACGTTCGACCAAAAACTCTCCTTCCTCCCCCACATCCGTGCCTTGACCGGCACCGCTTACTTCCACCTGCGCAACATTGCCAGGCTCCACAATTATCTTACCCCCCGCGCTGCCGAAACACTCGTGCACGCATACATCACCTCGAGGCTGGACTACGGAAACTCTCCTCGTCGGCTTCCCCAGTTCCTCCATTCACAGGCTGCAGGCCATCCAAAACTCTGCAGCCCGTGTACTATCCCGCACCCGCCTCCGCGACCACATAACCCCCACCCTCGCCCGTCTCCACTGGCTCCCCATCCTCCAGAGGATTGAGTTCAAGATCCTCGTCCTCACCTTCAAGGCCTTACACGCCCTTGCCCCGCCCTATTTAACCAATTTACTCTCCCCCTACAATCCCACCCGGACCCTCCGTTCAGCAGGACTTGGCCTACTCCAAGCCCCCTGCCCGAACCGCCCCACCATCGGAGGCCGGGCCTTCAGTTTCTCCGCTCCCACCCTATGGAATTCCATCCCCCAATCCCTCCGTCTCGTTTCTTCCCTTTCCTCTTTCAAGGCCAGTTTGAAGACTTTCCTCTTCGACCGTGCCTTTTGTTCCACCCCGAATTCTTCGACCTCCCCTACTTGTCTCACCACTTCCCGTACACTCCCCTCCCAGCTCGGGTCACACGCCTCCTGTGCAGCGCCTTGGGACGTCCTCCCGACGTGAAAGGCGCTTTATAAGTGTAATTTGTTGTTGAAATCTGTATAGGACAACTTTCTTGATCAGTATGTTTCCAGTCTTAACAAGGAAGGATGCAGTGCTGGATCTATTTTTGGGGAATGTGGTGGGGCAAGTACAACAGGTTTCTGTAGGTGAGCACCTAGGAAATAGCGATCACACTAGAATTAGATTCAGAGTAATTATGGAAAGGGATAAGGAACACTCAAAGGTGAAGACACTCAACTGGAAGAAGGCTAATTTCAGTGAGTTAAGAAGGGACCTAGCCAAGGTGGACTGGAAAGAACGATTGGCAGGTAAAACAGCTGACGAGCAGCGGGCAGTCTTCAAGGAAGAGATAGTTCGGACATAGGTCAAAAACATTCCAACAAAGATAAAATGTAGGGCATCCAAACCTCCCTGGATGACTAGGGCAATTGGGGTTAAAATAAAGCAAAAAAAGGAGGCTTATGACAAGTGTCAGGCCCAAGATACAGAGGATAACCAAGCAGATTATAGGAAGAGCAAGAGAGAACTGAAAAAGGAAGTTAGAGGGGCAAAAAGACTGCATGAGAAACAATTAGCAGGTAACATTAAAGGAAACCCTAAGGTATTTTACAAACATATTAAGAGTAAAAAATTAGTCAAGGGTAGGGTGGGGCCAATTAGGGGCCAAGGAGGAAATCTTATTGTGGAGGCAGAGGGCATCGCTGATGTACTGAATGAGTACTTTGCCTCTGTCTTCACAAGAGAAGAGGATGCAGCCAATGCTACAGTATTGGAGGAAAGGGTAGAAGAAATGGATAGGATTAGTATAAACAGAGAGGAAGTACTAAAAGGTTGACTGCGCTCAAGGTAGATAAGTCGCCCGGTCCGGATGGGATGCGTCCTAGGTTACTAAGGGAAGTATGGGAGCAAATAGCAGAGATGCTGGCCACAATCTTTCAATCTTCCTTGGACACAGGGGTGGTGCCAGAGGCCTGGAAGGTTGTGAATGTTACTGCCCTGTATAGAAAGAGGCAGAAGGGCAAACCTGGGAACTACAGGCCAGTCAGTCTAACATCGGTAGTGAGCAAACTTCTGGAGTCTATAATCAGGGACAAGATAGATCTTTACTTAGAAAGATATGCTAATAAAGCCAGCATGGATTTGTTAAAAGGCAAAACTTGCCTCACAAATCGGATAGAATTTTTTGATGAGGTAACGGAATGGGTAGCCAAGGGCAGCGCAGTTGATGTAGTTTACATGGACTTTCAAAAGGCATTTGACAAAGTGCTGCATGAGAGGCTTTATTAGGAAAATAGAGGCCCACGGCGTTAAAGGGACTGTGGTAGTGTGGATCCACAACTGGCTGCGAGACAGAAAGCAGAGAATTGTGGTGAGCGGCTGTTTTTCAGACTGGAGGGAAGTGTGTAGTGCTGTCCCCCAGAGATCAGTATTGGGACCACTGCTCTTTTTAATATATATTAACGATCTGGACTTGGGTGCAAGGAGCACAGTTTCTAAGTTTGCAGATGATAACAACAACAACTTTGATTTACATAGCACCCTCCATGCCGGATGGCATCTCAGGTGATACTAAGTTCGGGAGAATAGTAAATAGTGAGGAGGAAAGTAGCCATCTACAAGAAGATATAGATAAAATGGTAAAGTGGGCAGACATATGGCAGATGAAGTTTAATGCAGAGAAGTGTGAGGTAATACATTTTGGGAGAAGAAATGAGGGGAGGCAATATAGGCTAGATAGTACAATTTTAAGAGGTATGTGGGAACAGAGAGACCTGTGGATTTGTGTTAGTGACTCTTTGAAGGTGGCAGGACAGGTACACAAAGCCGTTAAGAAGGCATATGGGATACTAGGCTTTATAAATAGGGGTATAGAGGACAAAAGTCAGGAAGTGCTGACTAACCTCTGTAAAACTTTGGTTAGGCCTCAGCTGGAGTACTGCGCCCAATTCTGGTCACCTCACTATAGAAAGGATGTTAGTTAAGGCATTGGAAAGGGTACAAAGAAGGTTTACTAGAATGGTACCAGGATTGAGGGACTTCAGTTATGAGGAAAGGCTAGATAGGCTAGGTTTATTCTCTTTGGAATAGAGAAGATTCAGAGGAGACCTAATAGAGGTTTATAAAATCATGAGGGGATTCAACAGGGTGAATAAGGAAAAACTGTTTCCACTGGTGGGCAAATCTGTGACTCGTGATCACAGAATTAAAACAGTTCCAAAACGAAGCAGAGGGGAGCTGAGAAGAAATTTGTTCACTCAGTGGGTTGTTCGAATCTGGAATACATTGCCTGAAAAGGTGGTGGAGGCCAATTCGATAACAGCTTTTTAAAGAGAATTAGATCTTTATTTAGGGAGAACATGTCTGTTAGGTTATGGCGAGAGAGCTGGGCAGTGGGATTGAGTTGCTCTGTTCAAAGAGCTGACACAGACTAGATGGGCCAAATGGCCTCCTTTTGTTCTGTAAAATTCTATGATTCTATGACAGCGCTCGTCATAGAAACTGTCGATCTCGCCATCCTCCTCCACTGCTGTCACTCTCTCCCTCAATCCCTTGGCTGGCTTGAGGTGGGAGGAAAGACGTTGGAGGAGGATGGTGTGATCGACTGTGTCGAACGTAGCAGACAGGTCAAGGAGGACGAGGAGGCAAAGGGAATTTCAGGAATTCTTCTCCATCCTTGCCCTTTGCACTACTGTTCTGCCAGTCGATGTTGGGATAATTAAAGTCTCCCATTATCACTATTCTATTGGCTTTGCATCTTTCTGAAATCCACTTGCAGATCTGCTCTTCTATCTCCTTCCCGCTATTTGGTGGTCTATAGTATACCCCTAACAGTGTAACTGCTCCTTTTTTATTCCTTATCTCTAACCAGATAGATTCGGTTTTTTGGCCTTCTTCCACCTCGTTCCTTTCTAAACCTGGAACTGAGTCTTTAACCAATATTACCACCTCGCCTCCTTTTCTCCCTTCTCTATCCCTCCTGAATGTATTGTAGCCAGTCTCTTGTGTTGTGGGCTGAGCTGGCCAGGAACCAGAATGGAGAGGTTTGAGTAGGGAGCGGTTAGCGAGGTATGAGCGAAGTTAGTTTGCAACTGATGGGGTGGGGAGGGGTGGAGAGGGTGCTCAATGCTGTTACCTCTTGGCCATGAGGAGATAGCGGTTGGAGGGGGAGCCCAGAGCGCTGTGGATGCCTCGCACAGTGTTGATGTTCCTGAAAATGAGCAGCATGGGTCGGGGGAGGGCCTTCAGCACCTCCATGATGCGGTCAAAGTGCTGAGCGGCCATGTCTTTCATGTAGCGCGTCTCCTCGCGGCTCAACATATTGGCCAGATACAGGCTGCTCACTCGCATGTTAATCGGACGCTGCATCAGGATCTCACAGAACAGGAAGTAGTCTGATGGAGAAGAGAGGGAAAGAAAGACAGAGAGAGAGGGGGGGAAACAAGTAACTAAAAACATCCCTCCATTTGGTAACACCGTCAAAACACTTTCAAAAGCGTTTTGACGGGAATAATAATATAATAATAATAACCCTCCCATTTGATATACGCGGTCAAGTGTATGACTATTTATTGGCAAATTCGACTATTTATTGTTAGCCAGGACACAAGCAGAAATGTCCTTTTGTCCTTCCTTTCCCCCACCCCACCCCCCACACACACACATACATAGCATCGCAGGATTGTTAAGTAACACATTCATGAACTTTGATTTAACTAACAGCTGATACAGGGAATGACAACGCAGAGCAACTCCTCCCCTCGTCACCCCAACCATCCCCTTGAGTGTCAGCCTCATTATTCTGATATCTATTCATACACACACACACACAATGACTGTACAGTGACTCTCTCCCCACCCCACATACAACTGTACAATGACTTCCACACACACATACATGCATGCACAATGGCTACAGTGACTTCCACACACAGAGATATACTCACAATAACTGTACAGTAACTCTCACACACACACAACGACTATGCAGTGACTCTCTCCAGCCTTCCCCCACCCACACACACAAAGGAGACTTAAGGAGATTTAAATGCAAAGTAGATTTTCCAGGATGGGACAAGGAATGAGGGACTTCAGTTATCAGTAGGGTCCGTCGATATGGAAATTTTCAGATTAAATATATCGATGGGCTCATATCGAGATATACCGAAATATCGATATTTTCAGGTTTTTCGTACTGCGCATGCGGCGCGTGCATTCAGAGTGCGCGCGCGTTCCGGGTGCGTGCGCATTCTGGGTGCGCGCGCATTCGGGGCCTATCTCCTCAGGAGGTAAATATCTTTCTCTCTCTGTGTCTCTCACTCTCTCCATCTCTGTGTTTTTCTGTCAGTGTGTCTCTCTCCCTCTCTCCTCTCTCACATTCCCCCCATCTCTATCTATCTGTATATTATCACATCCACCCCGTCTCTCCCCCCCACCCCCCCCCCCCCGCCGTCCCTCTCTCGCACCCCCCACCCCCGTCGTCTCTCTCCCCCACCAACCCCCAGCCGTCTCTTTCTCCCTCCCCCACCCCGCTGTCTCTCTCTCCCTCCCCGCCCCCCAGCCGTCTCTCTCCACCCCCACAGCCGTCTCTCTCCCCCTCCCCCAAGCGGTCTCTCTCCCCCTCTCCTCCCCCCCCAGCCATCTCTCCCCGTCCCCCCAGCCGTCTCTCTCCCCCTCCCCCCAGCCGTCTCTCTCCCCCTCTTCACCCCCCCAGCCGTCTCTCTCCCCCTCTCCCCTCCCCAGCCATCTCTCTCCCCCTCCCCCCAGCCGTCTCTCTCCCCCTCCCCCCAGCCGTCTCTCTCCCCCTCTCCCCCCCCAGCCATCTCTCTCCCCCTCCCCCCAGCCGTCTCTCTCCCCCTCACCCCCCCCACCCCAGCCGTCTCTTCCCCCCCACCCCCCACCCCTTGCATACCTGTATATTGTATTCGAGGACTATGGATACAATATGGCGGCTTTGCACCTCGGTCTGCGCATTGTGTATAGAGATGAGCATTCTGGGTCTTGTAGTTCAGTGTGCACGCATCCCGATTTTTTACCTCGATATATCGATTTTTCGATATATCAATATTTTTAAAATGCCTATATCGGCATATCGATCTGAAAATTATATCGGGTTTTAGCGATATATCGACGGACCCTAGTTATCAGGAGAGGCTAGAGAAGCTAGGATTATTCTCCTTAGTGCAGAGAAGGTCGAGAGAAGATTTCATAGAAGTTTTCAAAATGATCAGGGGATTTGAAAGGATGAACAAGGAGAAACTATTTCCACTGGTGACTGGGTTGGTAACCCGAGAACACAGATTTAAAATAGTTGTTAAAAGTAACACAGGCGAGGTGAGGAGACATTTTTTCATGCAGCGAGTTGGTCGGATTTGGCATGCATTGCCTGAAAGGATGGTGGAGGCCAATTCGATAACAAGTTTTCAGAGAGAAGTAAATAGTTATTTGGCGAGGACGGGTTTGCAGGTATAAGGGGAGAGAGCGGGAAGTGGGATTGACTTTGAATGGCTTTTTTCAAAGAGCCGGCACATACATGATGGGCCAAATCGCCTCCTTCTATGCTGTATAATTCTATGACACACACACACCCCTGTGGTGAGGCTCCCCACACAGTGACTAACTGTACAGAGACCCTCTTTGCGAGGGAGGGGGTTGTAAGGATTATTTCTCCCCCCCCCACCCCCCCTCGCCCGATGGCTAGACAGTCTCACCATGGACACCCAGCTCCCAGGAGTATTTCCTCATCTCAGCATCGTTGTGGATGATGATAGAACGCCAGAGTTTGCAGAGATTCTTCCTATCCCTGCAACAAAGACTGTGTGAATCCCAGCCTGAGCGTAACACCACCCCTCATCTCAGCCCAGCCACCCCTCACACCCCTACCCAAAGCCCCACCTCACACCCCCACCCCAAGTCCCCCCACTCACATCCCCATCCTCGCACCAATTCCCATCTGGCACCCTCAATCTCACCTCCTCACACCCCATTCTCAACTCAACCCTCACCCCCTCCCAACAACCTTTATACATGTTGACCAAAAAGTCATGATATCTCCCCTATTATTATAATAATCCTTGCATTTGATATAGCACTTTTCATGTCTTGTAGATGTCTCAAAGCGCTTCATAGAATATACTGTAAAGTGAATTGACTGTATATTTGTGGGCGAAACGCGAAAGCGAATTGCACACTGCAGTGTCCCACAAACAGTCATGGATTGAAATGATCAATTTTTCAAATATATTTTGAGGGATTATTATCAGGCTTGTGGAGTAAGGAAACTTTCCCAAGTTTTCACCCTGACCTGCCGGGAATTGAACCCAGGTCTTTTGCTTGTAAAGCGAGTGCTCCAATCCCTGAGCCACAGGACTGCACGAGGGAAACTAAAACATTATCTAAAACATGCCAACAATATCATGATTGCTTTAAGACTAATTAGACATTGTGATGAGATTAGGACTTTTTGGTCACCCTGTTTAAAGCCTCACCCCAGGGGGGGTGGGGCTGGTGTCAGGAGCCAGTCAGCAACCACCCACCTCACACTGAGGAACTCGTACAGTCCGTGATCCAGTAGCACCAGCTGTGCCCGGCCATCAGGCCCTCTCCTCACCAGCACTGTACAATGCACACAGAGAGGAAACACCAGCCATCAGAGCCGTACACGCCCGAACCAATTACATAATGTGGATTTATGCAGTTCAGCAGTTAAGAGCACTCGCCTCACAAGCCAGAGGTCGGATTTCAGTACCCGGGACAGGCAAAACTTTAGGCGAGTTTACCTTCTCCACACACACACACGCCTCTGTTTACTTCAGAAAGCAATCTGCCAGTAGACCAGCAACCGTGTTGCTACTTACTACTAGGTGAACAGATGCGTGTGGAGAAAGGAAACTTACCTAGGATTTTGCCCCCGCCCTTTGAATCGGTCCCGGGTCCTCTCGCTTGGGATGCGAGTGCGCAACCATTACCCTTATAGGCCACCACTAACCATAAGTTTGATTTACACAATGAAATAATAATATACGCATTTGCAGATCTATTATTGTTTATTATTTTGTATTAATCACATCATTGGGAGCTTGGCAGGATTTTTGTGCAACATGTTTCAGCCTCGGGACCTTCTCCCGACGTGAAAGGTGCTATACAAATGTAATTTTGTTGCAAACAACTGTATATTTTGTGGGTGAAACGCAGCAGCCAATTTTGCACGCAGCCATGTCGCATGGAGTGAGTGACTAATTATACCTGGGGGAACTGTTGGACCGAGAGGTAAACTTCCTTCTCTTTTCTAATTGCGCCGCAGGATCATTAACATCTACCCGAACAGGCGCAGACAGGGCCTCGGTTTAATTTCTCATTCGAAGGATGGATGAGTCACTTATAATCAAAATCCTCGCATTTGATCTAGCACTTTATCACTGAAAAGCGATCTGCCAATCGATTCACAACCAGGTTCCCACTTACTGCTAGTTAAATAGATGCATGAGGTGTAAGGAAACCTGCCCACTGTTTCACCGTGCCGGGGAATTGAACCCGGTTCATCCCGCTTGCGAGACTGGTGCTCTAACCACTGAGCTACAGGACTCCACCACTAATATCTCATTGCACGTGAAGGCGAGTTAAGGGTAAGCCTCCTTTCTACAACAACGACTTCCATTTATTTAACGCCCTTCATGCCAGAGACAGCATCTCAGAGCGTTTAACCGGGACACTAGATACTGCGTTACCGAGTCCCTGAACTAGTTACTGAGTGTCAGAGCACTGTCCGGCAGCCTAGAATCTGAGGAGACTCTGTCACTTACCATTCCCAGGGTGAGGATCAGCGTGGATAAAGCCTGTGTAAAATATCTGCTCGGCAAAGACCCGGATCAGCTTGTCTGAAACCTGAGGCAAAGGAAGGAAGTTGACATAAAGCAGAGTTTTGATGGGCTGGAATGCACTGCTTGAAGGGGGTCGGTGGGAACTGTTTCAATGAAAACTTCCACAAGGGAATTGGATAGGTACTAGAAAAGGGAAAAAAAACTTGCAAGGGGAGTGGGGGAAAAAGCAGGGGAGTGGTTACTGATTGATATTCCAAAGAGCCAGCACAGGCACGACGGGCTGAATGGCCTCCATCTGAGCTGTAATGTTCTATGATTCTATGAATGATGTCACTGTGTGGGGAGCTGCAGGGAAACATACCATCAAGTTCCGACCTGAGTTGAGAGGAAGGCACTGAATTCAGTGAAGGCAGTATGGACATTCAAAGGTTTCCATCTGAGTTGGGGGTTGGCCCAAAGGTTAGGTGGTAAGAGAGATGACGCTGAGCCAGTCAAAGAAGGGCCAGGCGGAGGCTGGGGATGGAGGTTCATAGGGTAGAAACAGAAGGTCCGACGGTGGAGGACCTTCTGTGGTGGAGCGAACATCGCTTCATGGTGGAGCGAACAGCGCTGGGGACGAGGAGCGGGCCAGTGCTTGCCGAGCAGGGGACTTAACAAGGTAACAGAAAACACGGAGGGATGTAAACGTGAGGACAATTTGAACTTACTTCTTTCACATTCACACCACGTTCCTTGAGTCCCGCCAAGTTGGTGATCTTACACCCGTCACAGTAATCCGCAGTCAGGACTCTCTGAGAGAAAGCAGACAGACCTCAGCCCAGCCCAAACTCATACACATGCGCTTAGCCCTGTTGGAATGTAGCAGTTTTGTGTGTGACTCTGTAACAACACGTTTGTGTTTATCTGGCAGTTTAGACTGATTTAGACCAGATAACTATGTATTGTAGAAATATAACAAGTGTGTGTGACCATTGGATCAGATAACTTTGTAGTGTAGAAAGATAACAAGTGTGTGTGACCATTGGATCAGATACCTTTGTAGTGTAGAAAGATAACAAAGTGTGTGTGACCATTGGATAACGCTCCTAATATGGGCATGTTGGTTGGGCAATACTGTCTTAACTGATTGGGTCCTGTAGGACAAAGAAAGCAAACTGAGTATATATGTGTTGAATCCTCCCAAGATTCAACGGTTCGAACTAACAAGTAACTATTCGAATCACAAGAGGAGTGCCTGTACTATAACTGGGATGTAGTACTGAATAAAAAGATCATAAAACTCTGTGATGACTGAAGATCGTTTCTTTGAGAAAACTCCCATTTCTTCTGAATCCAACAATTTGGCGTAGTCGGCAGGATCACAGAAGGTAACAAGGACAGACATTGAACACGGATTGCCTAAGGTGAATCGGTAAAGGTGTACGGCTCGATTGATAAGGGCGGAACACGGTCTACCCCAGAAACGGTAAAGGTGTACGACTTGATTGATAAGGGCGGAACACGGTCTACCTCAGTTGAATCGGTAAAGGTGTACGACTTGGTTAACAAGGGCGGAACACGGGCTACCCCAGATAAAGTTACGGAATCTTTGTTAAAATTCCTCGGCACGTGTGGAGCTGTTTGAACCTTCTCGTGATTCTTTAAGAAAGAACCGGATTTGCAGAAGACAAGAAAACAAAGTGCGGTCAGACGTGATCTCGAGGTAAGAAATACCTCTTTTGTTTGAGTTTGGATCATTAAGAGACGTTATACAAGGTGGGTTTTAGGTTTTAGAAAATTACCAAGTTTGAGAAGCCCATTCAGATCCTCGGGGTGTAATCCTCTATCGGCGTTGAAATTGCCTACGGCCTCAAGAAAAATTGGTGAAAATGGTATACCAAAAGAAAAGTGAAAAAACCACTTTACACAAAGGAGGGCAGGCACCTCCGGATGTGTCTGAAACTGAAATGTTGTGCGAATTAACACAAATCTTCCAGAAAAATATGAACTTACTTAAGCTCCAGCAGACTTTGGAAAATAAATATAACATGGGAACAGGACAGTGGTCTTTACCCAACATACAAAAAGTATGGGGAAAAACTACCCGCTCAAAGGGGAACGACCAGACAAGGTTGGCGATGATTGTCATGAGTCAGCTACGACAACGGAGTGAAATTATGCGTAATACCCAGTACGATACAGATATGAAGAAAGCAAAGGAACAATTAAATGCAATGGCAGAACAATTGAGTAAAAAGCAAGCTGAAATTGAAAAGCTTAAAACTGAACTGTTTAAGCAAAAGGAGAAGGGCGTAAAAATATCGAGCGCTCCATCGGTACCGTATCAATCAGTATATCCATATTTAAATGTGTTGCATGCATCTATTCCATCTTTACCTCCCGAGTATGCCAGTGATTATGAGTGTGATCCTTGGGACCCGTCGACTTGTCTACCGGACCCTTGGGGGGATGACAACCGTCCACCGCAATTGAGACCTATGGTCACCCGATATCGTGCCCGGCGCGGACAGGGACCAGCAGGTCCGCCGGCAGCACGACCTGAAGAAGGGGCGAACGTCGGTCCGGTGGGTGGGGCTCAGGCATTCGGAGCTGTTTGGGTACCTTTTCATGAACACCAACCTGCCGATCCGGACAGAATCGACAAATGGTCAAAAGCATTGCCAGACCCAAAGAAAGGGTCATTGAAGACATGGGAAGAGCTTAACCGAATACGCACCATCTATCGGCTGCATCCTCAAGATGGTGTGCAAGTTTTGTCAGTAATGGCAACCGGTCGAAACGCCCAAGAATTGCAACAACAAGTTTATACCGCATTGGGCGAAAATGGAAATAATTTGAACGCTGGATGGGGAGCGATCAGACAATGGCTGAGAAATCAAGGTCCGGCCCGGGTGGACTGGAAGAAAATATCAGGCTGTACCCAAGAACCGACCGAAACGGTTGCTCAGTTTGATGAGCGCTTCAGGGCTGTGTGGATTGAACATTCGGGACTGGCTAACAACATGCAAAATGCAGACTTAGATGCTAACGAGGAGGGTCCTTTGAAACCATCTTTCATGGCCGGACTCAAAGGGGAAATATCAAAATTGGTAAAATTAACGTTGCCCCTGTGGGAAGAACAAGGAGTAACGTTCGGTCAGTTGGTTGCACGCTGTATCCAAGTCGATAGGGACCAAGGGGTACAACTACGAGCATTTCAACGAGGAGAGAGAACTTCAGCGGGACAGTCATCCTTTGGACATAAACCTGGCAAATGCCGCAGATGTGGTAAAGAAGGTCACTGGGCTAAAACGTGCCACGTTCGAATGAATGGGAATGGCGGCAACTTTAAAGCGTTTTCAAATAAGCAAAATCAGGATGATGACTGTGATGAGATACATAAACCTCGATCAAATCGGGAGCGTTTTGAAAGTCTTTCCTCTCGAATGCAGCGAGCCCTGTTGAATGCCGCTGAAGAAATTAACAAATGCTGTAGGTCCTGCTTCTCGACAGGTGTCGGCGGCTTGGGGAGATTCACCAAAGGGAGGACACGATTTGGTCCCGGGAGAACGAGTGTATATCAAGAAGATACATAAAAATCCGTTAGGTGCTAAGTGGGAAGGTCCCTACATGGTGTTGCTGACAACTCCTGCTGCAGTAAAAGTGGAAGGAAGGAAGGCTTGGATTCACGCGTCACATGTGAAACGCTCCACTGTTTAAGAACTTGTATTGTTTAAGCACTGTGTGTTTATAATTTTTTTTTAAAAAATTTAGAATACTTTCATTTCTGTCAATATGCATAGGGATGGTAACGGTAACCACGTCCCAACAGGGAGAAGCCCACGCTATCGATAAGCACAATGTGGCAGTTAATACCTATTTGTTAATGACACTTAAAACCTCCATTGCCACAAATCGTACAAAATGTTGGGTTTGTAAGATTCCCCATAGTACAAAGGAAGGTTTTTCAATAAGGGTTGTTCCTTTTAATGTCACAATGATGTTACAGTGGTTATTGTCTCAAAACAATATTGGTAATGTTACTGAATTGGAAATGGACACGAATGGGCCAGTTTTGCCCAAACAGCTGGAATCAGCTGGTTATTCCTCGACTCAGTTTTCGGGATGGTATCACCCGGACTATAAGGATACTTCACCAAGCCCTTCCCCCTTTATCTTAACAGTATTATGTTTAGATTGTTGTGACAGAGTCACAAAAGGGGGGATTGTGGGAATGTAGCAGTTTTGGGTGTGACTCTGTAACAACCTATATCCCCGATGAGTCTGAAAATATTACCAATCTAGTATCTCACATGCATAGAGAAGTAAATAGGCTTAGATACGGCGATCCCCTTCCGGCCTGGTGGAAAGCCTGGTTGGAGGGATGGGGAGCCTGGTTCATGCATGTGCTAGTTATTGTGATAGCATTGTTATTAATCTTTTGTGTAACAATACAATGTATAAAAGTTTGCCTTAATCGTTTGGGCTTCTGTTGCACCAGGTGTTTCGTTGTCGCTTTTACATAAGCAACATCAACAGTATTATGTTTAGATTGTTGTGACAGAGTCACAAAAGGGAGGATTGTTGGAATGTAGCAGTTTTGTGTGTGACTCTGTAACAACACGTTTGTGTTTATCTGGCAGTTTAGACTGATTTAGACCAGATAACTATGTATTGTAGAAATATAACAAGTGTGTGTGACCATTGGATCAGATAACTTTGTAGTGTAGAAAGATAACAAGTGTGTGTGACCATTGGATCAGATACCTTTGTAGTGTAGAAAGATAACAAAGTGTGTGTGACCATTGGATAACGCTCCTAATATGGGCATGTTGGTTGGGCAATACTGTCTTAACTGATTGGGTCCTGTAGGACAAAGAAAGCAAACTGAGTATATATGTGTTGAATCCTCCCAAGATTCAACGGTTCGAACTAACAAGTAACTATTCGAATCACAAGAGGAGTGCCTGTACTATAACTGGGATGTAGTACTGAATAAAAAGATCATAAAACTCTGTGATGACTGAAGATCGTTTCTTTGAGAAAACTCCCATTTCTTCTGAATCCAACAGCCCCAACCCTGATATACACAAACATAGCCTAATCCTTACAAACATATACTCAGCCCAATTCACACACACTCATGCATCTCTGACAAATACTCACTCACACACTTAAGATTGTACATACCTATTCAAGCTGCACATTAATGACAAGAGCTGCATGAACCAACCAAGCAATAGCTTAGGCCTCCCAGTCAGGGGGGGGTTCCCCTTTACAACAACAACTTGGATTTATATAGCGCACTCCATGCCGGACGGCGTCTCAGAGCACTTTTCTAGACACAGCGGGTGGGGGTGAGGTGGGGGTAGCACAGACAACAGATGGAAGGTTGCTAAAATTTGGCCAGGTACCACCCCAAACACACACACACCACACAAGCACACACAGCCTGACTCGCTCTCTGACTTACATAAAGATCTCAATGTTAATAAGGATAAAGATTTCAGTGTTAATGATTGAACCAGTGATGTCCCTCCTTGGCCTCACTCACCTTGCTGCTCCTGTCCCAGTATACCTTCGGGATGACCACATATTTGAAGTCTTTGAGATCCTGGGAACAACGCTCCGAGTTCCTTCCCTCATTCTCAAAGTCCAACTCCTGGGCTAGTGCCCCCTTCAGGTCCTGTCCCGGTAGAATGCAAACAAAGTCTTCAATAAATGGATGGATTGATAAGAGGCAGCAAAGCTCTCCAGTGGCAGTACACTCTTCCTCAGTGGCTCCTGCTCAGCCAGTCTCAGGCGGGTTTTTTTTTTTATCAGTCAGGTGTCTAATACCCACAGGAACCCATCACCATACTTAATAGAAACAGGAGTAGGCAATACAGCCCCTTTGAGCCTGTTCCACTTTTCTGTAAGATGATGGCTGATCATTCCTAAATGGCCTAGCGCTAATTTTAAGAATATGGCCTCTCATTCTGGATTCCATCACCAGAGGAAATTGTAACTCTCGAGAGTAACAGTCTCCAAACCAAACCGAGAATCCCATGTATCCCACTCACACATGGAAATCCCAGAGAAAAGACTGTTGCAATGGAATCCCTGGAGGCGACACATCCTGTGTACCTAATTCCAGAACGTATTAGGCACAGGTTGGCAAGAGCCAAGACTAGGGTATCCCTGAAGGTGCATTGGAGTAACTGCTGGAGTCAAACCAGCTGAAAGCACATTGCTGTGCTCATGGCCGCAAATTGGCTGCATGCTCCTCTCTCCACACTGCTTGGTGGGCGAGAGGTCTCCTGTGTCAGTGCGACGAGCCCGGGGCCAGCTCAACGAGAGGTCTCCTGTGTCAGTGGGAAGAGCCCTGGACCGGCTCAGCGAGAGGTCTCTTGTGTCAGTGGGACGAGCCCGGGGCCAGCTCAGCGAGAGGTCTCCTGTGTCAGTGGGACGAGCCCTGAACCTGCTCAGCGGGGGATGCACCTACCCGAAGCACCCAGCGGAAGCCAAACTTCGGATGCATCAGTTTAACTATGTCCAGGAGGAACTCCAGAGTCAGGATGTCTCCATCAAAGCGGTCCCGCAGATCGATGTACTGCACCTGAAACATCCACGATTCACATTTATACAAATGTCGGGAGGATCTCTCACAGGGCTGGGAAACTGGGAGCCCATGGTTGGAGGGAGGGAGTTTGGGTGGGGAGTTGGGGGGGAAGAGGTGAACGAAAGCACGGTCGAAGAGGGAAGCCTTCAGTCTGATGTGAAAGAGGGGATGGAGGGGGAAGGCCAGAGATTGAGAGAAAGTTCCAAAGCTTCAGGGTGTAGTGGCTGAAAGCATGGCCACTGATGGTTTGGTGGATGAGGGTCAAGCAGGAGACCAGAGTCAACCGAGCAGAGGCAGTGGGTAGTAGAGTGGGGAGAAAGCAGATCAGAGAGGTTCAGAGGTGGCGGGAGGTGAAGAGATTTGTAGGCAAGAAAGATTAGGTGCACATTAAACAGTCTCTTTACTATGTTAGTGCACAGTGTAAGTGTAATTGGCCTACGATTGAAGGGGAGCAAATTCAGAACAAATCCACGAAAACACTGTTTCAATGAGCAAATCGTGAACCTGTGGAACAGGCTCCCAGGGAGATGGTTGAAGCAGGAACAAAACACAAAATACTACCGATGCTGGAAATCTGAAACAAAAACAGAAATTGCTGGGGAAACTCAGCACGTCAGGCAGCATCCATGGAGAAAGGAAAATGAGTCAACGTTTCGGGTCCACAACCTCTTGAAGGGTTGTAGTTCAAAACGTTGACTCATTTTCCTTTCTCCATGGATGCTGCCTGACCTGCTGAGTTTCCCCAGCAACCTCTGTTTTTATTGTGGTTGAAGCAGGAAGTGTTGATTCTTTCACACAGATTAGTTCGTTTTTTAAGGTCTTGATCTTGGTCTTGTTTTCATCTTGCATTTCTTATGTTCTTATGTAATCTCTCACAATTTGAAGTGCACAGTGTAACTGTGACCGCTCAATAACAACATAATAATCTTGCATTATTATAGATATGGCACTTTTCACCTCTTCTAGACGTCTCAAAGCGCTTCACAGAACATACTGTTAAGTGAATTGACTGTATATATGTGGACGAAACACGGCAGCCAATTGTGCACAGCAGTGTCGCACAAACAGTCGTGGATTGAATTGACCAATTTATTATAGGTTTTGTTTTGGTATTATTATCAGACATGTAGCGTAAGGAAACTTACCCAAGGTTTACCCCTGGCTGGAACTCAACCCAGGTCTCTCACTTGTAAGGCGAGTGCTCTACCCACTGAGCTACAAGACATCACGTGCATCTATATAGTGTCTTTTATGTTGTGAGGACATCCCAAGGTGTTGGGGGGTAACCGAATGTGTTGTCGAAGACGAGGGTCTTGAGACATGCTTTGAAGGAGGAGGCAAGGGACGTTGCAAGGTGAAGGGCCTGAAGGATGGAGTTCTAAAGGGCAGAGACGCTGAAGAACTGACTGCAAATGGTGGGGCGTGATGGGCGGCGTATGTGTAGCAGGCCGAAGCTTGCTGAGTGGGACCAAGGGATCATACAGGTTGATTCAACAGTGCACACGGCAGCAGTCTCGCAGTCTCACATCCCCTGATGGGATGAATACCTACTTTGACAGCCACAGGAGTTCCATCGGCAAGCTCCGCCTTGTGTACCTGGGACAAGCTGGCGGCCGCGAATGGCTCGTAGTCAAATTTCCTGAAGAGCTTGTCCGGGCCGGTGTTGAAATCCTCCCAAAACAATACGTCCACCTGGTGACAGCATAAACGGTGGCTTACACTATGCCATAATAACTGCTGCTTTTGTTATAGAGGTGAAGAGGTGTTAACACCTCTTCAAGGTGTCTCAAAGTGCTTCACAGGATATATTTCAAGGTGAATTGACTATGTTTTGTGGGAGAAACGCAGCAGCTAATTGCACATAGCAGTGTCCCACAAACAATCGTGAATTGAGTGACACATTAAAAAAAAAATTTGAAAGGGATTATTATTATCCCCAGAAAAACAATCCAGCATCGAACTCGCAAGAGGACCCAGGTTTGAATCCCAGGCGGGCCGAATGGATTTTAAAAATTAATAATTAATTAAGATGATTACAAAATTACACTTTTGAGAGCCTTTCACGTCTGGAGGACGTCCCAAGGTGCTGAACAGTCAGGTGGGGAACGGAGCAAGGGGGAGAGTAGGGGGGAGGGGCGGGGAGAGTTAGGAGGGGAGGGCCGCAGAAGGCACACGATTGAAGAGGAAGGTCTTGAGACTGGCCTTGAAGTAGACAAGGGAGGAAGCGAGCGGAAGGGATTGTGGGATTGAGTTCCAGAGTTGTAACTAAACAGGCAATTCAATTCAACAAGGGACCAGGCATGAGGGACTTTAATTAGGTGGAGAGACTAGAGAAGCTGGGATTGTTCTCCTTAGAGCAGAGAAGGTTAAGGGGAGATTTAATAGAAATGTTCAAAATTAGGAGGGGTTTTGTTAGAGCTGATACGAAGAACCAGTTTCAATGGGCAGGTGGGTCGGTAGGTAATCTGAAGACATAGATTCTGGATAATTGGCAAATGAACCAGAGAAGAGGTGAGGAGAATTTTTTTTATTAATGCAGACAGTTGTCACAGTGTAGAATGCACTGCCTGAAAGGGTGATGGAAACAGATGCAATAACATCTTTCAAAAGGGAATTATATAGCTACTTGAAAAGGAAAAAAGACTTGCAAGGATATGAGGAAAGACGGGAATGGGACTGATTGGGTAGCTCTTCCAAAGAACCAGCAAAGCAGTGAAGGGCAGAATGGCCTCCTTCTGTACAGTAATATTCCGTGATTCTATTTAAGACCTTGGGGAATGAGAGGGCCTCTTCCCACAGGAGCTGAGAAAGAAGATGACAACAGTGAGGAACGTACCTCTTGATCCATCCTTCTGAGGGCCTGGTCCTCCAGCACACGCAGGGAGTTTATGTACTCCGGGGGCAGCAGGTGATTGAAGGAACACAACCCCTGCCCCAGTTTGATGTACAGGCCCCCGTTCTTGATGGCTCCCTCCACAATGTTATTCGCTGCTCGTTGATGACAAGCGGACATTTTTGCTAAGTAGTTCTGGCTATTCTGACGACAGGATTCAAGAGGAATAAAGCAGTGTCACTAGTACACACTGACACCTAACACAGCGCTTCTGTACAAGGAAATGGCGCGTCAGTCTGGCTCACTGAGTAGCATTCTTGCCTTGGAGTCTAAAGGCTGTGGGTTGGAGCTCCCCTAGTGCTGTGCTTGGGCCGCCTTGCATAAGAGGATAGAGTTTAAAATCCACATCCTGGCCTTCAAAGCCCTCCTTTGTCTTGCTCCTCCCTACCTCTGTAACTTGCTAACCCCATATCAAACTGCTCCCTCTGCTGAGTAGGCCCGCTCCTCGTCCATCTCACCCCACCATCAGCATCTTAGCCCCGGTCTTTGGAACTCCATTCCAGTCCCTTTGCCTCACTCCCTCCCTCACCTCCTTCAAGGTATGTCTCAAGACCCTCTTCTTGTACCTTGGACACCCTCCTATCCCTACATTCGCTGCCCTTTACCCCTCTTGATCTCAACATTCTGCTCGGGTCCAAATCCTTGACTCTCCAGCACTTTGAGACGTCCTCCCGACGTGAAAGGCACTGTGCAAATATAACTTGTTGTTTTTGTTGTCAGTATTACTGTACTAGCTGCCTGACAGGCCGGTATGTTCAGCACTCTGACTCTGAGACTCATTTGAGCTTCTCATTAAGCTGGACAGCATCCAGCATCTCTCTTGAACGTGGCATTTGAGGGAATTTTGTGTGATCTCAAACCCACACAACAATAACAACTTACATTTACATAGAGCCCTCCACATCCTGGAACATTTGACAGTCTGACATTCACCAGAGGGAAGGGAGAGGTGACCATAAGCATGAACAAAAAGGAAGATCTTTAGGTGGGATTTGAATTAGAGAGGGAAGGGGCGAGGCAGAAGGACTTTAAGATAGAGTTCTAGAGAATGAATTGGAGCAGAGTGCTGCACGCTCACCAATTCACACCAGGGCAAAGCAGACAGGGCATACCAAATACTTCTGTGCTCTATGAAATGGGCAGACACAGGGGCCAGAGAGCTTCCATTGGAGGGAAGGGCCAATCCTGAACTGATAATAATCCTCGTATTTGATATAGTGCCTTATCATGTCTTTGAGACTTCGAAAGCATCTATCAAAAATGTATATTCACAGAATATACTATAAAGTGAATCGACTAAATATTTTTTGGGGCAAAATGTGGCAGCCAATTGCTCATAGCAGTGTCCCACAAGCAGCCGTGGATTGACTGACCAAATTATGATCTATTTATACTTTTTCAAAGAAATTATTATCCTAGGAAAGCGATCTGCCAATCGACTAACAACCAATTTCCTACTTACTGATGTTGACTAAGGAATGTCGCCTAAAGATTCACACTGCCCAGAAGTCAAACCCAGGTCCTCTCGCTTGTGAGGATAATGCCCTAACCACTAAGATACAGGACTATAGCCAATCGTTAAAATGTGAAAGTGGGCGGAGGGGGGATACGTACCTCATCCATTCCCCGCAAATCAATGTTCAATGTCCACCAATAGTCTGCAGAGATTTTCATTCCGACATGAAGAGACCTGGAATGCAGACAAAGAGTTATCTGATGAACTGATTTTTGTGTGGATATGATGGATCTGTTCTGTGATAAGCAGCCAATGGAGCCTGACAGAAACTGGGGTGATGAAGTGCAGATCAGATGGGTGGGCTTTAATCAACAACAATAACAAATGACATTTGTATAGAGCCTTTCACTTTGTGGATGATTTCCCAAGGTGCTGGATAGTCAGGGATTTGGACCCGAGCTGGAGGTTGGGATCTGGAGGGTTAAAGTATAAGGAGGATAGGGATAGGAGGGTGACCAAAGGGTTGTGGACAAGAAACGCTGACTCACTTTCCTTTCTCCATAGATGCTGCCTGACTTGCTGAATGTTCCCAGCAACTTCTGTTTTGTTAATGAAGACGAGACGTGCCTTGAAGGAGGCAATAGAGGGAGCGAGGTGAAGGGACTGAAGGATGGAGTTCCAAAGGGTATGGGCACAGAGGTTGAAGGCCCATATTGCTGATGGTGGGGTGGGACAGGTGGGTAAAGTGAAACAGGCCAGACTCTGCTGAGTGGAGAGTTTGTGGAGTCCTGTAGCTCAGTGATTAGAGCACTCGCCTCGCAAGCGAGAGACCTGGGTTTGATTCCAAACTTTGGGCAAGTTTCCTTACTCCACACACCTGATAAAAATCCCCCAAAAAAACAATAATAAATTGGTCATTTCAATCCATGACTGTTTGTGGGACACTGCTGTGCACCAGCCGGCTGTCACTTTTCATCCACAAAATATACAGTCAATTCACTTTACAGTATATTCTGTGAGGCACTTTGAGACGTGGGTGGGTCTTGGAAGGAGACAAGGGATAGGGCGAGGCTTAGGGATGGAGTTCCAGAGGGTAGGGGCAGAGTGGCTGAACGCCCACATGCCAATAGTGAGGCGGAGGATGTGAAGCAGGTTGATAGGGGGATAGGTTCTGGATGATCTGCAGCCTATGGGTGTAGGAGTTGGGGAGGCCAACAGGCCAGTAGTTTGCATCAAGCCATAGTCAATGTTAAGATTTACATTCTTCCTCCTCAGATTACGTTCCCTTTAAATGAGCAGTAATAGTTTAGAAGCGCAAGTGTTATTCAAAGTTAAGATCCCCTTTGATAATAATAACCCTTGCATTTGATATAACGCAATCACGTCTTTGAGACGTCTCAAAGCACTTCACAGAATATACTGTAAAGTGAATAGATGTGGGTAAAACACAGCAGCCACTTAAACACAGCAGTGCCCCACAAACAGTCGTGGATTGAGTGACCAGATTTTTTTAAAACTTTTTTTTCCAAGTGATTATTACACCCTTCCCTGGAAAGCGATTCACCAATCAACTAACAATCAGGTTATTGCTTACTGCTAGGTAACCAGAGGCGTGCAAAGTGGAGTAAGGAAACTTGCCTAAGGTTTCCTCCTGCCTGGTAATTGAACCCGGAACGCTCTAACCACCATGCTCCAAGACACAGGAGCTGCATTAAAGGCACAAGCGTGAGGTCCACTTGCCTGAAAAAGCGACCAATGCCATCGACCAGGATCCTGAGTTTTCTTCGCTCCCGGGAGTCGGTCATGGAAAACCTGACCCCGGCAGTCACCACAGCGCCGACTGCAGTCCCCAGCAGCAGCTTTTTAACAAGACCCCGTCGCCGAACATAACTATGTAAGAAAAACATTCATAAGAACAGAAGAATTTGCTAGCAAAAGAAGAACAAAGTCCAAGGTCTGTAGTGGGTGGGCAAGGAACATCACGAGCAGCAACCTGATGACTGGAGACTTCTTTGAAATCCTTACCCTCTTGCCACCTCTCCCTCAAAATCCTCCTTGTTTACTGTCCCCCAAAACCCTCCCCAACCTTCATCTCTGACTTCTCCACTTTCCTTGCCTCCCTTTGTGCCTCCTCCGACTTCAACCTCCACTTCACTCCCTCCTGCTCCACCTCCTCAGAATTCATCCCTCCTCTCGTCTCTCTCAACCTTTCCCTCCACATCCATTCCGCCACCCATATTCACGGCCACCCACTTGACCTGGTGATCACCCGAGGCATCAGTGTCTCGGATGTCACCATCTCTGACAAGGCCATCTCCGACTACCACTTCATTTCGTTCAACTCCTCTAACCCTCTACCCCCAAATCCACCACCATCTTCTACCGCCCATGGAAGAAGATTCCCTCACAAACTCTCTCCGCTGACTTGGAGTCCTCCGAACTCCTCTCCTTCTGGCCCACCTCCTGCACTAACCCATCCTCTGCACTCACCCTGCTAACAACACCCTCTCCACCATATTCAACACTCTTGCCCCCCTCACTTCCCGAACTGCTTCCTACTCCCGAACCTCACCCTGGTCCACCACCCACCTCCGTTCCCTCAAGGGCCAGATGTGGGCCGCTGAACGCACCTGGCTCAAATCCGGTCTCACAGTCCACCAGCATATCTGGCTGGACCTAGCATCTTCCTACTGCTCCGCCCTATCCTCCGCCAAATTGTCCTCCAAGATAATCCTGGAGGCGAAGGACAACCCCCGGCTTCTCTTCTCCACCACCAACCATCTCCTCCGTCCACCCCGCCTCACTGCCCAGATCCTCTCCTCGAACTCCCGCTGCAGGTAGATGCTGGATTTCCTCGTGATTAAAATCGAGGGAATCCGCTCTGCGGTTATTGTCCCCCCCAACTTCCACCCCCTCCCTACCTCCTCCCCCACACCCCATCTCCTACCTACCCCTCCTTCCACAGCTTCGACCCTGTCTCCCCATCCTCCGTCATTGAGACCATCTCCTCACCACCTGCTCCCTGGATCCCATCCCCACCCCTCTCCTTATTAACCAGCTCCACCTTCTAGTCCCACTAATCACTGACACTATCAACCTGTCCATCTCATCTGGGACTGTTCCCACTGCCTTCAAAACCGCCACCATCACCTTCATCCTAAAAAAGCCTTCCTTCGATGCGTCGCAGCTATCTCGCCCATCTCCAACCTCCCCTTCCTTTCCAAGGTCCTTGAAAGAGTGGTTGCCTCCCAGCTCCGCTCTTTCCTCACACAACACTCACTCTTCGAATCCCTCCAATTGGGTTTCCATGCCTCCCACAGCAAGGAAACTGCCCTGGTCAACGTCACAAACGACATCCTGACCATCTGTGACCAGGGCTCCCTCTGCCTACTCGTCTTCCTCGACCTATCCGCTGCCTTCGATACTGTGGACCACGGTATCCTCCTCCATTACCTCTCCTCCCTCCTCAACCTGCAAGGATCTTTCCTCGAATGGTTCCGATCCTATCTCTCCCACCGCCTTCGCTTCGTCTCTTCCAACGGCTTCTTCTCCTCCAGCCCCCGCACAGTCACATGCGGCGTTCCCCAGGGCTCTGTCCTTGCCCCCTACTCTTCACCCTCTACGCTCTCCCCCTGGGCGACATCATCCGTAGACATGGGGTAAATTTCTACATGTATGCGGATGACACCCAACTCTACCTATCTGCGTCAACCCTCGATTCCAGGACCACTGGCGTTCTGACTGCATGCTGTCCGACATCGAGTCCTAGACGAGGGCAAATATCCTACAACTCAACGTCAACAAGACCGAAGCCCTCCTGATGATTCACGTCGCCTCCGCACCTCAGGTGCTGACAACATCAGCATTCAAGGCTGCTCTCTCCATCTGTCGAAGCCAATCAGGAATTTGGGCGTCTTGTTCGACCCCGAGCTATCCTTCCTCCCCCACATCCGCTCCATGACCGGCACAGCCTTCCATCACCTCCGCAATATTGCCAGACTCCGCCACTACCTCAACCCCCACGCCGCCAAAACCCTCTTCCACGCCTTTATCACTTTCAGGCTCGACTACGAGAACTCTTTCCTCGTCGGCCTCCCTAGCTCCTCCCTTCATAGGCTGCAGATCATTCAGAATTCTGCAGCTCGTGTACTCTCCCATACCAGGCTTCGTGACCACATCACTCCCACCCTCGCCCGTCTCCACTGGCTCCCCATCACCCAGAGGATCGAATTCAAGATCCTTGTCCTCACTTTCAAGGCCATTCACGGCCTTGCCCCACCTATCTCTCTGACCTACTGTCTCCCTATCAGCCCACCCGTCCCCTCCGTTCAGCAGACTCAGGCCTGCTCCGCGTCCACCACCCTAACCGCCCAACCATCAGCGACCAGGCTTTCAGCCTCTCTGCTCCCATACTGTGGAACTCTATCCCGTAGCCCCTCCGCCTCGCTTCCTCCACTTCCTCCTTAAGGCCGGTCTCAAGACCTTCATCTTCGACCGCGCCTTCGGCTGCCCCTCTAACTCTTCCCCCTTTCCCATTCTCCTTCCCCTTTCCCCTATTTCGACCCCACACCACCCCCCACTCGGGTCCCGACCAGACTGTTTGGCGCTTTGAGACGTCGTCCCGACGTGAGAGGCGCTATATAAATGCAATTTTGTTGTTGTTGGAGACCATTTTGACATCAATCCTGACATCTGATTTTATGGATTCATATCACCAGGTTATAATGGAGGTCGGCGTCACAGGGAATGAAGCCTCCGATGGTGTGATAGAGGAAGCTTTCAGAGAAGCTCATACGATCACAATGGAGGTTTGGGCAAAGAACATTCTTCGCTTTAATTTGATCTCACCCATCACCAAACTGACCGACCACCCTCCCATTCCACCCGTGCATGATAGTCAGTCAACCTCTTTGGTTGGCCAACCGAATTATTCTGAGTTCACCATCTCTCTCCCCTATGGTGAAGGAGTGTCAGATGCGACCTGACGTCTAGATGCTCACATTGATTTATATCACATACCTCATAGGCTGGGAGCTAAACTGCCGGCCACAGATGATGGATGGAGCCAGGAGAGTCCGTATCGGTACCTGAAGCAGTGACCAGTGACGTCTACACAGCCAAATCTGGGAAACAATGGGTTAAAATGTCAGGCTGCTAGTGTTATCTATAACCTACAATTAGGGTACGTCGATATGGAAATTTTCCGATATCGATATATCGGTGGGCTCATATCGATATATACCGATATATCGATATCGCCGGGTTTTTTGTACTGCACATGCGCGCGCATTCAGAGGTACGCGCGCATTCCAATATGCGCGTGCATTCCGTGCTCTAGGCCCAGGAGTTTTGCAATGCTGGCGACAAGGTAAGTTGAAAAAGTTCGCATTATACCAATATAACCAATATATCGATATATTGCCGGACACGATATACCGATATATCTAATTTTTTTAATACCGAATTTTTCGATAGATCGATGTATTTTAATTTCCAATATCGGCATATCAATATGAAAAATTATACCGATATATCCAATATATCGATGTATCGCCGGACACTACCTACAATCCTCGTATCTCAAAGTGTCATGCACAATGAGTTACTCCGAGGTGTAGTGACCGTTATGTAGGCAAGTATGACCTAATCTGCTCCCATCCCTAGCCTATCCTGGTCTGTTAGCGGTTTTGATATATCTCCTGTCATGAAAGGCACAGTATAAATGCAAATTGTATTTAATAAACAGAAATGAACAAATTATTAATTTTGATGAATATGGAGAGATATCAGTCAGGATATCTGGGCTGGCGGATGTTTAACCCGAACCACCGTAATAGATAATAATAACCCTTGCATTTGATATAGCGCTTTTCACATCTTCCAGACATCCCAAAGTGCTTCACAGAATATACTGTAAAGCGAATCAATTGTATATTTGTGGGCGAAATGCGGCAGCCAATTGTGCACCGTATTTTTTTCTTAAGGGATTATTATCAGGTGTAAGGAAACTTGCCCAAGGTTTTGCCCTGCCTGGAATCGAACCCACTTCTCTCGCTTATAAGGCGAGTGCTCTAACCACTGAGCTACAGGGCTCCACCTGTAATTATTTGGGGAGAACAAGTTTGAAGGGCCATGGTGAGAGAGCGGGGGAGTTGGATTGATTGGACAGCTTTTTTCAAAGAGCCGGCACAGACACGATGGACCAAATGGCCTCCATTAGTGCTGTAGAATTCTATGATTCTATGAACAGGGAGATGGGAACAGGGTTTATCTTCTCAATCAAAAAGACAGTGTCTCGAACAATGCAGCTCACTGTTTGGGTTAGGTACTCACAACTACAGTGATGGGTTCTTGCACATGTTAGACACCCCCCCACCCACCCACCATCCCAAAATCCCAAGTCTGAGAGGCTAAGAAAGGAAAGATACACCTAGGTTAATAATCTGTGTGTTTGTTTGCATTTGGTCAAGTCCTTCAGCTAAAGAGGAGGGTCAGGCCCAATAGCAGGCAATATGTCAAGGCAAAGCTGTTGCCTCTTTGCGAGAAGCCTCTTCACCCTCAACCTGACAGATGAAAATTATTGAGGCTATTTATAGATGCTCATCAGAAACAGTCATGGCCAAGGTCTGGTACCCTCAGTATGAAGGGAGCCTTCAATATAGTTGTAGTACAGGGTGTCCTCTTACCTTGTCATAAAACAGCGATACCAGACTACAGAGGATCTGAAACAATAACAATTCTTGTATTTGATAGAGCTAGCGACTTATTTATCACATACTTGAGACATCTCAAAGCGTTACACAGAACATACTGTATAGTGAATTGATTATACTATAATTATTATTACTCTGAGGGTGAAACGCGGCAGCTAATTGCGCACAGCAGTGTTCCACAAACACTACGATGCATCATTGGCTGCCCGTATTTCATTCACAATGTTTTCAGTCAACCTAATTCACAGTGTGAAGCGCTTTAAGATGTCTTAACCACCTGATAAGCTGCTGTATCAAAATGCAAGGATTAATATAATTATTAATCCGGGAAGTGCATTCAAAGCGCCCTTTGAGTCTTGTTACAGGCTGAGGTCAGCTATAGAGCACCCCTCCCTCCCACCCTCGGAATGAGAGCTGCCTTTACTTTCAGAACATAATGTTCAGTAAACCAGTGAGGCATTCAACCACAAGCTTAAATCAGTCAATATTTACATATGCCATCTTAAAGATCAACTAAATACAGCACTGGAGCGCAGGAATAATAATAATAATAATGATAATCCTTGCATTTGTTATGGAACCTTGCCTCCTTCAAGACCCTCCTCTTCAACCGTGCCTTCAGCCGCCGTCCTATCTCTCTGCCCTCTTTCAGCCCAACCCTGCACTGCCCCCCCCTCCACGTTCAGCACCTTGGGAGGTCCTCTCAACGTGACAGGTGCTCTAGAAATGTAATTCTGTTGTTGTTGTTGTTCAAGGGACACAGCTGTGTGCAATTGGCTGCCACGTTTCGCCCTCAAAATATAGTCAATTAATTTGTCTAGTATATTCTGTGAAGCTCTTTAAATACAGTATCTCGAAGGCTTGACCAGGCACTGACCAGTAAACCCTACTTTGACACGGAGTCATTTTCTACCTGCCGTAGGTTAGACAGAGCATGATAGAAGATATTCTTTCTGTCCATCGTGATGACTGTAATACAGGAACACACTTATAAGATTACATTTTTGAAGAAAAGCTATCATCAGCATAGGAGGAGGAATGATTGAGTGGTGACCCTGGAAGATGACAAGCTGAACATTTACTTTAGATAGGACAGTTTTATTTTCATTACAGGAGCGACCTCCCAAGTAGAACATCCTGTCAAATCAACAACACACACTATCAGCTTGAATGGGCACCAACCCCTCTGAGTTCCATTTAATCTCGAAAACACAAGCGAGCTGGGCACTATATGAAACCGTCTCATAGAACCTCAGTAGGCAAACATAAACCAAAGGCAAGACTTGATTGTAAATGCATATTGGAATCTGCAACTCTAATTGAAACTCACTAATTTAAAGAAACTTTTGGTTGTAGGAGACTGGGGGGTGGGGGGGGGGCTCATATGGAGAATGGAAAGATTTTATAAACCAATATGTACCAGGCTCCATGGCCTATCAATCCGACCCTTGCCTGGCAAGCCCATCTCAAGACCTTCATTTTCGATCTCCCTCTTACCCCCATCCTCCCCGCCCTCCACCCCTCCTGATCCAAACCCCCGGATCAGCAGGAAATCTTAGTCTGTCCAGTGCCCTGGGGCTGTGTGAAAGGCGCTCTGCAAATTTTAATTTGTTTTTTACTGTAATATGTGAAAATAATAATCCTTGCATTTGCTTTCACGACTTCTAGATGTCTCAAAATATTTTACCGAATAAACTATAAAGTGAATTGACTGTATATTTGTGGGCGAAACATGGCAGCCAATTATGCACAGCAGTGTCTCACAAACAGTTGTGGATCGAATGAACCAATTATTATTCAGTTTTTTGAGGGATTATTATCAGGCGTGTAGAAAGAAAACTTGCCCAAGGTTTTGCCCTGACCTGCCTGGAATCGAACCCAGGTCTCTTGCTTGCGAGGCGAGTGCTCTAAACACTGAGCTACAGGACTCCAGAACAAAGGAGACGGGGAAGGTCTGGTTCATGCAGGCTGCCAATGACACTGTCGATTGTATTGAATACTCACAAGTATGATAACAATTTTCATTGAGACATAGGGCAACCCTGATCTAATGATCCTATTTATCCTAATAAGACAATGAGTAGCTCACCTCATACCAGGACTCTAAGCAGCTGACCTCACCGACCAGGAAGATATTTTTAAACCTCACTGAGCTGATTGGAAAAATGGCTCAAAGTCACAAGAGAGCTGATCATCCCAGGAAGCTCCATACACACGGTCAGAATTTATTTTGAAGATACTGTACTGGCTATCAACTTGACAGTGGTAAAGACAGAGGTTCAGCAATCAAACTCAAGCTTTCCTCAAGTGGTTTATTGTTTGCTTCCCAATGAAGTTGGTACTAGGACAATGTAACATTTGCAGAATCAAGCTTATTATCACCTTGATAATAACACTCGCTTTTGATATAGTGCCTTAACATGTCTTCGAGACATCTCAAAGTGTGTCATCAAATATATTGTAAGGTTAATTGACTGTATATGTTGTCGGCGAAACGCAGCAGCTAATTGCACAGAGTAGTGATTCCACAAACAGTGGTGGATTGAGTGACTAAGTTATTATTTTTTTTAAGGGATTATTACCCCCTGAGAAGTGATCTGCCAATCGACGAACAACAAGGCTTGAGGAATAAGGAAACTTGCCCAATGTTTCGCCCTGCCGGGGGAATCAACACCAGGTCCTCTCACTTGCGAGGCAAACGCACTGAGCACTAAGCTACAGGACTCCCAAGGAAGGCTGTTTAGAGTCTGGGTTTGGTTAATACACTGAATTGTAATAACAGCTGGCAAACAGGAGGTGTGTAGTAAGGAACAGAAGGAGGGAGTTGAGGAGGGTAAACAAATACTCCTTGTGTGCCATTTAAATAACCCTCTGTTCGCAGGCAGGGAACCTGGCTTTTATAGCTGACACTAGGGACCGGCAAGCAGGGGCTGGGTTCACAACCTGTTAGCAAACTCCCTGCCTAACTGCTCCCAGGCCCTCTGCAAACCCACACTCATTTTGCAAACAGTCTAATCTATTGTGCAAGAGACAGTTTTACTATGGGAGACATTAAACTGCTGATTCAGGTGTACGGTCAATTGAAACCCTGCTACCATCCCTTGGGTGTCCCATTTTGCTGTATCTGCCGAATCGCAGGGCACTGTATCCCCAGTACAGAATGCCATATGGTCATTAGCCCGAATTGTTGACTTTTTATCAAAAAATACTTTTAAAACATCAATGTTGTTTTAGCTCGAACTGGTATGGTGATCTTTCTTGCTAAATCAACTCAAGATACTAACATAATAAAACACCTGCAGCTCAGTGGCTAGAGCACTCGTCTTACAACAACAACAAAATTGCACTTATATCGCGCCTGTCACGTCGGGAGGACGTCCCAAAGCGCTGAACAGTCGGGTCGGGACCTGAGCGGGGTGGGGAGGGTCGGGGTAGGGGGAAGGGGAAGGAGAGTGGGAGAGGGGGAAGAGTTAGTGGGGCAGCCGAAGGTGCGGTCGAAGAGGAAGGTCTTGAGACCGGCCTTGAAGGAGATAAGGGAGGAAGCAAGGCGGAGGGGCTGCGGGATGGAGTTCCACAGTGAGTGGGCAGAGCAGCTGAAAGCCAAGGCTGCCGATGGTTGGGCAGTTAGGGCGGTGGACGCGGAGCAAGCCCGAGTCTGCTGAACGGAGGGCGCGGACAGGCTGATAAGGAGACACTAGGTCAGAGAGATAGGCGGGGGCAAGGCCGTGAGTGGCCTTGAAAGTGAGGACAAGGATCTTGAATTTGATCCTCTGGGTGAGACAAGAGTGAGACCTGTGTTCGAATCCAGGCAGGTCAGGGCGATATTTCCTTACTCCAGACGTCGAATAATAATCCGTCCAAAAAAACACAATAATACAAATTGGTCATTTCAATCCACAACTGTGCACAATTGGCTGCCGTTTCACCCACAAAATATACAGTATATTCTGTGAAGCGCTTTGAGACGTCGCTAAGACTTGAAAAGCGCTATATCAAATGCAAGGATGATTATTATTATTTGGGATTCCATTGAAAAAAGGGGAGGGTTTTCTTGCTCACAATATATACAGTCAATTTGCTTTATAATAATACATTCTGGCAAGTGTTTTGAGATATCTCAACAACGTGATCAGCCGCTATATCAAATAAAACGATTATTATTATATTGTTAACCTGGCCAACAATATTCCAGCAAATCCAATGTTATTGGCTGACAGCTTCTGCCCACAATAAATGTAGCTGATCCACTTTACCCACGTCCACAGACATGGTGTAAATTTCCATATGTATTCCACCTCCTGCACTAACCCATCCTCTGCACTCACCCTGCTCAACAACAACCTCTCCACCACATTCAACACTCTTGCCCCCCTCACTTCCCGAACTGCTTCCTATTCCCGAACATCACCCTGGTCCACCGCCCACCTCCGTTCCCTCAAGGGCCAGGTGTGGGCCACTGAACGCACCTGGCTCAAATCCGGCCTCACGGTCCACCGGCATATCTGGCTGGACCTCACATCCTCATACCGCTCCGCCCTATCCTCCGCCAAATTGTCCTTCTACTCCAAGATAATCCTGGAGGCGACGGACAACCCCCAGCTTCTCTTCTCCACCACCAACCATCCCCTCCGTCCACCCGCCTCACTTCCCAGATCCTCTCCTCGAACTCCCGCTGCGAGGAGATGCTGGATTTCCTTGTGACCAAAGCCGAGGGAATCCACTCTGTGGTCATTGTCCCGCTAACTTCCACCCCCTCCCCAACTCCCCCCCACACCCCATCTCCTACCCATCCCTTCTTCCACAGCTTCGACCCCATCTCCCCATCCTCTGTCACTGAGACCATCTCCTCGATGAAGCTCACCACCTGCTCCCTAGATCCCATCCCCACCCTTACCTTCTCCTTACCTCCCAGCTCCACCTTCTAGCCCCTCTAATCACCGACACTATCAACCTGTCCATCTCATCCAAGACCGTTCCTACTTCCTTCAAAACCGCCACCATCACCCCCATCCTAAAAAAGCCTTCCCTTGATGCGTCACAGCTATCAAGCCACCGGCCCATCTCCAACCTCCCCTTGCTTTCCAAGGTCCTTGAAAGAGTGGTAGTCTCCCAGTTCCGCTCTTTCCTCACAAAACACTCACTCCTCGAACCCCTCCAATCGGGTTTCCGTGCCTCCCACAGCACGGCAGCAGCAGCGGACTTCAGTGCTGTGCTTACCTTCTGCCGAACCCAGTCTGCCTCCTTCCCTGCCGCTCTCTCTCCCTCCCTCCCTGCCTGCGTGCCGGCCTGCCTCTCTGCCTCTCTCTCTCCCTGGCTGCCGGCCTCCCTCCCTCCCTCTCTCTCTCCCGGGCTGCCGGCTTGCCTCTCTCCCTCTCTCTCTGCCGGCCTGCCTCTCTCCCTCTCTCTCTCCCACGCTGCCGGCCTGCCTCTCTCCCTCCCTGGCTGCCTAGCTGCCTGCCTCTCTCTCTCCCTACCTACCTGTCTCTCCTGTCTCTCCTCCCTGCTGCCGGCAATATCATTGAAAATGCTTCCGTTTTTTTCACCAAGAAAAGGTCAAAAACGGGGGGTGCGCCTTATACGCGGGTGCGCCTTATACGCGGAGATATACGGTATGCGAAAGACACCCTTGCCCCCTCTTGCAACAGTAGCCACGTCCCCTCGAGACAGCAGCCCCACCCCTCAAAGCACTAGCCTCTCCCCCTCCTGACAGTAGCCACACACCCTCATGACACTAGCCACACCCCCTCATGACACTAGCCACACCCCTCATGACACTAGCCACACCCTTCATGACACTAGCCACACCCCCTCATGACACTAGCCACACCCCCTCATGACACGAGCCACACCCCCTCATGACACGAGCCACACCCCCTGACACTAGCCACACCCCCTCATGACAGTAGCCACACCCCCTCATGACACTAGCCACACACCCTCATGACACTAATCACACGCCTCATGACACTAGCCACACCAGGAGACAGTAGCCCCGCCCCTATCAGCAGTAGCCACCCCCCTGCAGTAATAGCCCCGCCCCCTCACGGCAGTAGCCCCGCCCCTCTGGGGCAGGCTAGATTGAGGGGCTGATTTCACGGCCATTTGGGCGGTTGTTTTGAGGGCGCGGAAAAAATAAATGTCTTTGTGCCGTCAGTGTGGGCTGATTGTGTGCTGCCTAACTGTATACGAAGGGAAAAAAAGGAGTGAGAAAACCTGTTTTAATTCTCACCCGGTCAGTCAGGCAACATTCGGCTACGGGGGCTATAAATGGTTACCCACACACCAACACGCGCGGCGGGCCTTACCTTCAGCTGGATCTCACCGGCCATTTCCCCAACCGCAGAAATGCCCGCTCGCTCACTGGGCACCACCAACCGACTCTTCCTTCTGCTTCACTCAGTCTCACACACTGTGATGGGGGCGTAACCTGACCGAAGTGGAGCGTAACTCCCGTCCCGCCTGACGTCGCAGGCTGACAGGCCCGCCCCGCCTGACGTCGCACGCGCTCAGGCCCGCCCCCGCTTGACGTCACACGCTCTCAGGCCCGCCCCGTCCGACGTCACACAACAACAACAACAAACAACAACGAAATGACATTTATGGAGCACGTCGGGAGGACGTTCCGAGGCGCTGACAACGCCGCCTGACGTCACACGCTGACAACGCCACCTGCCTGACGTCACACGTCGACAAGCCCCCTCCCCCTCATCAGCCGTGTGTGTGTGTGTGTGTGTGTGTGTGTGAGAGAGACGCTGTGGTTACATCTGTTTCACTCCGTTCATGTCAGAAGAACTTCCCGAGGTGCTGGACAGACATTATTTCAGACCCAAGCTGGGGGTGGGGATTGATGAGGGTGGAGGGCATGGTTGGGGTGGGGGATAGGGAAGGAGGTTGATCGGAGGCCTGGGGCACCTTCACACATCAGGCACTGGCAGCATCAACCTCCACGGTCGCCTTCATGAAGCCAGTCAGGAACCTAAGTGTACTGTTGGATCCTCAACAGTGTTTTCTCCCCCACATCAAAGCCATGACCTGCTCTGCCTCCCTCACTGCTCAGGCACAGGCCACTGAAACCCTGATTCATGCCTTCATCACATCCCGGCTCAACTACGCCAATGCCCTGCTTGTTAACCTTTCCAATTCCTCCCTTCATACACTGCAGATAACCTCGAACTCTGCGTCATCTACCACTCCAAGCTCCGTGACACCCATCTCCACCATTCTCACCTGACTCCATTGACTCCCCATCACCCAATTCAAGATCCAATTCAAGATCCTGGTCCTCACAATCAAAGCCCTCCATGGCCTCGCCCCACACCACATCCATGAACTTATAAGAACATAAGAATTAGGAGTAGGCCATTCGGCCCTTCGAGCCTGGTCCACCATTCAATAAGATCATGGCTGATCTTCTCACCTAACTCTGATTACCTGCCCTATCCCCATATCCCTCTATTTTTTAAAAATCTATCAGTTTCAGCCTTGAAAATGTTCAAGGACTGAGCATCTACAGCCTTCTGGGGTAGTGAATTCCATAAATTCACTACCCTCTGAGTGAAGAAATGTTTCCTCAACTCTGTTCTAAAAGGCTGACCCTTAATTTTAAGACTGTGACCCCTGGTTATAGATTCTCCTACCAGGGGAAACAGTCCCTCAGTGTCTACTTTATCTAGCCCTTTAAGAATCTTATGTTTCAATAAGATCCCCCCCTAATTCTTCTGTACTCTAGAGAATACAGCCCTAGTTTATTCAACCTATCCTCATAGGTCAGTCCCCTCATCCCAGGAACTAACCTAGTGAATCTACGCTGCACCCCCTCTGAGGCAAGTATGTCCTTTTTTAAATAAGGAGACCAAAACTGCACACAATACTCTAGGTGCGGTCTCACCAGAGCCCTATACAGTTGCAGCAAGACTTCCCTACTCTTATACTCTAAACCTTTTGAAATGAACACTAGCATGCCGTTCGCCTTCTTAGTTGCTTGTTGCACCTGCAAACTAACTTTTTGGGACTGGTGTACAAGGACACCCAAATCCCTTTGAATACTAACACAACTGGGAACTTCTAACCCCCATCACCCTGCCCACTCCCTTCACTCAGCAGGCTCCGTTCTGCTCCACATACCCCAACACCCCACTATTGGCAGATGAGCCTTCAGCCACTCTGCCCCCAACTTCTGGAACTCCATCCCGCAGTCTGTCCGCTTCACCCCCTCCCTAGCCTCCTTCAAGTCTCAATAGCCTCCTCTTCAAGGGTTCCATCACCCCAATTCCCCCACTTTCCCTCTATCCTACCCGTTCCCAACCCCAGCTCGGGTCTGAAACAATGACTGTCCAGCGCCTTGGGAACTCTTTCTGACATGAAAGGCACTGTAGAAGTGTAATTTTTTTGTTGTCCCACCCTACCTCTGCGACCTCCTAACCCCCTACCAACTTGCCTGGCCCCTCCGCACAGCACGGTCCGGCCTGCTCTACGTCCAACGACCCACAGGCCCCACCTTTTGGAGGGCAAGTTTTCAGCCACTTTGCCCCTAACCTCTGGAACTCCATCTCACACCCCTCTGCCTTGCCCCCTCCCATGCCTCCTTCAAGTCCCTCCTCAAGACCCTCCTCTTCAACAGTTGCATCAGTCACCCCAAATCCCCCCCTTTTCCTCTACCCCCATCCCGTCCCTGATCCCAGCTCAGGTCTGAAACAATCACTGTCCAGCGACTTGGGGCGTCCTTCTGATGTGAAAGGCAAGTGTAATTTTGTTGTTGAGATGGGTTTTGAAGGAGGCATGGGAAGGGGCGAGGCGGAGGAACTGTGGGTTGGTCCAGAGGGTGAGAACAGAGTGGTTGAAGGCCTGTCTGCCAATGTGGGAAGGTAAGGTGAGGGACGTGATGCAGGTCAGAGCCCATTTAGCGGATGGAGCGGGCACATTGGTAGAGGGTTAGGAGACTGCAGAGGTGGAGGTGTGCGAGGCCATAGAGGGCTTTGAAAGCAAGGTCCAGTATCTTGAACTGCATCCTCTGTGTGATGGAAAGCCAGTGGGGTCGGGCAAGGTTAGGGAGCCTAGGGTGGAAGAGGGCACAGTGTAAGGTTTTTGCACCTTGGACAAACGCAAAGCGTTTGTCGGAAACAACACCAAATATATATTTTAGAGTTTTATTGTTAATTGCAGAAAAACATTAGTAAGGGTTACATACCATCAGTGGTGCGTTATATATCACAGTTACCCGACGCATCATCAATACTCGTCGTACATAAATGACAACTAAAATGCTATCTTAACTAGATTCACTCAAAAATCATAATTCTAAACAACTAGAATACTATCTCAACAAGATTAATTCAAAATCATAGTTCTAAACATAAAATAAAGCTTATGTGGTAACAAGATGTGCCTAAGCAATGACTGACTGCTCTTGCATGTTGGGTGCCTGTTTTAGTAAGTAGGAAAGATACTACCGAATAGTGAAGAGGTTGCTCAAAGGACTCGTAGTGTCATTCTGTGGCAGGCCCAAGAATTAAACACAGTCTCTGACTTGCTCTGGCTGCAAACATCTTTGGCTTGTTTGTCTCTGCTGCAGTGTTCTTAGTCCAGCGAGAACTACACCTGCTCCCTTCCTTGGTCTACTCTGGCAAGCGCTAGACTAGGATCTCTACCTCCCTTCAGAGGTTCGTTCGTTCCTTCGTGACTTTGTGTTATACTTCTCCCGTGTTACACTTCTCAATGTCTCGAAGCGCTCCACACAATATATAGTATAAAGTGTATAGCTAACCTTTTCTTGGCATTCTGCCCTATCTTCGAGTTAGTTACTTTGTATATCTTAGAAGATTTGCTCCATTCCATCTTATCTAGCCCGACCAGACCTCCTGAGCTACTTGTCCTTGATGGTCTGAGCATTTTCAACAACTCATTGTCCTGTCTTTGGCTCTGCCTGTGTGACTTACTGATCTGAACATTTCTCAGCCCTTTCAGTGCTATTCACCCAATCCCGTTATCTAGTCACATTCAAGTGTAAGTCTATCTCAATGTTTCTATAGTGAACTGTGTGTGTGTGTTTGTATTTCCAAACCGCATGGCATCTTTTGTATAATATATTCTAATTGATTCGATTACTTACTATATGATCAATAATGGTTGTACTATAATTTGAACTATTTACAATGGGCTGCAGAGTTCTGTATGATCAGCAGCATATTGAGGGAGTAGTTGGAGAGGCCGACATGCAGGGAGTTTGCATAATCAAGCCTGGATGTTATGAATGCATATATGAGAGTTTTGGTGGCCTATGGTATGAGACAGTGGTGGAGGGCATCTTGTTAACATTAAACTGAAGAAAGTTAGCTCTCATCCAGGACATTCTGTCAAGCAGTGGTCCTGGAGTCAAGAGTGGAGGCCAAGACATAGTTGGGTGTCATCTGCGTACATGTGGAAATTGATCCCTTGTCTGCGGATGATATCACCAAGAGAGAGCATATAGACGTTGAAGAGGAGGAGATGATGCCTGGAGCCCTAAGAAACACTGCACTAGACAGTGCGGAGGCTAGAGGACAAACCATTTGTGGAGATGAAGTGGAGACTGTAGAAGAGCGTGAAATTATGAATGCAATTTTGTTGGTGTTGTTGTGCCATTCAAGGATAGAACCATGAAGGTGAGAGGAGGGATGGTGGATGACGATAGAATGGTCAATATTGTCAAAGGCTGCGGAGAAGTCAAGGGCTACAATCATACAGAGGAAACTTTGGTTGCTGATGGACAGAATGTAATTTGTCACTTTGACCAGAGCTGTTTTTGTGCTGTGAGTGGCATGGAAACAAGATTGGAGAGGTTTGTGAAGGGAATGGTGGGAGAGAAAGGGGCAAAGCCTGGAAGCAACAACACACGATCCAGGACCTTGGAGAGGAATGGGAAGTTGGAGATGGCACAGTAATTTAAGAGCAAGATTCAGTCCCAGGAGGTGTTTTTTTTAAAGGATGAGAGTGATGACAGCCATTTTTAAAGGAGTCGGAACAGTGCCAGTGGAAAGGGAGAGGTTGATGATATCTGTGAGTAGAGGGGCAAGGAGGTGGAACTAGGAGGTAAAGAGAGGGATAGGGATGGGGTTGATGGAGCGGGTGGTCAGTTTCATACAGGTTATAGTGGTGATAAGAGAAGTGGGAGACAGGTTAGTCAGTCAGTCAGTCAGCGCCGCCGCCTGACTGACTGACTGACTGACACATTTTGGAAAGTTTAATCAAGCTGTGTGAATTCTGTAAAATACAGGCCAGCAAACTTGATCGATAACATTTATTGTTCACAACAACAACTTACATTTATGGAGCGCCTTTCACGTCAGGAGGACGTCCCAAGGTGCTACACAAGAGGTGTGTGACCCGAGCTGGGAGGGGAGTGTTTGAGAAGGGGTGAAACACGAAGGGGAGGTAAAAGAGTTCGGGGTGGTACAAAAGGCACGATCAAAGAGGAAAGTCTTCAAACCGGCCTTGAAAGAGGAAAGGGAAGAGACGAAACGGAGGGATTGAGGCATTGCATAGGGTGGGAGCGGAGAAACTGAAGGCCCGGCCTCCGATGGTGGGGCGGTTCGGGCGGGGGGGGCTTGGAGCAGGCCAAGTCCTGTTGAACGGATGGTCCGGGTGGGCGTGTAGGGGGAGAGTAGATCGGTTAAATAGGGTGGGGCCAGGCCGTGTAAGGCCTTGTAGGTGAGGACGAGGATCTTGAACTCGATCCTATGGAGGATGGGGAGCCAGTGGAGACGGGCGAGGGTAGGGGTTACGTGGTCGCGGAGGCGGGTGCGGGATAGTACATGGGCTGCAGAGTTTTGAATGGCCTGCAGCCTGTGAATGGAGGAACTGGGGAGGCCGACGAGGAGAGAATTTCCGTAGCCCAGCCGTGAGGTGATGTATGCGTGCACGAGTGTTTCGGCAGCGCGGGGGGTAAGATAGTTGCGGAGCCTGGCAATGTTGCGCAGGTGGAAATAAGCGGTGCCGGTCAAGGCGCGGATGTGGGAGAGGAAGGTTTTTGATCGAACATGATGCCGAGGTTCCTGACTGGCTTTGTGAGGTGGAGAGTGCAGCCTTGGATATTGCGGCTGGCAGCGCCCGATGTGCGGAGGCGCTGGCTTGAGCCAATCAGGAGGGCCTCGGTCTTACTCACGTTGAATTGCAAAAAGTTGTCCCTCATCCACGACTCGATGTCGGACAGACATGCTGTCAGACCATCGATGGTCCCCGGTCCCCATCGATGGTCTGGGGGTTGAGGGATGAGGCAGAAAGGTACAATTGGGTGTCGTCGCATACATGTGGAAATTTACCCCATGTTTGCGGATGTTTGCATATTAATAAAAGACTAAATAAAAACAGTATATTGTATGAATACTTGCCAATAAAGCAATAAATATTGATTACAGTCTATAAACACAGTACACAATTACAAAGCAAACTTCTACAATGGTGGACTGTAGAAGCTTAAAGGGGTACTGCCGTTTTTACCTCTTTTTTTCTTTCTCCCCCTCCATCCCTCTCTCTCTCACACACACACACTCAGTCAGTGTGGCATCTCAATGGCTCCAAACCCAACCCCCTCCACTCCTCTCATTTTCCATCTAAATTAATCAACTCACCCCCTCTCTCTCCCCTCCTCTTCCCCTTCTCTCTACCCCTCCTCTCTCTTTCTCCCCCCCTCTTTCCCTCTCTCCCCCCCCCCTCCCGCCTCTCTCTCCCTGTCTCTCTCTCCTTCTTCCACCCCCAACCAAAACAAGTGTATAAACCCACGATACCGTCAGGCTACACAGGCAATGTAGTATCCGTCAGAGAGAGGGAAAGAAACTGGAAGAGATAGACAGAGAGATAGAGAGATAGAGAGAGAGGGAAGGAAGGAAGGAAGGAAGGAAGGAAGGAAGGAAGGAAGGAAGGAAGGAAGGAAGGAAGGAAGGAAGGAAGGAAGGAAGGAAGGAAGGAAGGAAGGAAGGAAGGAAGGAAGGAAGGAAGGAGAGAGAGACAGAGAGAAAGAGAGAGAGAGAGAGAAAGAAAGAGTCCAATAGTGTTGGAATAGCAACTTCAAGTACACAATGAGACATTAGGGCAAGAGCCCAGTTAAATTTTCTATAATGGACAACTATTATAACCAAAGATATTACCCAATTAGGTTGCAGCACAATACGCACGGAACTCCTAACTAAGCGAAAAACAATATAATGGTAGCCACCTGCCCTCTTTTAAAAAAAAACAAAGACAGGAATGAGATACGAGGCCAGAGAAAACTTGAGAAAGTGATCTTACGAAATCTCATTAACAAAACTCCTACTGTGTAAGGAGGAAAATGTGAGTAAATATAATCAAGAATTTGATTTTTAACACACTATTTACTGTAATCGCCCACAAATATACAGTTAATTTTCCTACTTTCCTTCCCCAAACTCTGAAGCGCTTTGGGACATTGATAAGACGTGGAAAGCTCTATATAAACTTAAGGATTACCGGCACTTACTTACAATCATCTTATAAGATCTCAAATGTTAGTTAAGTACAGCATCTGGATTGTTGGACTGCAACTATGTCCCTACAAATCACAGTAAGACACTGTGAAGTCCTGATGGCACAATACATTACTTTGTTGCTAAACATGCATGTTAGCGTTCATTTCAAAAGGTTTAGAGTATAAGAGTAGGGAAGTCTTGCTGCAACTGTATAGGGCTTTGTGAGACCGCACCTAGAGTATTGTGTGCAGTTTTGGTCTCCTTATTTAAAAAAGGACACACTTGCCTTAGAGGGGGTGCAGCGTAGATTCACGAGGTTAGTTCCTGGGATGAGGGGACTGACCTATGAGGATAGGTTGAATAAACTAGGGCTGTATTCTCTAGAGTACAGAAGAATTAGGGGGGATCTTATTGAAACATAAGATTCTTAAAGGGCTAGATAAAGTAGGCACTGAGGGACTGTTTCCCCTTATAAGAGAATCTATAATCAGGGGTCACAGTCTTAAAATTAAGGGTCAGCCTTTTAGAACAGAACTGAGGAAACATTTCTTCACTCAAGAGGGTAGTGAATTTATGGAATTCATTACCCCAGAAGGCTGTAGATGCTCAGTCCTTGAACATTTTCAAGGCTGAGACTGATAGATTTTTGAAAAATAGAGGGATCAGGGGATATGGGGATAGGGCAGGTAAACAGAGTTAGGTGAGAAGATCAGCCATGATCTTGTTGAATGGCGGAGCAGGCTCGAAGGGCTGAATGGCCTACTCCTGCTCCTAATTCTTATGTTCTTAATTATAAGTCATAAGAACATAAGCAGGAGCAGCAGCAGTAGGCCATTCGGCCCCTCGAGCCTGCTCCGCCATTCAACAAGATCATGGCTGATCTTCTCACCTAACTCTGATTACCTGCCCTATCCCCATATCCCTCTATTTTGCAAAAATCTATCAGTCTCAGCCTTGAAAATGTTCAAGGGCTGAGCATCTACAGCCTTCTGGGGTAGTGAATTCCATAAATTCACTACCCTCTAAGTGAAGAAATGTTTCCTCAGTTCTGTTCTAAAAGGCTGACCCTTAATTTTAAGACTGTGACCCCTGGTTATAGATTCTCCTACAAGGGGAAACAGTCCCTCAGTGCCTACTTTATCTAGCCCTTTAAGAATCTTCAATAAGATCCCCCCTAATTCTTCTTTGATAAAGGATGGTAGTCTTCCCTGCATTGTCCAGACCAACTATTATAACTTTATGTTCTGTAAAACAATATTTTGCAAATAATCACAAATAATGATACTGTAGTTTTAAATGCAACTCAGTTGCAATCTACAAAAACCTGCATCAAGATAAGACTTTTCACGCAGGTAGCATCCCATTTGATTCCAGCCAAACCAGAAGGTATCAAACACACGCAGGATAGCATCTCAGAACTGTACATTGGAGGGGTTGGGATACTGAGCAAGAGAGACATCCAAGCAAGTCTTTGCCAGTTAATGTGATAGATCTCCATCAAGCTGTTTTGAGTATTGGGATCACTTATTTCATTGAGTGACAGATATCCTCGCATTCAATTGATGATCACTCCCATGTGAACTTTGACAGTGTATTGATTGGCAGGCAATTTGGCAATAAATTTGAAAAATGACATCAGTCCACGCTGTTATCAAAGATAATTGTTACGGTTAATAATCAGAAGAACTGTCCATTTGCCCCATCCCTAATCCAGAGACGTGAAGCTATACATAATAATACTGTGGTTGAGATGAATCCCTGAACTTCTCAGGCAGTATGGGCCAGCTGATCTATCAGGATAAGTCTAGAATTTTGTTGCGCTACACTTAACTCTCCCAAGTGAACTTTAAAAATGTAAAAAGATAAGCAGCGTGTCTAAGTGGTGCAGACTGTCAACACAGGACTTTTCCAGCTCTAGAACGTCAATGAAAGTATTATTCTGATAGCTGTTTGGAGACCCTCCAGAAGGTGCTGAGGTTTGCATGACATTTTCTCAGCACCTCCACTGGCAGCAAAACAGTCACCAATGCTACTCTGGTACAGAATCAGACATCATCATGTTCTGACCACGAACAAAATGAGCACTCACTCTGCACCAGACAGGTTTTGTTCGTACATAAGCAGCTTGTACTGGCAACTCCCAGCCATCAAGTTACTTGATTCTTCAAAAACGACCCAGCAGCAAACGGACAAATTATGCAATGTCAGGAGCTCAAGAGTTACAGATCCACATTCTGCTCTCTGAACATCATGAATTTGGCTGCTGCGTTTCGCCCACAAGTATACAGTTGGCTTTCCTGCTCTCCTTCCCCCTACCCTGACCCTTGCCATCTTTCCCCCCTGGCCCCACTTCCATGACTGTTTGTGGGACACTGCTGTGCGCAGTTTGGCTGCCGCGTTTCTCCCACAAATATACAGTCAATTTTCCCCTCTCTTCATCCTGCCCCGACCCCTCCCCCCCTGCTCTCGTCCCTACCTAACTGTACAGCGCTTGGGACGTCCTCTCGACGTGAAAGGCGCTATATAAATTAAGTTTTGATTGATTGATCCCAGCGAGCACCGGCCTCAATCCTTCCCTCCCTTCGATCGAGACTTGTCTCAAGATGCAGTTTGACCGATCGCACTTGTGTTCATCTTTCCACTCCTTGATCCCTTTTAGCTCCTCCTGTGAGCCAGCTTTGAGGTATCATCTCAACAGGAAAGGTCCTACAGTAATATCAATTGTGTTCTATCTACCTGGATGAATTCTGCAACATACACACACACACAATGCCAACATCTGTTGCACATTCTCTATTATGATCAGAAAATAACTTGTTGCCCAATGCTGACATGGAAGACAGCAGCTCTCCAGTCCCCAACTGAACACAATTCATGGCACTTCCAACAACAACATAAAACTTATAAAGCGCCTTTCACGTCGGGAGGACGTCCCAAGGCGCTGCACAGGAGGCGTGTAAATAAAGGCAGCAGTGCAGAGAAGCGAGGAGGCCCTGACATAAGGGGAATGTGGGGAATAGGCGTTTAGTGTCGAGAATTCCAGGTTTTGGGGGGTTTTCTCCACAAAGACGGTGGAAGGTTGTTTTTTTGGGTGTGGTGATTGGGGTTTTTTTTTCGCGTGGGTACTGAGTCAGGGCCGATGCGGAATGTCACGGGAGAAAAGGACTTAGGCGAATGGATGTGACGGGAAAAAGTTTAGAAAAACAAATTATATGATTTTAATCAAATTAAAAATATATATTTGTTTAAAAAAAAACAACACAGCAGTGACAAGAGTCACTAACCACACCAGCTTCACAATCTCCACCGTCCATTAACGGGCAGGTGCTGAGCGGTTTCCAGACAATTCCCCACCGGGAAGGAGAGGCGGAGGGAAGCCGCTTCCCTCACTCTGGTCCGGGGGGGTGGGGGGGCGGGGGGGTGGGCAGTGGCTTGGGCCGCTCGGAGAATTCAATGCAAGTTGTTGTTGTTGTTGTTGTTGTTGTTGTCTGCTCCTGGAGCCTGTCTCTCACGAGTTCCCCCCCCACCCCCGACACAAACATCCTAAAGGCATAAGCTACAGCAGCCCACAGTAGCGCGAGCAGAAACCTCTCAGCGAGAAGCCATCTCAAACTTTGCGAAAGGGAGATATAAACGTGCACCACACACACACACAGTTTCCCAAATGTATTATACAGTCCAGTTAACACAATGGGAATTCCCCATCGGAGAGATTTCGGCGGAAATGTCAAGGAATAAAGAGTTTGTAAACTCGCTCCTCGTGTGGCCTGATGTTTTATATACACCTGCGGCTCGGTCCCGGGGGAACCCTCAGCAGCGAACTCACTGACTCCTCCCCGCCGAGAATCAACTGAACACGGGAGCGGGGCTGGGCTCCGGTGACACGGCGGGCCACAGGCCAGACCGCAGACACACCGCTAGAGATGAAGGCGGGGGACGGAGGCTCGACACCTACCTTGGTTACAAAAGAAGCTCCGAAACCTGGAGAACAGAAGCCCCGCGTCGGGGCGGCTCCGGCCGTTCGCGACTTCCACACCTGTCCCCGATATGAAGGTAAACCCTGGCCGTCCAAGAGGTTTGCTGCGCCGCCGCGAAGAGCTCTCACACACAAAGCCGCCAGAGTTGCAACGCGTCAGCGCCTGGAACTCGGTGCCTGCCTTAACGGATCCCTCTCGCACCACGGCTCGTTTAAATCCGTTATCCCGCGAGCGGCGTCACGAGCCGCCGCAGGTGTACCCAACGTCAGTACGCACGCCACCGTACTGTGGGAACGTCACCACGCACCAGTTCAGTGGTTCTCTTTTCAGTTCACTGGTCTCCGCCCCCTTTCCAGTCCTCATTGCCGTACGTCATTTTGTATGGGGCGGGGCGGGTTTTCACGCCCAATTTGGGCGGGTTTGGGCTTTGAACCAGGTTCCTGGCTCTTCCAACAAGCGAGCTTACCTGTCTGTGTGTTTACACGAGTTGTGGGGTGAGTTAGTTGGTTCAGGGAATCACTTTCTTGAGTGAGAGGAGGAAGAGATAATAAATCCCACTTTAAAATAATAATATTAATAATATAGTAATGATCCTTGCATTTGGTATATCGCTTTTCACCTCTTCTAGACTGTGTCTCAAAGAGCTTCACAGAATATACTGTAAAGTGAATTAACTGTATATATATTTGTGGGCGAAACACGGCAGCCAATTGCGCACAGCAGCGTCCCCACAAACAACAACAACAACAACAACAAATTACATTTATAGAGCGCCTTTGTAGGGGGAAAGTAAATCGGTTAAATAGGGCGGGGCAAGGCCATGTAAGGCCTTGAAAGTGAGGACGAGGATCTTGAACTCGATCCTCTGGAGGATGGGGAGCCAGTGGAGACGGGCGAGGGTGGGGGTTATATGGTCGCGGAGGCGGGTGCGGGATAGTACTCGGGCTGCAGAGTTTTGGATGGCCTGCAGCCTGTGAATGGAGGAGCTGGGGAGGCCGACGAGGAGAGAGTTTCCATAGTCCAGCCGTGAGGTGATGTACGTGTGCACGAGTTTTTCGGCAGCGTGGGGGGTAAGATAGTTGCAGAGCCTGGCAATGTTGTGTAGCTGGAAAAAAACAGTGCCGGTCAAGGCACGGATGTGGGTGAGGAATGAGAGTTTATGGTCGAACGTGATGCCGAGGTTACTGAACGTGATTACTCAGGGTAGGCAGCGCCAGTGCCTGTCTGCCCAGGTTATACAGCGTGAGCGCCTGCTTACCTAGAGCAGGGAGCATCAGTGCCTGCCTACCGAGGGCAGGCAGCGCCAATGCCTGACTACCCATCCAGGCAGCTCGAGCGCCTGCCTAGCCAAGGCAGGCAGCGCCAGTGTCTGACTACCCAGGGCAGGCAGCGCCAGTGCCTGCATTACTCAGGGTAGGCAGCGCAATCGCCTGCCTACACAGTGTAGGCAGTGCCAGTGCCTGCCCACCCAGGGAAGGCAGCGCGAGCGCCTGCTTACCTAGAGCAAGCAGCGCTAGTGCCTGCCTACCCAGGGAAGGCAACGCCAGAGCCTGCCGATCCATGGCAGGCAGCGCCAGTTTCTGCCTACCGTGGGCAGGCAGTGCCAGTGCCTGTCTACACAGGGCAGGCAGCGAGAGTGACTTCCTAGCACGAGCGCCTGCTTACCTAGAGCAGGGAGCGCCACTGCCTGCCTACACAGGGAAGGCAGCGCGATCGACTGCCTACCCAGGGTAGACAGCGCCAGTGCCTGCCTACTGAGGGCAGGCAGCGCCAGTGCCTGTCTACACAGGGCAGGCAGCGAGAGCGCCTTCCTAGCCAGGTGATGCAGCACGAGCGCCTGCTTACCTAGAGCAGGGAGCGCCAGTGCCTGCTTACTCAGGGAAAGCAGCGCGATTGACTGCCTACCCAGGGTAGACAGCGCCAGTGCCTGCCTACCCATGGAGGCAGCGTGAGCACCTGCCTAGCCAAGGCAGGCAGCCTGAGGGCCTGCCTACCCAGGGTAAGCAGCGCCAGTGCCTGCCTGCCCAGGTTATGCAGCGCGAGCGCCTGCTTACCTAGAGCAGGCAGCGGTACGGTACGACATGGTACGGTAATTTGCTTACTAAAATGGCTGCCGGGCGCCCCCTGTGGCCACTTCGCTAATTTGTCAGAGAAAGCTATCTTGGTACTCTAGGATCTTTGATGTGAACACTCCAGATCCTGACGTGGGATTTGCGCCCACGACCTTCCCACCATGAGGTCGAACCGTCACCAAGTGCCACCAACCGTCATCTCCCTCGCGACGGTGGCAGTGAATAAGTGTGGGGGGGGCTACAGTACAGTGTGGGGGGGGGAGGCTACAGTACAGTGTGTGGGGGGCTACAGTACAGTGTGGGGGGGGGCTACAGTACAGTGTGTGAGGGGAGGGCTACAGTACAGTGTGTGGGGGGAGGGCTACAGTACAGTGTGGGGGGGGGCTACAGTACAGTGTGTGAGGGGAGGGCTACAGTACAGTGTGTGGGGGGAGGGCTACAGTACAGTGTGTGAGGGGGGGGCTACAGCACAGTGTGTGGGAGGCTACAGTACAGTGTGTGGGGGGAGGGCTACAGTACAGTGTGGGGGGGGGCTACAGTACAGTGTGTGAGGGGAGGGCTACAGTACAGTGTGTGGGAGGCTACAGTACAGTGTGTGGGGGGAGGGCTACAGTACAGTGTGTGAGGGGGGGGCTACAGCACAGTGTGTGGGAGGCTACAGTACAGTGTGTGGGGGGAGGGCTACAGTACAGTGTGGGGGGGGGCTACAGCACAGTGTGTGGGGGGGGCTACAGTACAGTGTGGGGGGGGGGGCTACAGTACAGTGTGGGGGGGGGGGGGCTACAGTACAGTGTGTGAGGGGGGGGCTACAGCACAGTGTGGGGGGGGGGCTACAGTACAGTGTGTGGGGGGCTACAGTACAGTGTGTGGGAGGCTACAGTACAGTGTGTAGGGGGGCTACAGTACAGTGTGTAGGGGGGGGGTCTATAGTACAGTGTGTAGGGGGGCTACAGTACAGTGTGTAGGGGGGGGGTCTATAGTACAGTGTGTGGGAGGCTACAGTACAGTGTGGGGGGGGGGGGGCTACAGTACAGTGTGGGGGGGGGGGCTACAGCACAGTGTGGGGGGGGGCTACAGTACAGTGTGGGGGGGGGGCTACAGCACAGTGTGGGGGGGGGCTACAGTACAGTGTGGGGGGGGGCTACAGTACAGTGTGTGGGGGGAGCTACAGTACAGTGTGTGTGGGGGGCTACAGTACAGTGTGTGGGGGGGGCTACAGTACAGTGTGGGGGGGGGCTACAGTACAGTGTGTAGGGGGGCTACAGTACAGTATGTGGGGGGGGGGCTACAGTACAGTGTGTGAGGGGGGGGCTACAGTACAGTGTGTGAGGGGGGGGCTACAGCACAGTGTGTGGGAGGCTACAGTACAGTGTGTGAGGGGAGGGCTACAGTACAGTGTGGGGGGGGGCTACAGCACAGTGTGTGGGGGGGGGCTGCAGCACAGTGTGGGGGGGGGGCTACAGTACAGTGTGTGGGGGGCTACAGTATAGTGTGTGAGGGGGGGGCTACAGCACAGTGTGGGGGGGGGGCTACAGTACAGTGTGTGGGGGGCTACAGTACAGTGTGTGGGAGGCTACAGTACAGTGTGTAGGGGGGCTACAGTACAGTGTGGGGGGGGGGGGGGCTACAGTACAGTGTGGGGGGGGGGGGCTACAGTATAGTGTGTGGGGGGGGCTACAGTACAGTGTGTGGGGGGGGCTACAGTACAGTGGGGGGGGGGGCTACAGCACAGTGTGGGGGGGGGCTACAGTACAGTGTGGGGGGGGCTACAGTACAGTGTGTGGGGGGAGCTACAGTACAGTGTGTGTGGGGGGCTACAGTACAGTGTGTGTGGGGGGCTACAGTACAGTGTGGGGGGGGGGCTACAGCACAGTGTGTGTGGGGTGGGGGCTACAGCACAGTGTGTGGGGGGGGCTACAGTACAGTGTGTGGGGGGGGGGGTCTATAGTACAGTGTGTGGGGGGCTACAGTACAGTGTGGGGGGGGGGCTACAGTACAGTGTGGGGGGGGGGGCTACAGTACAGTGTGTGGGGGGGGCTACAGCACAGTGTGTGGGGGGGCTACAGTACAGTGTGTGTGAGGGTACAGTACAGTGTGTGGGGGGAGGTTACAGTACAGTGTGTGAGGGGCGTACAGTACATTGTGTGGTGGGGGTACAGCACAGTGTGTATGGGGGGCTACAATACAGTGTGTGGGGGGCTACAGCACAGTATGTATGGGGGGCTACAGTACATTGTGTGAGGGGGCTATAATACAGTGTGTGTGGGGCTCTATAGTACAGTGTGTAGGGGTTACAATACAGTGGGGGGGGGCTACAGTACAGTATGTGGGGGGAGGTTACAGTACAGTGTGTAGGGGGGCTACAGTACAGTGTGTGGTGGGGGGCTACAGTACAGTGTGTAGGGGGGCTACAGTACAGTGTGTAGGGGGGCTACAGTACAGTGTGTAGGGGGGCTACAGTACAGTGTGGGGATGGCTACAGTGCAGCAGTGCGTGTGTATGAGGGAGCTGCAGCGTGTATGGGTGGGGGCCTACAGTGTGTGTGAGGACGGGGGAAGCTGCAGTGTGATGATGGGGGGGCTACAATGTGTGTGGAGGGAGAGGGCTGCAGTGCGTGTGTGGGGTGCTGCAACAACAACACCAAAATTACACTTGTATAGTGTCTTTCACGTCAGGAGGACGTCCCAAGGCGCTGGACAGTCACTGTTGCAGACCTGAACTGGGGACGGGGGGTGGTGAGGGAAGGGGGGGATTAGGAGTTGCTGATGGAACAATCAAAGAGGAGAGTCGTGAGGTGGCACTTGAAGGAGGTCAGGGAGGGGGCAAGGCGGGAAGGAGTACCAGAGGTTGGGAGCAGAGTGGCTTAAGCTCGCCCGTCAATGGTGGGGTGGGTGGGTCGGGGAAGGGATTAGAAGGTCATGGATGTAGCGGGACGAGGTTGTGGAGGGCTATAAATGGGTGGACCAACCAGGATCTTGAATTGGATCCTCTGTGTGATGGGGAGCCAATGGAGTCGGGTGAGGATGGGAGAAATGGGGTCACGGAGTTTGGAACGGTAGAGGACACGGGCCCCCAGAGTTCTGGATCATCTGCAACCTGTGGAGGGCGGCATTGGGAAGGCCAACAAGCAAGGCATTTGCATTATCGAGCCAGGGTGTAATGAAGGCATGGATGAGGGTTTCAGCGGCTTTGGGGGTGAAGTAGTGCTTCACCCCCAATATTGCCCGACTCCGGTCGGGCAATATTGCGGAGCTGAGGAAAGGCAGAGCAAGTCATTGCCTGGATGTGGGGGAGGAAAGAAAGTTGAGGGCCGAACAAGACACCTAGGTTCCTGACTTGGTGAGGTCGAGTGAGCAACCTTGGAGGTTGATGCTGCCAATGCCGGATGCATGAAGGCGCTGGTGTGAGCCAATCAGGAGAGCTTCTGTTGTTGAAAATGTGGGAGAGGGGGAAATGCAGAGGAATTGAGGGAGAATGTTCCAGAGTTTGGGTGCGTAGTGGCTGAAAGCGCAACCTCCAATGGTGAGTGGGTGGTGGGGTGGGTGCGATGGACAAGCAGGAGGCTGGTGCCAGTTGAGCGGACGTGCTGGGTGGTGAATCTGGGTGGAAGGAGATCAGAGAGTTCTTGAAGTCGAAGTCAAGATACTCTTACAGCAGAATAAGAGTGACAGATTCAGAATTGGACAGGGCAATTGCAAGAAAGACAGACACCAGAAAAGTATTTATTTACCCAGAGGGCAATTAACGACTGGGAAGTTAGTCTGATTTAAGAATTAACTTAATGCTATAGTGGATCATAATTCCTACATACAAACCAGCTTCCAAATCGACTCCGTTTAAAAGACTCTTAAATTTGGGGTCAGAATGGTTCCACGGACAAAATTTAAGTGGAAATTTGGGGTCTTCATCCTTGATCTCAGGAGGTGAATCTTTCAGATGTAACTACTCTTTCGAGAGGGTGGAAACTGGAGGAATTAGAAATTTCTCAATCTGAACAAAGAAGATTGAGGGGTGACCTGATAGAGGACTTGAAAATGATGAGGGGTTTTGGTGGAATCAATACAGAGAAATGTAGATTCTTCATCAACAGTATATGTGTAGACAAATCCATAAAACAGCAACCTAAGTTTAATGCCCTCAATATACAGGACAATCTTGTTGGAAAGCACTCTTGTTACGCTTATATCATGGATATATTGGCACTATTCTGGGAGTGCAGTACACTAAGCTGATTGGTAGGTAGTCTTTATGCACTAAAATTATAATTAAATTAAAATTAAGTGTCCAGGTCACTGCTGACATTACTTCTTGTACATTGTGAAACTATACACAGAACGATCACTGCCATCGCTTTCTGTGCATGACTTCTGATATGTTCTGTATACTATGCAATCATACTGTGCAGATAGTGTCATTAATGTGCTCCTGCACACAACATACAGAATTTGATTGACATCAGCGGTAACCTAACCACCCATCCCATTTTTTATTGAGCATCTTTATAAATCGGAGTCTGAATTATGCACCCAGCACACCACATTATAACTGTATTGCCCTATACAATACAATTTACATTTATGTACAGCACCTTTCACGTTGGGAGTAGGTCCTAAAGCGTGACACACACCCCAGGTCTAAAATGTGTATTCATGTGCAAAATATGTGCAATTTGCCTGCCGCGTTTCATCCACAAATATACAGTCAATTTTCCTACTCTTTTTCATCCTGCCCCGATCCCTCCCCCCACTGCTCTTGTCCCTACCTAACTGTACAGCGCCTTGGGACATCCTCTTGACGTGAAAGGCGCTATATAAATGTAAGTTTTGATGGATGGATGGATGGATGGATGGGTGGGTGGGTGGGTGGGTCGGTTGGAGCCAATTTGCACTTTGTAATGTACCACAAATAGCCGTATGAAGTGAACAACCGATTTTATTTGGAAGGTTGTTGGTGAAAACACAAGAAGAAACTCTTTTGACTTTTTGAATAGTGACATTCCATCTCTAATATCCATCTTCAGAGGCAGGCATCTCATCCATAGATATTTAAATAAGGTGAAGACTCTTTTGGATGGTGTTTTCTTTCAAATTATGAAACCCCGCTCACCTTGAGGGATTTTTGTTTAAAAAAGAGTAACAGCAGAGGCTTGGTTGAGGCACCAAGCACAGCATAAACAGCAGAGATGTATTGTATTATTACATACTAAAGACCATTCATAGCATCCAAGGTGAGGCATGTGCTGAGATTTTGCTCACAAATATACAGTCGGCTTTCCTGCTCTCCTTCCTCCTTCCTCCTACCTCCCTACCCCAACCCCTCCCCTTGCCATCTTCTCCCCCCCCTTTTCCCTTAATCCCACTTCTATGACTGTTTGTACTACTGTGTGCAATTTGGCTGCTGCGTTTCACCTACAAATATAGTCAATTTTCCTATTCTTCTTTATCCTGCTCCGACCCCTGCCCCGCTGTTCTTGTCTCTACCTAACTGTACAGCGCCTTGGGACGTCCTCTCAACGTGAAAGGGGCTATATAAATGTAAGTTTTTATTGATTGATTGATTGATTAGGCTAAATAACTCATAGGTTAACCATGTTCAAATGCATACAAGTCCCTTAATTACATAATTAATCACAAATGAAAAGGATTCTACACATTAAAGTTCCTAAAGCTTTAGCTTAGCAAATTGCAGTGGGTTGGTTATCCAGGCATGTAAAGATGTGTTTTACATTCCCCAATCCTGAGAGTGATAGTACTAGCTAGAACTGGCCAATACTGTACAAACTTCTTCTGAATTCTGAGTAACTGGCACCTAATTATAAGTGATAATGCTGGACACCACTGATATTTGCTACAGGTTTACCAGGTTGCTCCATTGCCCTCTTGTGGTAGTTTGTTAATGTAATACAGTAGGTACTGTTCTACTTGATATTGATCGAGATTTCAGTGATGAATTACAGTGGAATTTGGTTAACTGAATTCGTTTTTTTTAAATAAAATACCTGAGAAATAGTTGTGCTTAATGTTGCCTTGAAATGTTGTTGAATATTCCTTCATTGCCAAATAGATACCTTGAACCATCATGGGGTAGAGAGGTATCTGATGTAAAGCAAATTATACCAACAGATGGACTATTTCTGAATTCAAAATCCCCCCTCTATGTATAAACAGTGCCCAGTCCATGAGTGGTATAATGGGATAAAGAAGAGCAATTATCTCTTGAAATCAAAAGCAATTATATTTTATTTTGAAACAAAGCATCTTCAACAATAACAATGTTTAGCTTTTTTTTTCTAGGAATGGGTAACACAAGAAGGATAAATAGCATCCAAGAAGATTTGGACCAAATCAGCAGATGGTCTAAGGTTTATCAGATTGATGTTAATGTACATACATGCAAGTATTGTTTTGGGTCAGCTGAGTGTCTGCCACAAGGGGAAGCTCATCACCATGATTAAACTAGACTGAAAGTTGTATACAGTATATGTATATGTGTCACCATACATTGGAAATTTTTCTGTGTCTGCAATGTAACACTCTTCTCCATCCTTCATGCATAATTCTGGATGTGCAAATAATTGATAATCGAACAATAAATACTAAATAAATGCAGAATTATTATTTTAACTTGATATTAATGTTATCATCCTTAAAATGGTGCAGAACTGAATGGACTATCGAGGGAATTAAACCCAAATCCAGAGCTTGGGTGACTGAGCTATCTGGATTTAAGATTATCAAGTGGAATTAGAGATTAGAGAATTCTAAATAGTTAATACTGAGTTAATTCTTTCATTGAAGAAAAAGCTGGATAAGCAACTGCTTAACAAGAGCACTGGGGGATATAGAAATAGACACAAACATGAACATATTCTCTACAGAAAACAACAACTTGCATTTATATAGCTCCCTACATGTGGGGTAACGTCCCAGTGCACTTGATAATAATAATAGTAATCTTTGCATTTGATATATAGCACTTTTCATGTCTTCTAGAAACCTCAAAGCACTTCACAGAATATACTCTAAAGTGAATTGACCATATTTTTTTTTCTTGGCAAAACACGGCAGCCAATTGTGCACAGCAATATCCCACAAACAGTTGTGGATTGAAATTACCAATTTATTATTCTTTATTTTATTATGGATTATTAGTAGGCATGTGGAGTAAAGAAACTTCCCCAAGGTTTCGCCCTGCCTAGAATTGAATCTAGGTTTCTCGCTTGCATGGCGAGTGCTCTAACCACTGAACTACAGGACTGCACAATGTGACATAGTGGTGTAGTCTGACAACGAGCAAGGGACGAGTCTGAGAAAGAGCCTGGTGAGATTGAGGAGTTCAGACCCGCAAGGGAGAAGACGTTGATGGAGCCAAAGAGTATCTGCAATTTTACAGTTGTGGTTTTACCTTGTTATGTCATTTTCTATCAGTTGGTGTCAGTAGAGAGTTATTCACATCGGTCGTCATGATTTATTTAGCCAAAATAAGCCTTAAGAATTGAACAAAAGCTAGTACAGTATTGCTTCTAACATTGTTCCCAAATGATATGTAGAAGTAAATAAGCTTGCACTGTTTTCTTTCTAAAATAATTTTTAAAATCCTACTAATCTAATTATCTGGGTACTAGATGAATAGCTAAAAAAGGGGTCAAAGGCTGGTATAGCAAATGGACTGAAATTATTTCTCTTAAAGGAGCGCCACAGAAACAGTGAGCCAAATGGCCTCTTCTCTGCTGTACATTTCTATGGTTCTGTGTGTGTCTATATAGCACCTTGACACATTGAAACATTGAAATTGAATTAGATACTTGATACCTCTCAAAGAAGATCACAAGATCAGATTCGAGAACAGCGAATTTACCTCTCAATGTGATAAACCCCAGAAAAGGAGGAAAATGTGCTCAACTGATTTGTTTATTCAGAACTTTAGAAATGCATTGTCTAATTTGTTATATGCTGTATTTTAATCATGTTTCTTTTCTCATATCAGTTGCAGAACCGCTTACAAGTAAAGCTTGATAATGATTCTCTTGCGACAGCTTCTAACAATCACATGATCCATCCTTTTCATTATACTTTAATGATGGCCCTATTGCCAGACACACTGGGATCAATCTGGAAATACATTCATTATTTAGCACATTGAAAGTTCACTGGGTGTGCCAGACAAGCTCTTCCCACTTGATGCCATTCTCTATGGCAACCTACTGCTTTTTCATGGAATCATTGAATTTTACAGCCTGTGCCAACCCTTTGAAAGAGCTATTCCAACTAGTCCCACTGGCCCTCTCTTACCCAATCGCCCTGCAATTTTCTTTTCCTTTGCAAATGCATATCCAATTTGCTTTTGAAAGCCACTATAGAAAATGCTTCCCTCACACTTTCAGGCAATGTGTTCCAGATTGTAACTGTCCAAGTAAAATAAAATTATCTTTGTCTCCCCTCTGTTTTTTTTGCTAATGATCTTAAATCGGTGTCCCCTGGTTATCAACCCATCCACCAGAGGAGATTCTCCATATTTACTCTATCAAAACCCCTAATAATGTTGAACTCCTCTATCAAATCTCCATTAGCCTACTCTAAGGAGAACAATCACAGCCTTTCCTTCCACATGACTAAAGTTCCCCCATCCCTGCTATCCATTTGATAAATCTTCTCTGCATCCTCTCCAAGGCCCTGACATCCTTCCTAAAGTTTGGTGCCCAGAATTGGACAGAATATTCCAACTGAAGTCTAACCAGCAAAATGGTAAAGGTTTAGCATAACATCTTTGCTTTTTATTTAAGTCTGCTCTTATAGCAACTCAATTGATTATATTCTGCCACTAACCTAGATAAGAGCAGTCTAACTTTAATTTTTACTCCATTCCCCGCTTCCCACCTCTCACATACCAGAACGAGACTCCACATGACACCTTGTCACCAAAGTTCCTTATCTGAGGAATTTATGCAACTAACCAAGCCAGGTGTTAGATTAGTTTGGTTGGGTAGCACTTTTTCCTCTGCGTCAGAAGGTTGTTGGTTCAAGTCCAATGTCTAGGCTGACACTACTCCAGTTCTGGAGAAGCTGTGCGTTCCTGGAGGTGCCTGCAAATACTATCATTCCTACATCATGTCCCAACGTCCCATCTGCTTGTTCAGTAGACATTATTTTTTCCTGGCTTCATGGCTAACAATCCCCCAGATAAATTGGTCATTCCCTTCATGTTGTTTGTGGGTCTAGCTGTATGCAAATTGGCTGCTGAATTTGCCTGCAAATACACAGTCACTACACTTTACAGCAAATAAATATAAAGCACTGGGGGTGGGTGGAGACATTCATACCTCATAGATATGTATTCCCATAGTTCAGGAATAATATAATAATATTTACATTTGGAATAGTGCCTTTCACTTTGTCCCAAAGTGCTTCACAGGATACAATATATTGTAAAGTGGAGAGACTGTGTTTTGTGGGTGAATGCTTAATAAACTAATAGCATGAAAGATGGGAATAGAATAGTTTGGCAATCTCTATGCTGCTTCAAAAAACATTCCTTTAACACTGAATTTTAGACAAGAAGTCCATTGTTTCAGACATCAAAAAGAATGCTTTAAATAATTAATTATTAACACTGAAACAAAAGGTGCATTGTGGAAGAAACTGAATGCATATGAAATCCCAAACCATAAAGTTCAATAAACATATTCACAATAGCTTGATGTTAGTTTAAAAGTTCACTGCAAATAAATCGTTTTAAAAGCGGTGAATTTCATGTTCAATATTGTTAATGCAACATGAGTCTGATTTCCAGTTTATTTATAGTCAACCGGGTGCCTGGCACATACAAAAACCCATCACCATGAAAAAGAGTAAAAGTTTTGTGTATGTATGCTATCTATACAAGAACATTTCCCTATGTCTGGAATGGAATGTGCACTCTCTCCCTTTAGGAATGCATCTATCTTACCGCATCATCAGGTGATGTTAGTTCAAAAGTTCACTGCAAAGAAAAAACTTCGGGAAACACAAAGAAAAGCAAGAGCCAAGGCTTGGGGTCCGTAGATTGTGCATTGGAGTACTATTGGTTGTTTAGCCAACTAAAACTGTATTGCTTGCCATTGAAAGCCCTACCTGGCAAGTTTCGCATTGCTTGTCTAGCTAGGCACAACCTATCTATTAAGGGTGTTGGCTTGCAGGGTTAACAGGGCCTAAGTGGAAAGAATATCTGTCTCCAGTGTGCCACTCCAACGATAAGCCAGGCTGTCTTCTTTCATCAGTGGTGCACTAGAGTACTGTAGATCTGAGGGCTCAGGAACTGGACTACTCAGACCGCCACAGAGGATTGACTCAATTCTGACATTCCATTGCTAAGAATGTCATCTTAGAGTCAGCTCAGCTCCAAGGGAATCCTACTCTATTGTGTTGCCCCTTTGTGGAGTCCTATAGCTCAGTGGTTAGAGCACTTTTGGAAGCGTAAGACCTGCGTTCGAATCCAGCCAGGGCGAAACCTTGGGCAAGTTTCTTTACTCCACAAGCCTAATAATAATCCCTCAAAAAAAACTATAATAAATCGGTGAATTCAATCCACGACTGTTTGTGGGTCGCTGCTGTGCACCTATGAATATAGTCAATTCACTTTACAGTACCTGTATATTCTATGAAGCACTTTGAGATGTCTAGATGTGAAAAACGCTATATCAAATGTTATGAATAATGATGTAAGAAACTAAAATACTTTAAATTTTTCAATTTTATATAATATTCTTCTAATAATCCTTACATTTAACATAGCACTTTTCACTTTTCTCAAAGTGTTTCGCAGGATTTTTCTGTAAAGTATAGTGACTATATTTTTTAGATGAACCCGGCAGCCAATTTATAATTTACAATATAAACAGCTATGAAGTGAATGACTAATTCTATTCGAAAGGATTGTTGGCCAGAACACCGGGAAAAACTCCCTTCTCTTTTTCCAAGGTAGAAAGAAAATGGGTGAGGCAAATTTGCAAGTATTGTAAACAGATTCTTTGTTATTATATTCAAAATATAAGGAAGTTTGGAAAGTTTGAAGCCACATTTAGGTATAAACATTTTTAATAAACATTTAAAACTACTTATCCTATCATTAGTAAAAATGTATCAAATGTGAAATAATTAACTTGTACATATGTTCACGATTAAGTTCATGTTTTGACAAGAGTACAATGTTTGTGTGTCATAACATTACCTCGTAGAATCTGACATATTAACTGCTAACAAGATTAACAAGCGAATGATAGTATTTACTCTGCACAGAAATGCAGAAGGAAAAGTTGAAAGAAAAATTAAATAATCTATAAAGAAATTTTCAATATCAATAATGTGCTATTTAATTTAAACAGATATGGCATTACTGTAGAGTATGTTGAAGCAATGCTAACTGCCCATCTCCTCCGGTTGTGACATGTAGTAGATGAGATCATTAAGCTCCTCCTCCACCTCCCAAAATTCTCCTTCCCCAACCAGGGAGAGAATTTTTTCAAAATGCCACCAAACATATCAAATTAATATGCTTTTTCCTTCTTGTTGTGCATCCTCTAAACACTCTTTACAACAAGGGACTTATTAAGAAAGCTACTTGAAAGCAATCAGTCGTTTGACTAGCAGCAAGGTGATACTCATAAAAAGATTTGTCTACAATTCATGTATTATCTCCAACCACATTTCTACTACAGAAACTCTGCCACTTTGTCAACAGGTCTATAATCGCATTTCGAAGTGCGTTTAAAAGAAAGATAATACCCTATAATATTCACCTCCCTAATCCTGCACTTTCAGCATTTATTATGACTGTCCTCCCCTCCCACCCTACTGAGTCGAAATCAATGCTGCAATTGTACTTTTGCTGGCAGATGTGGCACCATCATCACACTGTGTGATATTGATCAATATCTAATGTGAGGCCAGAAACTGATTCAGAGGCGAGAGAGAGCTCTTAAGTGGGCCAGGCCCACTTAAGAGCTCTCTCTCGCCTCTGAATCAGTTTCTGGCCTCACATTAGTTCTTGGAACCAATACCATCTAAGCTGACACTTCAATTCAGTGCTGTCGGTGTGTTGCATTGTCTGAGGTCATGTCTGCCTGTTCAGGTGGGTGCTAAAGATCCCATGGCACGATTCAAAAAAGAGCTTGCACCATGTCCGAACCAACAATCCTTCAAATATAAAAAATGCTGTTTGTAGAATATTGCTGTGTACAAAACTAGCTTATGTGTTTCACCTATAAAATACACAGACACACCACTTTACAGTAAGGTGCAATATCATATGTAAGGATTATTATTATGTGCTCTTTACAAATATCACAGAATACAAGGTTCAAATAAGTTTAGTTCTACCAAATTCTCTCTTATTAAAATTAGGATCCCAACAGCGTATTGCTAGGTAGACCTTTTAGATAAACACCATGACTGTAACTGAGGATGATCAAAAATTATTATGGAGTCCATTGATGGATTCATACTCATTAAAGTGTCAGACTAAAACTGCATGCTGAAAAAAGTAGGTGTATATTATAGCCGTAGAATTTCACAATCTCAACATACAATATTAGTTTAACCCATCCACTCATTTCTGGAATCTCTCAATGCAGCATGATCACATTATCAACGTGAAATGTGTTTCACTAAGGCTGGAACTGTGTCAATAATTTCCAGAAATGTGATTTGTTTTTCATATCATTGCTAATTTAATGTCTAAGCTAACATTGTTTTTTTAATGCATGGTAAACAGATTTGCCAACAGGCTCTATGCATTGTGGATAACTGACTATTGATATATTTTCAAGAGGAGCTCTCACACTTCCATCCCCAGGTTTTTTTTTGCCACCCACGCTTACGTGCGTATTGACTCACTGAAGAAAATGGAATAAGAACAAAGCTTAAGATGAAAATTACTGAGAGAAAAATGAAAGGAAATGACACTAAATAAAGGCTGAGGCTCCAGTAATAAGTAGGAATAAACCTGAATGTAAGTATGTTTTTCTTGAACAAATAACAGAAACATTTTTTAAAATCTGACTGAATTAAATTAGACACAAACTATTGTCTGCTGCATTTTGTATTTGAATCAATTACTCATAGATGAGATTGCTAATTGTCCTCTGCTCGACTTACTATTGGCTAAATAAAAACAAAATAAGGAAAGAACGGCGCTGTATCAAATGCAAGGAATATTATTATAATAATCAGAGGGAGAAAAATGCCACAGTGATGTTCCACGATTTAATAATTCCGACCAACCTTGAAGTTTCTGTCTCGTTCTATTTCAGTACTGGGTTACTGCTTTAACTGAACTTTTATAGTTAGCTTAAGGTTTAAATTCATGATCTAAGTCGTCAGTAACTGAACCTGCACCAAAATGTCATGGTGGGGTTGGGGGGGTGCAGCGTAAACCAATAGCAGCTGTGGGCTGTCATTGTGCGTGTGTACAGTGTGTTTGTGGTACAGTGCGGGTGGATGGTGAATGGACCCAAAGAGAAAAAGAGAGAATTTACTCGAAGCTACAATAATGATTGTTTATGGCTTGGGTTTTTTTCACTCAAACATTAAAATGTCTGTTCTTTGAACATTGTCTGTTCTTTAGATAAGCTACTATAAGACACCCCCTTGCAACATTCTGGAAGATGGTACTAAACTGATGAATGGATATAAAGCTTCTTTATCTTACAATAGGCAATAATAATTCAAAGTTGAACAATATCAGTTTGCAGATCCAGCTGATTCAAAGCTCTACCACCTGCACCAAACTCTGCATGCACATCACCACAGTCCGTGCCAAATTCCACCATGCCCAAACAGATCTATTTCTAAGTCCTCACCCTGTGCCAACTTGTCCTCTCTCTTGAGGAAGTCTGGGTTGCTCGTATATTGATTTGGTTGGTGGTGGGAGAAGTTGGTAGTTGGTAGCATCCATTTGCCCTGGGTACCTTTCCCCTTGATGCTGCCGCGTGGAAAAAGTCTTCAACTGCTGGTCCCTTTCTCCTTGAGAAAGTGTGGCCAGGTTATTCACACTGCATCCTTCACACGTCAGTACTGTATTAAATCAAATTGCTCAAGTTTGACAGCTGGAGACCGGTGGATCATGGCCAATTAGAGCAAAATGTGAGCGAGGCCTTAGAGAAAAACAATGAGTGAGGCCAGAGATCAAAGGGATAGTGTGTGACTTCACACCGCAGCCTGGAGGTGGGGTGGACTAGAGTTGACGCCCTGTAGCAGAGACTGCAATGTTTGTAACTGGAGTCAGCCATTGCTGCTTGGGTTTCATATATCTCAGCAACTGCTTCCCAGAATCTCACCTTCAGCTTCTTGCCCAGTCAGAACCACTCTCTAGCTGACACAATGCTGGGATATGTGTGTGTGTGTAATAGTGAAGGACACAAGGCAAAAAGAAATGGATTTCAGGAGAAAAGAGGCAATGACAAGTTCCTGAATTCATCATAATCTGTAATAATAATCCTTCAATCGTCTCAAAGAGCTTCACAGTCTATACTCTACAATGAATTGACTGCATATATTGTGGGTGAAACACAATTGCACAACAACAGTTATGGATTGAGTGACTAAATATATTTTTTAATTTGAAAGGATTATTACTCCCGGACAGTGATCCACCAATCAACTGAAAACCAGGTTCCTACTTACTGCTAGGTAAGCTCCTGTAGCTCAGTGGTTAGAGCACTCGCCTTACAAGCGCGAGACCTGTGTTCGAATCCAGGCAGGTCAGGGTGAAACATTGGGCAAGTTTCCTACTCCACACGCCTAATAATAATCCATCCAAAAAAAACACAATAATAAAATTGGTCATTTGGTCACAGGTTCAGTTACTGACTTAGATCATGAATTTAAATCCACGACTGTTTGTGGGACACTGCTGTGCACAATTGGCTGCCGCGTTTCACCCACAAATATAGTCAATTCCCTTTACAGTATATTCTGTGAAGCGCTTTGAGACGTCGATAAGATGTGAAAAGCGCTATATCAAATGCAATGATTTATTATTATATTATTATTATAACACAGGTGTGTGGAGTAAGGAAACTTGCATAATGTTTCACCCTGACTGGGAATCGAGCCCGGGTCCCCTCGATTGTGAGGCGAGTGCTTGTGTACCCCAGCAAACTACAGAGCTCCCATGTGCTTGTAAATAGCAGAGAGTGTTGTTTGTGAATTAAGTGAGTGGTGCTGCAGCCTGTAAGCCATTCACTCAATGTGTGCACAGGTGCCAACCATTCTCTAAATCGCCGCCCAAGGGAATATTTTCTATTATTTTAGGAGCTGGTTCTGCTGTGGTCGTTAGAGAGGGAGGAGAGGGGATGGGACAGAAAGAGTCAAAATGAAAATCCATTCTGTTCAGATGCACGTGCACTTTCCACCATGAATAGCAATTGGGAGTAGGAGTTATACCTGATTTTCTCTCTTACCCAGCGCCCATTCCTGAGGTTAGTTTAGTCCGCACAGATTGACACAAATTTACAAATCTGTCTTTCGGATGAAATGTTAAACTGAGTTTAAATGTTAAAACGTCTGTCGGTTCAGGTGGATATTTATGATCTTGTGGCACTACTTGAAAAGAGAAGGGTGTTTCTCTCGGTGTCCTGGCCAACAATCCTCCAAATAAAATTGGTCATCCATTCCATGACTGTTTGTGGGACATTGTTATGTTGCAAACTAGCTACTGCGTTTTGCTCACAAAATACAGTCTAATCTATTTTACAGTGTATCCTGTAAAGCACGTTGAGACTTCTCGACGATATGCAAGGGTTATTCTTCTTCTTATTATTAATATTATTGGGAATCAAATCTGAGACACTCCAGAATTATGGCTCAGGTTTGCATACTACACGGCATTTACCACATGAGATTTCTGGGAAGCTTCTGACTGAGCACGTTCCTGATCTGTTTGTAAGCAGCCTGTAGCTGGGTGGCTCACATGATCCTGCTTATCCTAGCATTGTCCCAAAGGCTAAAATGAGGACCGATTCGAACGCATCACTGAGTACCTCCCCAGGCAATAAAAGATGCTCCCTCCACAGCAAATGCAGGGAACACGTTTATTTGCCTAGTGAGGTGGTAACAACAGCTTGGTTTCATATATAGCTCGCTTCCCATAGGGTTATGTCGAGGGAGTGCTGCAGAAGTCCGAAAACAGCTTGGCCTATCTGGCCTTCCTCTGCTTCAAGCAGAGGTTTGGGCCCAAGTCACTGAAGATTAGATAATTTACCAGGGAAATTACCAATAAAAAGCGTGAAGCAGTAAGCGTTTTGCTTGATTTTATTGTGACCCGCACGTTGATTGAGCCTAATTTAGTTTCCGCGGAGTCATAAATATGGGCTAATGGATCTGTAAACATTGGGGACAGCTCTGTAATCTCATCTCTCGCACAATGATGTCGGCACCCACTACAGTGCTCAACACAAAGGTGTACAAAATGCATTGGTCTCGCTTCTTTTTGTTTTCTTGTGGCTTTATGCAACTTGCGTGAACATGACCTGAACTCAATGAATATGAACGGTAGTGTGTGCTGCCCTCTGCTGGACAATGTCAATTTCAGATCTTTACTGAGTGCACCAGGTGCTTGAAGATTGAGCATTCAGCTCGAGCCCAGCATTCTTCAGGGGATTTGAATTCACTGCAGGCCAGCATCTCGTTCACTCTTTATGCTTCCTTGCACTGTTTGGCCATAGTCCTGTAGCCTTGCAACATGGAGTCCCAGTCCTGCAGCGAATTGGTTCGTGTGCTTGCTTCGCAAGCGAGAGGACCCAGGTTCAATTCTTTGACAGGTCAAACCCTTAGGCAAGTTTCCTTACTCCACACGCCACTGTTTACTTTGCAGTAAGTGGCAACCTGGATGTTAGTCAGTTGGTTTATCGCTTTCCAGGGATAACAATCCTTCCCCAAAAAAATGCGTTCAATTGGCTGCCGTGTTTTACCCACAAAATACATAATCAATTAACTTTACAGTTACAAGCTTAATTCAAGTGTAAATGTTGCTACGTAACAATGTCAGACTACCAATGCAGGTGATATATGTATTCCATGCACTTTAAAAGTTGTGTTCATTTATTATAATGATAATGTAATAATAATAGTCCTTGCCTTTGATACAGTGCCTTATCATATTTTCGAGATGTATCAAAGTGCTGCACAGAATATACTGTAAAGTGGAGTGACTGTGTGTTTGTGGGCAGAATGTGGCAGCCAATTGCGCACAGCAGTGTCCCACAGACAGTTGTAGATTGAAATGACCAACTTTTTTTTTGAGGGATTATTATCAGGCAATGTGGGGTAAGGAAACTTGTCCACTGCTGATTATCCTCACATTTACATAATATATCAGAGAGAGGGTAAACACCTGACATCTGGATAGAAACGCTTCACTAATAACTGTTAATGAAGATCAAGCAGGAGCTGGAAGCAGGATTAGGGAAGAATAAACAATTGCTGTTAACAGTTTGATATCAGGGAAGGTGCTGAAAATCCCTTTGCTGGTGTATTTCCAATTAGTGCAGGTTTGCAGTAAGGTTAAAGAAGACAGCACAGTATTGAAGTTGCTATAATGAGACTCCCTGTACAGTGAACATATATCTTTGCACACAATTTTAATGGCTAGGATCCATAATTTATATACAGTAAAAGCCCATATATCTGGCACGCTCGTGACCAATGCCGGTGAAAGCGCGTGCCGGATATTTGGCCAAAAACGCAAAAAATATATATATTTATGCATTTCTCCGGATAAATTCTGGTTAATCGAATGCGGACCTTTTTTTTACAATGCCTGTTATACGGAAGTTACGGTTGGACCCGACGGGACCCGACCGGACCCGACCGTACCCGACGGTACCCGACCGGACCCCACGGGACCCCACGGGACCCGACCGGACCCGACGGGACCCGACGGGACCCGACCGGATCCGTCCGGACCCGACCGGACCCGACCGGACCCGACCGGACCCGACGGGACCCGACCGGACCCGACGGGACCCGGACCCGACCGGACCCGACCGGAGCCGACCGGTCCCGACCGGACCCGACCGGTCCCGACCGGACCCGACCGGACCCGACCGGACCCGACGGGACCCGGACCCGACCGGACCCGACTGGACCCGACGGGACCCGACGGCTTTTCCCCATGATGAGAAAGGTAAATTTTCAAACTACAATTTTCAGCGATGCGACTTTGTTAAGACGCCACGACTCACGTTGAGTATACACAGTAAAGTGTGCGCGCGCATCGAATGTGCGCGCCCGTTAATTGTGCGCGCGCACCGAATGTACGCGCATTCCATGCTCTAGATCTAGGAGGTTGCAATGCCGGCGACAAGGTAAGCTGGAAAAGATCGCATTACACTGATAATACCAACAATATTGATATATTGCCAGGAACGATATTAAAAATATATCGATGTATATTTTTAAAATCGAATCTCTCGATATAACAGTTTTTTTAGAATCACCATATCGGCATACCGATCTGAAAATCATATCGGGTTTAATCGAAAAACCGATTAATCGCCGTTCCCTACAATCTAGGGATTATTATTACAATATATTCAATCTAAATTAAAATCCTAGACAGCAAGACTCCTTGTATTGTCCAATGCCACATTGATAACTACAACAGTGGAAATTATTTTGGAATATATTTTGAGGCAATATCTGGATTGCTTTTGCTAGGTGTGCGCCCACTTCATGGGTGATCATGTTGGCTCCCAGCCTGAATAGACATAGCAAATGTGGTTAGGATCCTGTTACTCCTTGACCATTGCTGTAAAACACCTTGAGATGTAAATTGAAATGAAATAGAGTGTGACTAAGTGGTACAGAAGTAAATTACCTCAAGAAAACGAGACTGGGACAGCCTTCAATCAGCTGAGCAATGGCCCTAGCACCAACATCACTTAAATGATTTTTGGAAAGGCTAAAAGGAAGCAAGCACAATCAGATAGATAAGTAATCAAAAACAAACTCAGTCTTAAACAAAAAACGAACACTAGTGTTATGGTGTGCTATTTTGAAAATCAATCTGATTTAATTCTGTTGATGGGTTGCACTCATAGGACTATTTGGACATAATAATAATGTGGTCATTTGTGGAGTACTGTAGCTCAGTGGTTAGGGCACTCACCTTACGAGGTAGAGACCTAGGTTCAATTCCAGGCTGGTGAAGGTGAAACTCTGGGCAAGTTTCCTGACTCCACATGCCCAATAATAATCCCTCAAAAAAAAGTAGCCAATTACGCACAGCAGTGTCCCACAAACAGTCGTGGATTGAAATGACCAATTTTTATTATTGTTTTCTTTTGGGGATGGATTACATTGGATTCAAAAAGCAGAAAAAGACTTAAAGAAGTTTGAACACACAGTGATGGTGCAAGGGCATTAAAGAATTTGAGCACGAGAACAAAGGCAAATAATATTTCACGTTCTAATATGCATATACAGTAATAATGTAAAGCATTCTCACCCAAGTGACTTGATCTGTTGATACTTTCGGAGTTCTTCTGCCAAGATGCAGGCCCCATGGTCTGTGATCTGATTCACACTCAACCTGCATTAGAACATAGCAGTACCTGAACCAACAGCAACTTAGTATAGCTTCAGACAGACATGGACCAGAGGGTCCATCCAGTCTATTCCATCCAACTTCCCAAAATATGGCTGAAAAATACAATTAGTTTATCCAATGCTATTAGCAATACAGGTTTCTTGTAATACGCACAAATGGAAATGAAACAAACTTCAATCTGATACGTGAAGCCGGCCAAGTTGCATATTTGTTTTAGCTGTATATTTCGTAGATGATAGTTCCTGCTTCTGGACACCTTGAAGAGCCAAGTATAACCACCTGAATACCAAACTAAGCTCTTCAAATTAATGTGAGAGGCAAGAGGAATATTTGGTGACTAAGCTTACCTGAGCACTGTAAGCTTACTGAAGGAAGGGAGCAGTTGCTCTACCCCATAGTCATTGATATTGTTGTTGTCCATTTCCAATGCGATGGAGTTTGGGATATGAAGCAGGATGAATGTGAGAGCACTGCAGTCGGAGGAACAGATGTTGCAATAGGTCAGCTTTATGTAAATGTCAGATATTCCTCGGACTGCAAGCTTGGCTACAGACTTGTTCTGCGTTTCAAATATATACCTGATCAGCCAGACAAAGCGTGGCAGGACATGGACCCTGCAGCCATCCTCAAGCTTTAAACGGGGTAAGCTCCTTATGTGCGATTTCACACAGTCAGTAAGACAAGATGTCAACACTGAATATTTCTCCTGAACCGCTGTAGTGCACGCCAGTTTCATTAACAGATTAATATTATTGCTGGACAGGAGACCACAAAGGAACAGCTTGGTAAAACGAACGTGCTCACTGTGTGGCTTGCAGACATCTTTAGCGCCTTGCCTGACACGGTTTAAACACATAAAAAACAAAGTGCAGAGTTTCTTCGCAGTTGAGCTGAGCACACCACTGTCATTAAATAACGAGAGGAGACTAATAGAACTGATCTGATCATCCACAGCTAATGAAAGTGCAGCAAAAAACGACTGCAGGGTCAAGTGAAGGAACTCATTGGTTGCGAAGGCCATCATAATGGCCCACAGCTTTGATGAAACCCAATTGCAATTCTTGCTCAGTGATCTCTGCTGCTGTGATTTGCTCCTGGGTGAAGAGAAAGTTGCTGTCTCTGATGCCATTTCGGGCTAATTTACCCAAGTGCATCAAGGCGTCCCTTTTTGTTCTAAACACATCCAGTTGGCTTCTAGCAGTTTTCCAATTAAAGCTCATTTTACAAGAATGATTCAGGAAGACTTCTACCATAACCAAGTAAACATGGTTATGTGATATCATCTGAGAGCTGGTGAGTGTCTGGCACGTTCAGAATGTGCTCATAAGATTTAAATATAATCCAACAGAAGAGTGGCACTGAACACAGGCTGCACAGGTGAGGGTTTGCTTCCAGCTGGGCCAAGACTGAACTGTGATAACTCTTATTTTTGAAAAACTTCTCCCAATACTGCAGCAAATTGACCTTCGAAAATCCTTTCAGTACGACTTTTTTCCTCACGATTCTGAAGGGCAGGATTGTGCCAGTTCTGGCCGTCAATACTTTTTTAGAACCTTTTAATAATTTTCCTTGGAGAAGGTTCATCAACAAGGCCACAGGGTGAGTGGGGACAAAGGGCGAGGAGATGGCAGGAATATCATTCACGTCACAGTCAATGTTAATCTCATCAAACCCATCCAGCGTGAAGAGAACAGTCTCGGGATCTTGACAGATGTAACTGAAGATTTCATCCACTTCTCGGTCAGGGTAACAGTTGTACTTGAAAAGCAAATCCTTGAGTGAAATCTTGTCTTCCTCCCTAAAGCTATTAAATATTTGGCACCTGAATTTGAAGAAGAATTTGACGTCAGTACACAGCTCTCCTTTGGACCACAAGCTCTGCAGTTTCTGAAGTAGAATGGTTTTACCAACTCCAGCATCACCGTTACTATCACTGTTTCTGCCTCTTGACTGATAACTCCAAACGCACTGAATAATTCATCCAAACAGGACAGCCTTCCTTTGGTTTCATTGACAATGTGATTAACTCCATCAGAGTCTCCGTGTATGTATCTTCAAACAAAGTGTCTTCTGTTTGGGCATATGATGAAATGAACTTCGAGTCTCTTCCCAGTTCATGTCTGAGCTTCTCAAGTGTACTGGCAAACTGAAGCACACAATTACTAGATTAGTAAAATATTTTGCACAACGTTGTTTTAGGAAGTATTAATTGTAGTATTCGCCGTGTTCCATAATCATTGCATACACACGTGTGTTTTGGTGTTATAAACAAAGTTGACGATTGCAGTGAATTTTCTTAAATACGAGGGAAAAAAGTCTGAAATTCTGGAATGATTATAGTATTAATCACAATTTTTGTTTGTGGGAGACTGCCGTGTACAATTGGTTACCACATTTCGCCCACAAAACATACAACAATAAAATTACATTACTATAGCGCCTTTCACAGTCAATTCGCCTCACGGTATATTCTGTTAAACTCTTTTAAGATGTCTAGAAGATGTGATAAGGAGCTATATGATATTGCAAGGATTATTTCTCCCGTGTTGATATCACACAACACTTTATTCGTTCTATTGTATGTTGGAAATCGGACATAGTGTCATTAATTTCTTCACTATTTAAAAAAAGACTCTGACAAAAGAGTTATTTAAAATTTCACTGTCTCCACCATTTTTAACTCCCTTCAGAGTTGTTTCTTTTTCTTGCTTCTTTTAATGATTTAAAAAAAAATGTTTTGTGTCTGTAGGTTTCCAGGTCTCTCTTGGCTATCTATTCACTTTTCTAACCTTCTTCTGTAGAATCTTTTCCTCTGGCCAATAGTAGCCTTTTTCCGATTCTTTCGAAACTTTATAAATCTTCCCTTTTCTCCTTACTTCTCTTTAATTTTCCTGTTGAAGTATTTAATAGCACTTTTGATTATTTTTTTCTTTCACACTACAGTATATTCTGTGAAACGCTTTCAGGCATCTCGAAGACAAACGTGATATCAAAAGCGAAGATTATTATTATAATCTGCCATGTTTGCACTTACTTATTTACTTGTTCTTCTTCCAAAAAAAGTTTTCGCAAGATGTTGATTTATCCTGGCAAACAGTACATCTAAAGTTGAATATGTGGCGTTTCCTGAGTCAGACTGCATTTTGCTATGCTTGAGTCACTTTCGACTAAACGTTCAACTATTTGTATTAATGATAATAATCCTTAGATTTGAAATAGTGTTACATCACATTTTCGACATGTCTCAAAGTGCTTCACAGAATATGCTGCAAAGTGAACTGATTGCATATTTTGTGGGCGAAACGCGGCAGCACACTATACTGTTGTGCACCACAAACAGTCGTGGATTGAGTGTCCAATTTATTACTTTTTGAAGGAATTATTCCCTCAATGGTGTTTGGGTCGCTCATAGCAATCAAGGCTACAAATCAGTCACCTCTTTGTGTTAATCGCTAGCTAAATAATCTCCACAATTGATCACATAATGTTAAACAACAACAATAAAATTACAGTTGTACATATTTGATTGATTCTAATTAAATTCATTATGGGTCCCAGAATATTTCATTTTACGCTTGTGGCAAATATATCCAACAGAATCTCTCACCAGCATCTGTAATAAGGACTGATTTCTCCAGCCAGCAAGGAATCCGATGGGCAATAATGAATCTCTTCCAACCAAGACTCTAGGTTTGAGTAAACATCTTTTGCACGATACACAATGTATATAAAGTACTCTGCAGCCTCTTCTCCTTTACCAGCTATAATATCCAGTGTTTTACGAACCCAGAATAAATAGATAGATGCATTAGCTTTAAGATGACTAAATCATTTTGTGCATTGACCGTTGCATCAGTAAAGCGGAGATAGAGCAGAACTTACTGAGATAACTCGGTAGAAATATGCTAGAAATATGACTGACAGCATTTTAGCCCACTCATTGCATTGATCCAACCTTGAGCTATCTCCCTATGCTAACACATCAATTGTCTAGCCTCTGCCAGATACTATTTGGCAGTAAAACATCAATCCAGTAAATTAGCAACATTTGGAAGACAGGTGCACATTGAAGCATCCAGTGGTGTCATCCGTTTACCTCCAGACCTCATAGTAATGATCTCAATTGTAGTACTGCAGGGATAATGGGTTCCAGTATTATATTGACCCTTGAGCTCCCAGTATGGTTGACATCAGAATCCTTAGATTTGGTTTAGCCTCTTTCATGTCAGTGGACGCCCGCCTCGAAGCACGTCATTTAATAAGATTGAATAATATTAATACTACATTTCTAACAGTGCAGCCCCCTCCCCCCACCCCCACCCAGCCCAGTACACCGGAGTGTTAGAGTTCCAAACGCCGCACACAGCTCTGACACTTCCAAATCTGGTTTCCCTGTCTCCTCCATCTATGCTCTGCCTCTTGTTGCTCAATTCTAGTATAGAATCGTTCACCAGCATTTCCTCCATCGCTCATTCTTTTTCCCTTCCTCCCAACTGTGTCCTCAACTGGTTTGCTTCATGTCCACTGCCCTATCTAAGGGGGATGGTGTGTTTTCAGTCATTTGAGGTCTGCTCTCTGGAATCCCCAGAGTCCCTTCGGTTCAGGCCCTTGCTCACCTTCAAGGACCTTGTCAATACATATCGCTCTTTGACCGTGCTTGGGTAATTTTTTCCCTCCCCCCTCAGTTCCCACCCTCATTTTCGATGCCTAGCTGGCATATCAAGTGCTTTGAGACATATTGCTGACTTGAAAAGTCCTATATGTGTGTAAATTGTATTGTGATGTAACTGCCCCCATTTCCTTCCCAGGTATTTGAACACTTATGCAATGAATAGTTTGCCACCTTGTGACGGATTGTCTGTCATCTCTGTACAGCTGAAAATCATCCATATTGTAAAGCACCAATAGTACAGTTAACCCGGTGATGTTGAACATTGCATGCAACTCGCTCCAGCTAAATTCAGTCCTTTGTTTGCATCGCGCCACTATAATTTACAGCGAACACAAAGACAACACAAGAACAAAGCTAAATTACATTTGTAGAGCGCCTTTCACATTGGGAAGACGTCCCAAGGCGCTGGACAGTCAGGGGTCAGGACCTGAGCGTGGAGGGGCGGAGTGGGGGTTGGGTTGTGGGAGGGCAGAGTTGTAGGACGGCGGCTGAAGACACAGTCGAAGAGGAGTCTCTTGAGACCGGTCTTGAAGGAGGCAAAGGAGGGAAAAAGGCAAAGGGATTGTGGGATGGAGTTCCAAAACTTGGAGGCAGAGAGGCCATTGTTGTTTCATTTCCTTCCCTCCCTGCCTCCTGAAAGTCACGGCACTTGCTAAAAGTACTGTTCCGTTCACTGTGAATTTGTCAGGCTATTTCATCAAGAAAAGTGCCTTACAGTATCAAATGCAAGGATTATTTTGAGGGGAGAGCATCACGGTTGAGCACAACATCCCTAAACACACCTCTCACAATCGGTCTAACTGTTATTCCCCTCCAGGGAAATTAAAACTAACCTCTACTGCTCCCACTGAGATTAGTTAACACATCAAAGATTGGGATTTCAACCTGAGACATTGTAAAATGGAAATTCCACCAGGGTCTGGATTTACTCTTATGTTTGTTCACTTCATGGCGTTTTGTGGGATATTACTGTGCCAAATTAGCTGTCACGTTTGCCCATAAATTGCAGGGCTTTGAGATGTGTTCTTGATATGAAAGATGCTACATCAAATGCAAGGATTATTATTGTTGTTTATCAAGTATTTTAAAGTGGTCAGAATTTAGCAAATTCTTAAATACAGACTTAATATTGAAAATTTGGGGGGGAAGTTCGTTAAAAAACTAGAGAAAAACATCTTTAAACTTAAAACTGAATTAAAAAAACTATCAGGTTAAGGATTTCTAAAAGGCTATATAAACGTGTAAATACAGACCCAGCTAGAAATTCTTGCCCTAATGTCTTTCGTGTAAGACTGGCTCAGTGGTAGAAACATAGAACGTAAAAGTAGAAACCTCAACACTCAGTCAGAAGGTTGTGGGTTCAAGTCCTGCATTTGGACATTACTTCCATAGTCTAGGCTTCGCACTCTGCACTGTCAACCTCTCTGGGACACTACCTTGCATGAGGGGTGTATGATAAGTGCAAGTTGTTATTGTTGTTGTTGCTCTGGTGCAATGCTGGGGTGCCCTTCATTGTCAGAGGTGTTGTCCTTTGGATGAGACATTAAACTAAAGTACCGTATATCTCCACGTATAAGGCGCACCCGCGTATAAGGCGCACCCCCCGTTTTTGACCTTTTCTTGGTGAAAAAAAACGGAAGCATTTTCAATGATATTGCCGGCAGAAGGGAGGAGAGACAGGTAGGTAGGGAGAGAGGGAGGGAGAGAGGCAGGCCGGCAGCCCGGGAGAGAGGCAGGCCGGCAGCCCGGGAGAGAGAGAGAGGGAGAGAGGCAGGCCGGCAGCCCGGGAGAGAGAGAGGGAGAGAGGCAGGCCGGCAGCCTGGGAGAGAGAGAGGGAGAGAGGCAGGCAGGCACGCAGGCAGGGAGGGAGAGAGGAAGAGCGGCAGGGAGTGAGGCAGGCAGACTGGGTTCGGCAGAAGGTAAGCACAGCACTGAAGTCCGCTGCTGCTGCCGCTGCCCGGGCGGCCGAGGCCGAAGCCCCGTCACCCGCTCCTCCCAACTCCCGCCGGACACTGACCAAACCCCGGCTGACAGCGCGCCGGCCGCCCCTCCTGTTTACTGTATCTCCGAGGCTCAAAATCTCTTGTACCTGCGTATAGGGCGCACCCCCTACTTTCGAGATCTTCCGACCTGAAAAAAAGTGCGCCTTATACGCGGAGATATACGGTACTGTCCGCCTGTTCAAGTGGATGTTAAACAGCCTTTGACACTTTTTGAAAAGAAAAGCGAGATTCTCCCAGTATTTTGGCTAACAATTCCCCACGTAAAACTGGTGATTCACTTTGTGGCTGATTACAGGACAAGGCTGTGCACAAATTGGCTGCTTTGTTTGGCTACAAATACACTTTCAAATAAAAACACATGATAGCGCTTTGAGATGTATTAACGCCATGATAAGGTGCTATATTAAATTTGAGAATCACTATTTTCTTGAAATTGAAGGAACAAGAAGAGGCTATGGGTGCATTTTGCCTTGTTCTGATGAGCTAACTTTAAAAAGAATCAACATATCCACTGAATTTAGTAAATTTAAGATGGTTAAATTGTCTGGGTGAGCCGTTCATATCCAAGAGACTGTCCGTGACATGAATTGGAATTCAAATCTTCATAGAACAACAGCAAAGTTACATTTACATTTGTAAAAGTGCCTTTCATATCGAGGGGAAAGCACTGAACAATCAAGGATCAGGACCCAAATGTGGGGGGCAGGGTTGGGATGAAGGAGGGCAGAGGCTGAAAGTACGGTTAAAAAGGAGAGTCTTGGGTCAAACAGGAGGTTCACACAAAGACAGAACCTTAAATGTGTTAGAAGATATCCTTTGTAATATCAGTTACCAAATCTGTGGGGAAAAATCACATGGTCATGTAAAAGACACCTAAGTGTAGACACTTGTCCTTTGTTGCCTGTACCTTTCCATGTTGAGTCGCAGTGTGTTGAATAACCTCAGTTATGACCACACCCCACCCCCCCTGGGGCTCAGGCGCGCGCCTGACTGACGACACCCCACCTCCCCGGACCGGTAGTCCGTCAGTCACAGGCACGCGCCTGTGCCCCGACCCCCCGTGGGGTGGGGTCGGGGCACAGGCGCGCGCCTGACTGACTGACCACACCCCACGGGGGGGTGGGGTCGGGGCACAGGCACGCGCCTGTGACTGACCGACCCCACCCCACGGGGGGTCGGGGCACAGGCGCGCGCCTGTGACTGACCGACCACACCCCACAGGGGGTCGGGGCACAGGCACGTGCCTGACTGACAGACCACACCCCACGGGAGGGTGGGGGCACAGGCGCGCGCCTGTGACTGACAGACCACACCCCACGGGAGGGTGGGGTCTGGGCACAGGCGCGCGCCTGTGACTGACAGACCGCACCCCACTGGGGGTCGGGGCACAGGCACGCGCCTGACTGACAGACCACACCCCACGGGGGGGTGGGGTCGTGGCACAGGCGTGCGTCTGTGACTGACAGACCACACCCCACGGGGGGGGTCTGGGCACAGGCGCGCGCCTGTGACTGACCGACCACACCCCACAGGGGGTCGGGGCACAGGCACGTGCCTGACTGACAGACCACACCCCACGGGGGGTCGGGGCACAGGCGCGCGCCTGTGACTGACAGACCACACCCCACGGGAGGGTGGGGGCACAGGCGCGCGCCTGTAACCGACCGACCACACCCCACGGGGGGGTGGGGTCGGGGCACAGTCGCGCGCCTGACTGACAGACCACACCCCACGGGGGGGTCGGGGTCTGGGCACAGGCGCGCGTCTGTGACTGACAGACCACACCCCACGGGGGGGTCGGGGTCTGGGCACAGGAGCGCGCCTGTGACTGACCGACCAAACACCACGGGGGGGTCGGGGCACAGGCGCGCGCTTGTGACTGACAGACGACACCCCACAGGGGCTCGGGGCACAGGCGCGCGTCTGTGACTGACAGACCACACCCCACGGGGGGGTGGGGTCTGGGCACAGGCGCGCGTCTGTGACTGACAGACCACACCCCACGGGGGGGTGGGGTCTGGGCACAGGCGCGCGTCTGTGACTGACAGACCACACCCCCCGGGGGCCGGGGCACAGGCGCGCGCCTGTGACTGACCGACCCCACCCCACGGGGCGTCGGGGCACAGGCACGCGCCTGACTGACACACCACACCCCACAGGGGGGTGGGGTCGTGGCACAGGCGTGCGTCTGTGACTGACAGACCGCACCCCACGGGGGGGTGGGGTCGGGGCACAGGCGTGCGTCTGTGACTGACAGAACACACCCCACGGGGGGGTGGGGTCGTGGCACAGGCGCGCGTCTGTGACTGACAGACCACACAGGCGCACGCCTGTGCCCCGACCCCCCGTGGGGTGTGGTCGGTCAGTCACAGGCGCGCCTGTTACTTACCTAACACACACCACGGGGGGTCGGGGCACAGGCGCGCGCCTGTGACTGAAGGACCACACCCCACGGGGGGTCGGGGCACAGGCGCGCGCCTGTGACCGACCGACCACACCCCATGGGGGGGTGGGGTCGGGGCACAGGCGCGCGTCTGTGACTGACAGACCACACCCCACGGGGGGGTCGGGGCACAGGCCGACCACACCCCACGGGGGGGTCGTGGCACAGGCGCGCGCCTGTGACTGACTGACCACACACCACGGGGGGGTCGGGGCACAGGCGCGCGCCTGTGACTGACCGACCACACCCCACGGGGGGTCGGGGCACAGGCGCGCGCCTGTGACTGACGGACCACACCCCACGGGGGCTCGGGGCACAGGAGCGCGCCTGTGACTGACCGATCAAACACCACGGGGGGTCGGGGCACAGGCGCACGCCTGTAACTGACAGACGACACACCACGGGGGGTCGGGGCACAGGCGCGCGTCTGTGACTGATGGACCACACCCCACGGGGGGTCGGGGCACAGGCGCGCGCCTGTGACGGATGGACCACACCCCACGGGGGGGTGGGGTCGGGGTACAGGCGCGCGCCTGACTGACAGACCACACCCCACGGGGGGGTGGGGTCGTGTCACAGGCGTGCGTCTGTGACTGACTGACTACACACCACGGGGGGGTCGGGGCACAGGCGCGCCTGTGACTGACTGACCACACACCACGGGGGGGTCGGGGCACAGGCGCGCCTGTGACTGACAGACCACACCCCACGGGGGGTCGGGGCACAGGCACGTGCCTGACTGACAGACGACACCCCACGGGGGGGTGGGGTCGTGGCACAGGCGCGCGTCTGTGACTGACAGACTACACCCCACGGGGGGTCGGGGCACAGGCGCGCGTCTGTGACTGACAGACCACACCACACGGGGGGGTGGGGTCGGGGCACAGACGCGCGCCTGTGACTGACAGACCCCACCCCACGGCGGGTCGGGGCACAGGCGCGCGCCTGTGACTGACCGACCCCACCCCACGGTGGGGTCGGGGCACAGGCGCGCGATTGTCACTGACAGACGACACCCCACGGGGGGTTGGGGCACAGGCGCGCGCCTGTGACTGACGGACCACATCCCACGGGGCGGTGGGGCACAGGCACGCGCCTGACTGACAGACCACGGGGTGACTGTCACGGGGTGACCCGACGGGACCCGACCGGACCCGTCCGGACCCGTCCGGACCCCACCGGACCCGACGGGTCCCGACCGGACCCGACGGGACCCGACCGGACCCGTCCGGACCCGTCCGGACCCGACCGGACCCGACCGGACCCGACCGGACCCGACCGGACCCGACCGGACCCGACGGGACCCGACGGGACCCGACCGGACCCGACCGGACCCGACCTGCGGGCGCCCGCCTGCGGCCCCGGGCCGCCGCCGCCCCGCGGAGAGATGGAGCGAGAGATGGTCAGGGGCCAGGGTGTGAGTCGGAGATGGGGAGAGGGTAGTAGGCCGAAGAGCAGAGGCAGCTGAGCAGATCTCCTCGACTTTGGATTCAAGGAAGTCTAGCATCGCCTCGCAGTTGGCATTAAATGTGAGGAATGAGAGAGTGGGCAGAGGAGCAGGTTGGTGATGGAGAAGCGGAGCTTGGGGCTGACCTTGGCCTCCAAGATTGTCTTGGGAGTATGGGAGTAGAACAACATTTACTTCCTTATCCTCATCCAATGGTGGCTAAATCTCAAGATCTAAGGTTGATGGACTCAGAGGTAAAGTATCAGACCAAGCACATGTAAAACCAAAGGTTAATTTATTCAGATTCCATCACAATCAAAGTTTTAACACTTCCAATCACTTCCAATGACTCAGGGCTTGGAATGATCAGGACCAGTGCACTATGGGAGGCTCAAAGCCACTATCTTCTTCATGTTGATCAGTTCTTGACCAGACGGTTAGCTACTCCATCTTAGTCCTTAGCTCTCCTCCTCCACAGACAATGTCTTCATAATCTTTCATATTTTCCAGTACATCTTGTGAGTTTTCTTGAGTTTTTCCATATCAAACTGTTACCCAGTTGTAATTACCTTGTACAGTAATTACAAAGAGTTGTTTTTCACTGTGTAGCAGCAACCATTATCACTCTCTTGCTCTTCCAATTATCACAATGGACTTCCTTATGCTGGATAACCAGGGCATCATGCTTTGGAATCCCATCTATGGAGAATAGAATCATAGAATTTTACAGAACAAAAGGAGGCCATTTGACCCATCTAGTCTGTGTCAGCTCTTTGAACAGAGCAACTCAATCCCACTGCCCAGCTCTCTCCCCATAACCTAACAGACATGTTCTCCCTAAATAAAGATCTAATTCTCTTTAAAAAGCTGTTATCGAATTGGCCTCCACCACCTTTTCAGGCAATGTATTCCAGATTCGAACAACCCGCTGAGTGAACAAATTTCTCCTCTGCTCCCCTCTGCTTTGTTTTGAAACTATTTTAAACCTGTGACCATGAGTCACAGATTCGCCCACCAGTGGAAACAGTTTTTCCTTATTCACCCTGTTGAATCCCCTCATGATTTTATAAACCTCTATTAGGTCTCCTCTCAACCTTCTCTGTTCCAAAGAGAATAAACCTAGCCTATCTAGCCTTTCCTCATAACTGAAGTCCCTCAATCCTGGTACCATTCTAGTAAACCTTCTTTGCACCCTTTCCAATGCCTTAACATCCTTTCTATAGTGTGGTGACCAGAACTGGACACAGTACTCCAGCTGAGGCCTAACCAAAGTTTTACAGAGGTTAGTCAGCACTTCCTGACTTTTGTACTCTATACCCCTATTTATAAAGCCTAGTATCCCATATGCCTTCTTAACGGCTTTGTGTACCTGTCCTGCCACCTTCAAAGAGTCACTAACACAAATCCCCCGATCTCTCTGTTCCCACACACCCCATAAAATTGTACGATCTAGCCTATATTGCCTCCCCTCATTTCTTCTCCCAAAATGTATTACTTCACACTTCTCTGCATTAAACTTCATCTGCCATATGTCTGCCCACTTTACCATTTTGTCTTTATCTTCTTGTAGATGGTTACTATCCTCCTCACTATTCACTATTCTCCCTAACGTAGTATCACCTGAGACGCCATCCGGCGTGGAGGGTGCTATATAAATTGAAGTTTTTGTTGTTGTTATCATCTGCAAACTTAGAAACTGTGCTCCTTACACCCAAGTCCAGATCGTTAATACATATTAAAAAGAGCAGTGGTCCCAACACTGATCCCTGGGGGACACCACTGCACACTTCCCTCCAGTCTGAAAAACAGCCGCTCACCACAATTCTCTGCTTTCTGTCTCGCAGCCAGTTGTGGATCCACACTACCACAGTCCCTTTAACGCCGTGGGCCTCTATTTTCCTAATAAGCCTATTTTCCTAATAAGCCTCTCCTTATAAGCCACTTTGTCAAATGCCTTTTGAAAGTCTATGTAAATTACATCAACTGCGCTGCCCTCGGCTACCCATTACCTCATCAAAAAATTCTATCAGATTTGTATGGCAAGTTTTGCCTTTTAACAAATCCATACTGGCTGTCCTTTATCAGCCTATATTTTTCTAAGTGAAGATCTATCTTGTCCCTGATTATAGACTCTAGAAGTTTACCCACTACTGACATTAGACTGACTGGCCTGTAGTTTCCAGGTTTGACCTTCTGCCCCTTTTTGTACAGGGGAGTAACATTAGCAACTCTTCAGTCCTCTGGTACCACCCCTGTGTCCAAGGAAGATTGAAAGATTGTGGCCAGAGTCTCTGCTATTTGCTCCCGTACTTCCCTTACGAACTTAGGATGTATCCCATCCGTACCGGGCGACTTATCTACCTTGAGTGCAGTCAACCTTTTTAGTACTTCCTCTCTGGTTATGCTTCCTTGTTCGACTGGAAACATATTGGTTGAGAAAGTTGTCCTGTACACATTTCAGGAATTCTTCTCCCTCCTTGCTCTCTACACTACTGTTCTGCCAGTTGATGTTGGGATAATTAAAGTCACCCAATATCACTTCTCTATTAGCTCTGCATCTTTCTGAAATCTGCTTGTTGATCCGCTCGTCTATCTCCTTCCCGCTATTTGGTGGTCTATAGTATACCTCTAACAGTGTAACTGCTCATTTTTTGTTCCTCAACTACAACCAAATAGATTCGGTTTTCAGGCCTTCTTCCACCTCGATCCTTTCTAAGGCTGTAACCGAGTCCTTAATTAATATTGCCACCCACCCTCCTTTTCTCCCTTCTCTATCCCTCCTGAATACATTATAGCCAGAATGTTCAGTTCCCATTCCTGCCCTTCCTTGAGCCAGGTCTCTGTTAGTGTTACCACATCATATCCCCTTGCAGCAACTTGAGCCTGCAGCTCACCAATTTTGTTTGTCAAACCATGTACATTTGCATACATGCACTTCAAGACAGAATTGGCCTGCTCTATACTTTTCTCCTGTCCTACCCCTCCCCTTGTCCCCTGTCTTACCCCTCCTCTAACTGAACTACTGTATGCATTCCCACCCACCCCTCAAAATTAATTTAAACACCCCCCTACAGTGTTAGATAATCTCCCTGCAAGGACATTGGTCCCAGCCTTGTTCAGGTGTAACCCATCCATCTTGTACAGGTTCCACCTGCCTCAGAACGGGTCCCAATGATCCAGGAACCTGAAGCCTTCCTTTCTACACCACTTCTCCAGCCAAGCTTTCATGTGCCTTATCCTACTGTTTAGAATTCACTTGCTCGAGGCACCAGGAGTAATCCAGAGATCACCACCTTCAAGGTTCCAGTTTTCAAACCTTTTCCCCAGCTTCTGATATTCTCCCTGGAGCATCTCAGGCCTCTTCCTCCCAATATCATGGGTCCCCACATGGACCACAACTTCTGGATGTTCCCCTTCCCCCTCTAGAATTTTATGTACCCGTTCGGTGACATTTACAACCCTTGCACCAGGGAGGCAACATACCACCCGAGATTCATGTTTTTGATCACAAAAACGCCTGTTAATACCTCGGACAGTTGTATCCCCTATGACAATTGTCTTTGAACATTTTTTCCTTTCTATGGCCTTCTGTGTATCCACAGGCTGTGCATTGCTCTCCCATGAGATATCAACACTCTCATCCACACTCAGTACAGAGTACCAGTTTGTGAGTGCCACACTTTCAGGAAATTCCTGCACTGCCTGTTTCCTCTTCCTACCACGTCAGGTTGTCACCCAGTCACTCCCTTGCAGAATCCTCGGTGGCAGTGGGGTGACCACCTCCTGAAACATTTGATGCATACAATCCTCAGCCTCTTGGATAATGTGCAGTGACCTGAGACTCAAGGGATTATCTGGCTCCAGGATGAAACTGTTCAGGAAACTCTTTCCATCCCTTATGCTATGCAGCGTCTCCACCTAAGACTCCAGCTCAGCTATTCTAAGATGGAGCTCCCTCAGATGCAGACATTTGCTGCAGCCGAAATTGCCTGGTCTCAGGCTGCCCTCCATTAACTCCCATATGCTACATTCCTCACACATCACCTGCCAGACCATTCTCTCATCTCAATATCCTTTTCCTATATTATTATCGTTAGAAAATATGCAACCTTGTATCTACTTTCCCCTCTGCACCTAATTCCCACTCTCACCCAATTCCTTCTCACTCGTGCCTAGCTCACTCAGGCTGTGGCTCTCTAACATTACACTTCCTCTAATGGATGTGATTAACATCAACCTTTTTGATCGTCCTGGTCATATATTTCCACATTTGTTCCAATGGAGTATGTTCTCCTCATTTGTAATAGCTGTAGTGCATTTATGTATATAATCATAAACAAAGCATCTTAAATTCATTCTACATTTCTAATATTCGTAAGCTTTTCCCACACATCATCACACTCAGAGACTTATTTGCACAAAATAGTTTGCATTTGCAACAATTGTATTTGTCCATACAATCTATCACCATTAATGTCTAATTGACCAAGATTCCTATTAAATTGTTTCGTTATACGATAGCAACAACAGATCAATCATAATACAAATTGAACAAATACCAAAATATTTTTGAAATGTATTTTGTTGGAGTTCCTTCATCTAACAGTGCATAATCTCCATTGTAAGCAATTCATTGATACTTTGTTCAGATTTGCCACTGAGTTAGTAATGTTTATTAATTGTCTGCCTTTTCATCAGAGTTTCCAGGATTAGGGACAGTTTTGTATAGCAATCTGAAAACCTGATATGTACAGCTCAGGGTCAATGTGTGCTGTAGTGTTGATCTCATTTTCAGTAGTATAGATTGTAATAGGTATGATTCTGTGTGGTCCCATTTTCTCTCTCTGGGTGCTCAGTCTCTCTCTCTTTCAGTCTCACTCGCAGTCTCTCAATCTTTCTCTGTCTCTCTTGGTCTATCTCTTTGTCTTTCATTCTCTCTCTCTTTCAGTCTATTTTTCTCAGTCTCCCTCTCTCTTTTTCATTTTCTCACTCTTTCGGTTTGGTCTTTCTTTGCTCTTTCTCTCTCATTCAGTCACTCTCTTATTGTTGAATAGTCATTTAAGAGTAATCATAGAATTATACAGCACACATGGAGTCCATTTGGCCAATCGTGTCTGTGTTTGCTCTTTGAAAAGAGCTGTCCAAATCAATCCCACTCCCCCTCTCTCCTCATATTCCCATAAACCTGACCTCCCCAAATAACTATCTACTGCTCTCTTAAAAGTTGTTATCGAATCAGCTTCCACCACCCTTTCAGGCAGTTGCATTCCAGATCCAAACAACTACTGTAACTGCTTGAAAACATTTCTTACCCCTCTATTTCTTTTAACAACTATTTTAAATCAGGTTATCAAACTACTTGCCAGTGGAAATAGTTTCTCCTTGTTCACCCTATCAAATCTTGGAAGTCTCCTCTTAATCTTCTCTGCTCTAAGGAAAACAATCCTAGCTACTCTAGCCTCTCCTGAAGCCCCTCATTCCTGGTACTAACCCAATAAATCTCCTTTACATGCCTTGACATCCTTCCTAAAGTCTGCCCGACGTGAAAGGCGCTCTGCTCTATTAGTATAATTTTGTTGTTGTTGTTGTAAAGTGTGGTGCCCAGAATTAAAGTGTGGTGGAACACAGTATTCCAGTTGAGGCCTCACCGGTGTTTTATAAAGATGTATCATAACTTCCCTACTTTTGAATTCTATGCCCTTATTTAGAATAATAATCCTTGCATTTGATATAGTGCTTTTCATGTCTTCTAGATGTCTCAAAGCACACCGTAGAATATACTGTAAAGTGAATTGACTATATATGTTGATGAAACGTGCAGGCAATTGCACATAGTGACCCCAAAAGAGTAGTGGATTGAAATGACCAATTTTATTATTGTTTTTTTTAGGGATTATTATTTGCAGTGTGGAGTAAGGAAACTTGCCCAAGGTTTCGCCCTGCTTGGATTCGAACAAGGTCTCACGCTTGGAAGGCGATTGCTCTAACCACTGAGCTACAGACTCCATGAAGCCTAGTTTCTCATGTAGTATTTTTTGTGTGTGAGAGATTCAAACAACATGTGGTTTGGAGAAAAAAGAATAATCACAAGCCATTAGAAACAACACCAACAAAATTACATTTATAGAGCGCCTTTCATGTTGGGAGGACATCCCAAGGCACTGAACAGTTAGGTCGGGACCCAAGCAGGGTGGGAGGGGTCGGGGTAGGGGGAAGGAGAGTGGGAGAGGGGGGAGAGTTAGGAGGGGAGCAGAAGGCACAGTTGAAGAGGAAGGTCTTGAGATCGGCCTTGATGGAGGAAAGGGAGGAAGCGAGGCAAACGGATTGCAGGATGAAGTTCCAGAGCGTGGGAGCAGAGAGGCTGAAAGCCCGGCCACCGATGATGGGGGAGTTCAGGTGGGGGACATGGAGCAGGCCAGAGCCCGCTGAACGGAGGGGATAGGCAGGCTGATAGTAGACAGCAGGTCGGAGAGATAGGCAGGAGCAAGGCTATGAATGGCCTTGAAAGTGAGGATGAGGATCTGATCCTTCAGGGGATGGGGAGCCAGTGGAGATGGTCGAGGGTGGGAATGATGTGGTCGCAGAGCCTAGAGCGGGAGAGTACACGAGCTGCAGAGTTCTGAATAATCTGCAGCTTGTAAAGGGAGGAGCTGGGAAGAGCCTAGTCGAGCATATATGTGATGAATGTATGGATGAGTGTTTCGGTAGCATGGGGGGGTGAGGTAGTGGTCAAGATCAGGAAAAGAGATTAGATGATCAACAAGATTCATAAATTAAATATTGATATGAATAATCGATTGGTGATTACTTTTCTGGGGCTAGTAATTTCTTTTAAAAAATTTTTTTCCCTTCTCCCTTCCTTTTTATTTGCTTGTCCCACACTATTAATAGATTAATAGGTTCGTGGTCAGGGCGAAAACTTGGGCAAGTTTCCTTACTCCACATGCCTAATAATACCTCCAAAGAAAAACAATAATAATGTGGTCACTCAATCCATGACTGTCTGTGGGACACTGCTGTGTGCAATTCGCTACCGTATTTCACCCACAAATTAATCCTTGCATTTTGATATAGTGCTTTTCATGTCTTCTAGACGTCTCAAAGCACTTCACACAATATAGCGAATTGACTGCATATGTGTGGGTGAAACGCAGTAGCCAATTGCGCACAGCAGTGTCAAAATAATACATTGGGTCATTTCAATCCATGAATGTGGGACACTGCTGTGCACAATTGGCTGCCCCATTTCACCTACAAATATACAATCAATTCACTTTACAGTATATTCTTTGAAGCGCTTTGAGATGTGAAAAGTGCTAAATCAAATACAAGAATTATTATTAAGTGGGTGGGACACATGGAAATCTCACTCTGGTTTGGAGACAGTGAAGTACGGGGGATGGGTTTCTCCGTGGGTCAGACACCCGACTGACTTCAACAAGAAACCTTTATAATGTCGCGAATGATTAGTGTGAGAGGCGTGGTCTCTCTCACACCACGGTCCGTATAATGTAATGGTTACCATCGGGACAAAATGGCGATGGCATGCCTTCGTGTCACGTGACTCAATAAGCGCCGCAGGCAGGAAGTCTCGCGAGGCTTTCTCTTCGGCAGCAATTTGAAAGCGGGAAGCCTCGCGAGATTTGTCTTGCCGCGGCGGTTTAAGGCAGGAAGTCTCGCGAGACTTAGTCAGCGGCAGCGGTTTGGTCTGGTCAGAGGCGGCTTGATGGCGTCTCTCGCTGCTTTTTCTCAGGTAAAAGTAAAAGCAACAGCGGCCAGAGAACGAGCGGTGGAGGCACTGAGGGACACAAGTCGTAGCCTCCAGCTGCCTGGGCTCCAGCTCGGCCATTGGGCCGTGGAGTTGTATCGCGCCGTATGGCTGTGAGCTCGGCGGTGAGGGCGCGGTCTCCCTCCATGTTTTTTTTCTTTTGTTTCTCGGTCTCTCTCGCGCGGGGCCGAGAAACAGCTGCAGACTCCCGAGCGCGCGGCGGGGCCTGGCTAGGCCGGCCAACCGTGTGACGCATGTGAGTGCAGTCACGTCTGTGCTGACTGAGGCCCCGGCGAACTCCGAGCAACGGACCACCGATCGACACTGAGCGGCGAGTCGACACCCAACCGCCACAACCCCTCCATCCTCCTTCACTTCCCCAGCCCCCCCCCTTTGCATCCCCCCCCCCTCTCCTTGCCCCCCCTCACCCCCCCTTGATTCCCCCCATGGGCCCCTATTCTACCCCCGCCCCCCCTTCGTTCGCCTCTCTCCTCGCCCCCCCTCTCCCTCTTCGCTCCCTCTTCCCCCCCCCCCTCTTCCCCCTCTCCCTCTTCCCCCCTCCCTCTATGCCCGCCCTCTCTTTGCCCGCCCCCCCTCCCTCTTCGCGCCCCCTCTCCCTCTTCGCCTCTCCCTCTTCCCCCCTCCCTCTTTGCCCCCCCCCTCTCCCTCTTCCCCCCCTCCCTCTTCGCCCTCTTCACCCTCCCTCTTCGCCCCCTCCTTCTTCGCCCCCACCTCCTTCTTCGCCCCCCCCTCTCCCTCTTCCCCTCCCCTCCCTCTTCGCCCCCCCCCTCCCTCTTTGCCCCCCCTCTCCCTCTTCGCCCCCCCTCCCTCTTCGCCCCCCCCTCCCTCTTCGCCCCCCCCTCCCTCTTCGCCCTCCATCTTCGCGCCTCCTCCCCCTTCGCCCGCCACTCTCCCCCTTCGCCCGCCCCTCTCCCCCTTCGCCCGCCACTCTTCCCCCTTCGTCCGCGCCTCTCCCCCTTCGCCCGCCCCTCTCCCCCTTCGCCCGCCCCTCTCCCCCTTCGCCCGCCCCTCTCCCCCTTCGCCCGCCCCTCTCCCCCTTCGCCCGCCCCTCTCCCCCTTCGCCCGCCCCTCTCCCCCTTCGCCCGCCACTCTCCCCCTTCGTCCACGCCTCTCCCCCTTCGCCCGCCCCTCTCCCCCTTCGCCCGCCCCTCTCCCCGTTCACCCGCCACTCTCCCCCTTCGCCCGCCACTCTCCCCCGCCACTCTTCGCCCGCCCGCCACTCTCCCCCTTCGCCCGTGCGCCACTCTCCCCCTTGGCCACTCTCCCTCTTCGCCTCTCCCTCTTCCCCCCTCCCTCTTTGCCCCCCCCCTCTCCCTCTTCCCCCCCTCCCTCTTCGCCCTCTTCACCCTCCCTCTTCGCCCCCTCCTTCTTCGCCCCCCCCTCCTTCTTCGCCCCCCCTCTCCCTCTTCGCCTCCCCTCCCTCTTCGCCCCCCCTCCCTCTTTGCCCCCCCTCTCCCTCTTCGCCCCCCCCTCCTTCTTCGCCCCCCCTCCCTCTTCGCCCCCCCCTCCCTCTTCGCCCTCCATCTTCGCGCCTCCTCCCCCTTTGCCTCCCCCTTCGCCCGCCCCTCTCCCCCTTCGCCCGCCCCTCTCCCCCTTCGCCCGCCCCTTTCGCCCGCGCCTCTCCCCCTTCGCCCGCCACTCTCCCCCTTCGCCCGCCACTCTCCCCCTTCGCCCGCCCCTCTCCCCCTTCGCCCGCCCCTCTCCCCCTTCGCCCGCCACTCTCCCCCTTCGCCCGCCACTCTCCCCCTTCGCCCGCCACTCTCCCCCTTCGTCCGCGCCTCTCCCCCTTCGCCCGCCCCTCTCCCCCTTCGCCCGCCCCTCTCCCCCTTCGCCCGCCCCTCTCCCCCTTCGCCCGCCCCTCTCCCCCTTCGCCCGCCCCTCTCCCCCTTCGCCCGCCCCTCTCCCCGTTCGCCCGCCACTCTCCCCCTTCGCCCGCCACTCTCCCCCGCCACTCTTCGCCCGCCCGCCACTCTCCCCCTTCGCCCGTGCGCCACTCTCCCCCTTCGCCCGCCCGCCACTCTGCCCCTTCACCCGCCCGCCACCCCGGCCCTTTGCCCGCCCGCCACTCTCCCCCTTCGCCCGCCCGCCACTCTGCCCCTTCACCCACCCGCCACTCTGACCCTTCGCCCGCCCGCCACTCTGCCCCTTCGCCCGCCCGCCACTCTCACCCTTCGCCCGCCCGCCACTCTCACCCTTCGCCCACCCCCCACTCTCACCTTGGCTCGCCACTCTCCCTCTTCGCCCACCACTCTCCCTCCCCCATTGCTCGCCCTCCCTCCCTCTTTGCCCCCCACTCTCCCTCTTCGCCCCCCACTCTCCCTCTTCACCCACCACTCTCCCCCTTCGCTTGCCCCCCCTCTCCCCCTTCGCTTGCCCCCCTTCTCCCCTTCGCTTGCCCCCCCTCTCCCCCTTCGCTCGCCCCCCTCGCCCTCCCTCTCCCTCCTTGTCCTTCCTCTTTGCCCCCCTCTGCCTCTTTGACCTCACTCCTCGCACCCTCTCGCCCCCTCCCCCTCGCCTCCCTCTTCACCCGTCCCCCTCCTTGGAGCCCCGTCCTCCCTGCCACCCCCTTCTCCTTACTTGCCGCCGCCCCCCCCTCCTCCCTGCCTCCCTCCTTGGGTTCCTCCCCGACTCCCTCCTTGGGCTCCTCCCCTCCTTGGGCTCGGAGCCACTCCATCGTTGGGCCCTGCTTCCCTCAGCCCTCTCCCTCCCTCCTCTCTTCGGGCCTGCCTGACCGCATGAATTGTGGTTGAGGCTATAGATTTTTTTTATACTTGTGTGCAACAGTCTCTAATTTTTCTTTTCATTGACAGATGCTGGAGCCTTTGGGAAGTCCCACAACATTCCAAATGATGCTGGTAGGCCTTGTTTGAAGCTTCAGTCCTTTCTACATGAGGGAGGGATGTGGGGTGGGTGGCGACATTGCAGCACAGAGATGGGCAGGAAATAGTGGCAGAGAACGGGGAGAGGTGCATTTAGACAGGAAAATGGACAACAGCATCTTTCATGTAAAATTAACCGATTTATAACAAAATTAATTTGAAATGAAGTGAAAACAAATTCTCATAGTCTCCCCTCTGGTTCTTTCACCAATTATCTTAAATTTGTGAACTCTGGTTACTAACCCACCAGCTGAGCAAACAGTTTCTCCCTATCGTGCACCTTTATTAAATTTCCCCTCAACCTTCTCTTACTGTAAGGAGAATAATCCCAGCCTCCAATATCTCAACAAAATTGAAGTCTGTCCCCCATCTTGTGAATCTCTGCACCCTCTTCAAGACATTCTTCCTAAACTATGTTACCTAGAATTGGACACAATATTCCAGCTGAGATCTAACCAGTGATTTGTAAAAGATCAACATAACTTCCTTGCTCTTATACTTTATGCCTCTATTTATAAATCCAAATATTCCCATATGCTTTGTTAACAGCTTTGTCAACTTGCTCTGTTGAAAGCTCTTCAAAGAATTGTGTATGTGAACTCACAGGTCTCTTGTTTATGCACCCTCTTTAAAATTGTACCATTTATTTTATGTTGCCTCATTCCTCCTCCCAAAATGCCAGTTGTGTTTCATTGATTCAAGTGGACTACAAGGATATTTGAATGAAAAATGGCTGTTCTATATATTTTTCCTGTTAGTGGGCTGTTTTTCAATTGGATTTTACTGACAGTGAGCTTGGCTGTGCAACTTTCAATTTTGTTTCTAATATTTGTGGAGGGGAATTAAACAAAAATCAAGCTGAATTATATGAAAAGAGGTTGGAAGAACATGGTATTCAATGTTTGATGTGTTGACTTCAGAGCTGAGCTACTAATCCCACAACTGAAGAAACCCAGCTGCATAGATGCATTTCATGTTTCTGGCCACTAGGTGAACCAGAGAGTCAGCATCAGCCACCACTGCATCCAGACGACTTATCTGTCCCTTGACTTGAATCCGACATTCCGTTCCAAAAGCATGTCACCTTGTAACCACATTAGCTCCAAGGAGACCCCCCCCCCCCCCTCAACACACACACACACACACACTACTACTACTACTGAAACAATCATCTTCTGTTCTGCAAAAAGACTACCGTATATCTCCGCGTATAAGGCGCACTTTTTTTCAGGTCGGAAGATCTCGAAAGTTGGGGGTGCGCCCTATACGCAGATACAAGAAATTTTGAGCCTCGGAAATACAGTAAACAGGAGGGGCGGCCGGCGCGCTGTCAGCCGGGGTTTGGTCACTGTCCGGCGGGGGTTGGGGCCCGGGCAGCAGCAGCGGACTTCAGTGCTGTGCTTACCTTCTGCCGAACCCAGTCTGCCTGCCTCACTCCCTGCCGCTCTCTCTCCCTGCCTGCCTGCCTCTCTCCCTGCCTGTGTGCCTGCCTGCCTCTCTCTCTCCCTCCCTGCCTGCGTGCCTGCCTGCCTCTCTCCCTCTCTCTCTGACTGCGTGCCTGCTTCCCTCCCTCCCTCTCTCTCTCCCAGGCTGCCGGCCTGCCTCTCTACTAGGGAACGGCGATATGGGAATTTTCTGGATATGGATATATCGGTTGGCTCATATCGAGATATACCGAAATACCGATATTTTCAGTTTTTTCGTACTGTTGCGCACGCGCATCGGAGTGCGCGCGCATTCGGGGCATATCTTCTCAGGAGGTAAAGATCTTTCTCTCTTTGTGTCTCTCACTCTCTCCATCTCTGTGTTTTTCTGTCTGTGTCTCTCTATGTCTCTCTCCTCTCTCACATCGCCCCCCCCCATCTCTATCTATCTGTATATTATCACATCCACCCCCCCCCCCACCCCCCCCCCCCCCACTGTCCCTCTCTCGCACCACCCACCCCCGTCGTCTCTCTCCCCCACCACCACCCCAGCCGTCTCTTTCTCCCTCCCCCCCACCCCCCAGCCGTCTCTCTCCCCCTCCCCCCAGCCGTCTCTCTCCCCCTCTCCTCCCCCCCTCCCCTCCCCCGTCTCTCTCTCCCTCCCCCCCCCCCGTCTCTCTCTCCCTCCCCCCCCAGCCGTCTCTCTCCCCCTCCCCCCAGCCGTCTCTCTCCCCCTACTCCAGCCGTCTCTCTCCCCCTCTCCTCCCCCCCGCCTTCTCTCTCTCCCTCCCCCCCCCCCAGCCGTCTCTCTCCCCCTCTCCTCCCCCCCCCAGCCGTCTCTCTCCCCCTCTCCTCCCCCCCCCCCCAGCCGTCTCTCCCCCACCCCCCAGCCGTCTCTCTCCCCCCCAGCCGTCTCTCTCCCCCTCTCCCCCCCAGCCATCTCTCTCCCCCTCTTCCCCCCCCCCAGCCATCTCTCTCCCCCCCCAAGCCGTCTCTCTCCCCTCTCCCCCCCCCCCCTCCAGCCGTCTATCTCCCCCTCCCCCCAGCCGTCTCTCTCCCCCTCTCCTCCTCCCCCCAGCCGTCTCTCTCCCCCTTTCCTACCTCCCAGCCATCTCTCCCCCTCTCCTCCCCCCCCCCCCCCCAGCCGTCTCTCTCCCCCTCCCCCCAGCCGTCTATCTCCCCCTCCCCCCAGCCGTCTCTCTCCCCCTCACCCCCCCCCCAGCCGTCTCTCTCGCCCTCACCCCCCCCCCCCCCAGCAGTCTCTCTCCCCCTCACCCCCCCACCCAACCCCCCCCCCCACCCATCTCTCCCCCCACCCCTTGCATACCTGTATATTGTATTCGAGGACTATGAATACAGGCTTTGCACCTCGGTCTGTGCATTGTGTATAGAGATGAGCATTCTGGGTCTTGTAGTTGATTGTGCTCGCATCCCGATTTTTTACCTCGATATATCGTTTTTCGATATATCAGTATTTTTAAACTGTCTATATCGGCATACCGATTTGAAAATCATATTGGGTTTTAGCGATATACCGATATATCGCCGTTCCCTACTCTCTACCTCTCTCCCTCTCTCTCTCCCGGGCTGCCGGCCTGCCTCTCTCCCTCTCTCTCTCCCATGCTGCCGGCCTGCCTCTCTCCCTCTCTCTCTCCCAGGCTGCCGGCCTGCCTCTCTCCCTCTCTCTCTCCCAGGCTGCCGGCCTGCCTCTCTCTCTCCCTCCCGGGCTGCCGGCCTGCCTCTCTCCCTCTCTCGCTGCCTGCGTGCCTGCCTGCCTCTCTCCCTCTCTCTCTCGCAAGCTGCCGGCCTGCCTCTCTCCCTCTACCTACCTGTCTCCTGTCTCTCCTCCCTTCTGCCGGCAATATCATTGAAAATGCTTCAGTTTTTTTTCCACCAAGAAAAGGTCAAAAGTGGGGGGTGCGCCTTATACGTGGAGATATAGGGTATTTGTCTTCATCTCTGCAATCTGCACTCCTACTTCACTCATTAAAACAAAATCACTTGATAATGCCTCCAAATACTCTTAGACATGCCTTGTCATCTCTTGACTGGATTTTTCTTGTGTGTTCTTTGCTGGTTTCCCTAACTCCACTATTCATATACTTAATTATTTAATAATCCTCACCAAACTCCACACCTCTTCTGCTCAACCCTCCTCCGCTCCTTCTACTCAAGCTTGTTGTATGTCCTCTGCACTAGCTGCGTCACCATCAGTGACAGAGTGTTCCAATTCTATGCCCCATAACTCCAAAACTACTACCCTCGACCCCTCTTGTCTTTCCTCTTTAAGTCCTGGTCTTACACTATTGACCATTCCATCCTCCTACACTGTCTCCTTCCACCCCAATCTCTGCAGACCTGCCCTTGCCTGGTTCGACTCCTACCTCTCTCATCACCTACACTTTGTCGCCACCAACGCTTTCTCTTTCGGCCCCCACACTGTCAACTGTCCCCCAGGGCTCTGTCCTTGGCCCCCAACTTTTCAACATCGATATGCTTCCACTTGGTGACTGACATCATCTGCAGACATGGGGTTAACTTTCACATGTATGCGAATGACACCCAACTCTATCTCTCTGCCTCTACCCTCGACTCCTGGATTACCACTGTCCTGACAGACTGCCTGTCGGACATCAACTCCTAGATGAAAGCTAACTTTCTACAGTTGAATATCAACAAGACCGAGGCCATACTGATTGGCTCACGCCAGCGCCTTCTTGCATCAAGCGCTGGCTGCATCAACCTCCATGGTTGCATACTCAACCTCACCAAGCCAGTCAGGAACCTAGGTGTCTAGTTCAACCCTCAGGTGTCTTTCCACCCTCACATCCAAGCAATGACTCGCTCTGCCTTTCCCCACCTCCACAACATTTCCCGACTCCGCCATTACCTCATCGCTAGGGCTGCTGAAACCCTCATCCATGCCTTCATTACATACCGGCTCGATTATGCAAATGGCTTGCTAATTGGCCTTCCCAATTCCTCCCTCCACAGGCTGCAGATAATCCAGAACTCTGCGGCCCGTGTCCTCTACCGTTCCAAACTCTGTGATTCCATCTCCCCCATCCTTGCCCGACTCCATTGGCTCCCCATTATCCAGTGGATCCAATTCAAGATCCTGGTCCTCACATTTAAAGCCCTCCACAACCTTGCCCCACCCTGAACCGTGACTTCCTATCCCCTTACCGACTGACCCACCAACCATTTGCGGGCAAGCCTTCAGCCCCTCTGCCCCCAACCTCTGGAACTCCATCCCGAAGTCCCTCCGCCTCGCCCCCTCCCTGACCTCCTTCAAGTCATGCCTCAAGACTCTCCTCTACGATGGACCCATCAGCAACCCCTTCCTCCCCCCAACCCCATCCCCGTCCTCAGTTCAGGTCTGAAGCAGTAACTGTCCAGTGTCTTGGGGCATCCTCCTGACCTAAAAGGCGCTGTACAAATGTAATTTTGTTGTTGGTTTAATACCTAGCCAATTGGCTACTTTTCCCCTCTTCCCTCCCAATAAAGCCTTGTGAGACAAGTGAAAGCACTGTAATAATAATAATAATCCTTGTATTTGATATAGCGTTTATCACGTATTAATGTATTACTCTCACTGTATTGCCAGAGGGTAATAATATCTCCTGGAGGGTGTAACACTCAATTAATTTAATCAACCAAAGTGGACCCTGTTACAACGCTAGTTCAACAACAGCAACAGTTTGGATTTATATAGTGGCCTCCACGCCAGACGCCGTCTCAGAGCGCTTCACAATAATGGACCCCAGGGCCGAGCCAGGGAGAGGGGGGGAAAAAGTGACCAAAAGTGCGATCATAAAGAAATGTTTGTAGGCGCGACCTGAAAATAGGAAAGGAGGGGGGCGAGGCAAAGGGAGTGAGGAAGACGTTCCAGAGCCTCAGGGCATAGTGGCTGAAGGTATGGCCACCAATAGTGGAACGGGGGTCAAGGAGGAGGCCAGGTAGAGTGAAGGCAATGTGTATTTTTATATGGAGAGGGAAGGTCAGAGAGGTAGTGAGGTGCAGAGGAGTGGAGGGATTTGAATACAAGAGTGAGAATCTTGAAATCAATCCGCTCCAAGACAGGGAGCGAAGTTTGGTTTGGGTGAGAATGCGGGCGGCAGAATTTTGAATAATCTGGATTTTGTGAACGGTGGTGGAGGGGAGACCGGCGAGAAGGGTATTGGAATAGTCTAGCTGAGGGGTGACAAAGGCATGGACCAGGGTTTCGGCAGCTTTTGGAGAGAGATATTGGCGGAGACGGCTGATGTGTCAGAGATGGAAGAAAGTGGTGCTGGTGAGGGACCAGATGTAGGAGAGGAAGGATGATTGGGGATCGAACCTGACGCCTATGTTAAGTACAGGTTCAGAGAGTTTTAGGGGCGGATCGGTGGAGGAGGTGAGAACTGGGATTGAAGACGATAAAAGCCAAAAAGTATGGCTTCCGTCTTGTCAACATTTAGCTGAAGGAAATTTGTGCTCATCCAGCTCTTGATGTCTGACAGACAGGCTGATAGAACATCAGGGGTCTGGGGGGTCGTAAATTGTAGTAGAAAAGTAGAGTTTGGTGTTATCCGCATACATTTGGAAGTTTACCCCGTGTCTGCAGATGGCATCCAAGAGGAAGCATATACCGTATATCTCCGCGTATAAGGCGCACTGTTTTGCACGTCGGAAGATCTCGAAAGTTGGGGGTGTGCCCTATACGCAGATACAAGAAATTTTGAGCCTCAGAAATACAGTAAACAGGAGGGGCGGCCGGCGCGCTGTCAGCCGGGGTTTGGTCAGTGTCCGGCGGGGGTTGGGGGGAGTGGGTGACGGGGATTCGGCCTCGGCCGCCCGGGCAGCGGCAGCAGCAGCGGACTTCAGTGCTGTGCTTGCTGCCTGCCTTCTGCCTAACCCAGTCTGCCTGTCTCACTCCCTGCCTCTCTCTCTCCCTGCCTGCCTGCCTGCCTCTCCCTCCCTCCCTGCCTGCCTGCTTCCCTGCCTCCCTGCCCGCCTGCCTCTCTCTCTCTCTCTCTCTCCCCCTGGCTGCTGGCCTGACTCTCTCCCTCTCTCTCTCTCCCCCTGGCTGCCAGCCTGCCTCTCTCCCTCTCTCTCTCCCTGGCTGCCGGCCTGCCTCTCTCCCTCTCTCTCTCTGGCTGCCGGCCTGCCTCTCTCCCTCACTCTCCCAGGCTGCCGGCCTACCTCTCTCCCTCTCTCTCTCCCTGGCTGCCGGCCTGCCTCTCTCCCTCTCTCTCTCCCTGCCTGCCTGCTTCCCTCCCTCCCTCCCTCCCTGCCTGCGTGCCTGCCTGCCTCTCTCCCTCTCTCCCTCCCTGGCTGCCTGCCTGCTTCCCTCCCTCTCTCCCTCCCTGCCTGCCTCTCTCTCTCCCTACCTACCTGTCTCTCCTGTCTCTCCTCCCTTCTGCCGGCAATATCATTGAAAATGCTTCCGTTTTTTTTCACCAAGAAAAGGTCAAAAGTGGGGGATGCGCCTTATACGCGGGTGCGCCTTATACGCGGAGATATACGGTAGATAAGGAAAAGAAGGGGACCAAGGATGGATCCTTGGGGTGCCCTGCAAGGTAACAACAACAAAATTACATTGTCAATTAAAGTGTCTTTCATGTCAGGAGGATGTAACCGGGTGAAAGCGAGAGGAAATACCATTAGTAGAGTTGTACAGCAGTACAACTGCTGTACAACTCTGCAGCACAACATCCTCCTGGCGGTGAGTGAGGTACGACTTGAACCAGGCAAGTGTGGTCCCACGGAGGATAGTTCACAATTCAAGTTGCTGGCTTGAGCCTATGCACTGCCCTCTTTTTTTAATTTAAAAAAGACTGATTCTAGGTTATTAGGTTGCTGCCAGAGTGAATTCCTGCACCTTGCGTATGTATGTGCATGCACGCAGGGAGTAACAAGCTGATAGCCTGGAAGTTGGTCATTTTGGGGGGATGGTACGCAGATGGCCAGAGAGAACAAGGGTTGACTGGCAATATTTCTCTTTATAAACGCCGGTCAACACTACCTGCCAACATGTACCTTATAGTGAGGCTGCATTGTATCCTGTTACTCAGAACAGCCTATTCATTTCACTGAATTTGGTTGCTGGGTCTGATCTGCCATATGGGGTTTGAGTGTCTCTGGCTGTTGTGTTTGAGTGGTTACAGATCATGGGCTGAGTCTTAATTGCTGCAGTGAAGATTTTAGTCGAATGTAAATAAGATGATCACTGTTTGCGTGTGTGAAGTAAGGACAATCTGTTTGTGATACTTGAAAGGTCATACATTGCTGTGCTTGAGTATGGTTATAGTTGCCACAACAGTGGTGTAGAAGCAAGCCATAGCCCACCTTGGCTGTGCAGCAAATTCTTACCTAGAGATGCACAATTTATTAATGGCTGTGGAGTTTTGTATCAGCTGGACCTCATGGGTGGTGGATTTGGGGAGTCCGGCAAAGGATTTGGTGGGAGGTGACAAAGGCATGTGTGAGATTTTCAGTGTAATTTGTTGTAAGATAGGGTTGGGAGCAGGTAATGTGGTGGAGGTAGAGGAAAGTAACGCTGGTCCATGTTGGGTGGAAGCACAGCTATAACAGCAACAAAATTACACTTCTATAGCGCCTTTCACGTCAGGAGGATGTCCCAAGGCGTTGGACAGTCACTGCTTCAGATCCGAGCTAAGGACAGGGGGTGGGGATGGAATGGGGGGATTAGGAGTTGCCGATGGGTCAATCGAAGAGGTGAGACTTGAAGGAGGGGGCCAGGCGGAGGGACTGCGGGATGGAGTTCCAGAGGTTGAGGGCAGAGTGGCTGAAGACTCGCCCGTGGGGTGGGTGGGTTTTTGGGGAAGTGGAGCAGGCCAGAGCATGCTGAGCGGAGGGGGCAGGCAGATTGGTAAGGGCATAGGAGGTCACAGATGTAGTGTGGGACAAGGTTGTGGAGGGCTTTAAATGTGAGGACCAGGATCTTGAATTGGATCTTACGGATTATGTGGAGCCAATGCCTTCAGCGAGAATGGATGAAATGGGGTCACGAAGTTTGGAACGAAAGAGCACATGGGTTGCAGAGTTCTGGATTACCTGTGGAGGGAAGAATTAGGAAGGCCAACCAGCAGAGTGAACAATAGCATAGATACGATGTGGAGAGAACACGGACTGAGATTAGAATAGAGAGCTCCAGTACGAGAATGAGTACTTTGTGAATCAATTGCTATAACATCCAGTGAAAGAGAGGGATAATCTGTTTTTGTCATGAAGAAACACTGGATCACAAAGCTGTCCATTAACTGAATCTGTTCTTTGCATCTTCAGGGTGGTGATGTCATGAAGCTGGAGAATGGACAGTCGAAGCTAGGCCTGCCTCCCCTCAACCTTGAGCAACAGGAGGCACTGCAGAAGGTGAGGCATCAGTCGCACTTTACTGGGTTGGAAGTTGTGCTTCTAACCCAGTAAAAAACAGTTGTGGACCAAATTGAATTCAGTTATGCACTGAGCCTTTAAAATGCTCCGGTGCTGTCTTTATTCAGAAAGGGTTCATGTATGGAATCCTGTAGCTCAGTGGTTAGAGCTGTGTTCGATTCCAGGCAGGGAGGAAACCGTGGGCATGCTTCCTTACTCCATATGCCTAATAATAATACCTAAACTTTAAAAAAAAATGGATCATTTCAATCCACGACTATTTGTGGGACACTGCTGTGCGCAATTGGCTGTTTTGTTTCGCCCACAAATAAACAGTCAATTAACTTTACAATATATTCTGTGAAGTGCTTTTGAGATGTCTAGGAAGACATGAAAAGCAGTATATCAAATGCAAGGATTAATATTGTTATACATTACTTAACTTTCTTATCTGAACCACTTGCTGTAATGTTGCTATTGATCAGTTGCAATGTAGAGTGTTATTTCTAATGTTTGAGAGGTCACTAACAGAATAAAGGAGGATTAGGCACTAGGCCAAGGATGTCCATTAGGGAGGGTGGTCCAATCTTTTGTTTGCTGAGGCCTGGATTCCCTATTTGAGAAAGTTGCGGGCAGGATAAATTTTTTTAATGTATGGGATCTGGGTTCGATTTCCAGCAGGGAGAAACTTTGGACACATTTCCATACTCCATATGTCTCTGTTTACCTAGCAGTAAGTAGGAAACCGGATGTGAATCGATTGACGGATTGCTTTTCCAGTAATAATTCCTTTGTAATAATAATAATGGACACTTCAATCCACGGGTGTCTTGGGATGGTGTTAAAGTTTGTGGAGGTATTGGGGTTGAGCATTCTCTGAGTGACTTTGTTCAGTAACTTTGCCAATTATGTTGGTATAGTGTCCTTTTCGTCAGGAGGATCTCAAGGTGCTGAAAGGGGCAGCAAGCTCACAGCTCTTGCCTGTTGAGTCGACATTTTCCGTAGAGCTTGGACCATTTCCCATTTTCCACCTTGTTTCTTTTTCAGGCAAAGAAGTATGCGATGGAGCAGAGCATCAAGAGTGTGTTAGTGAAACAGACCATTGCTCACCAGCAACAGCAGCTGACTAATCTGCAGGTGAGTCTTTGCCTGGATGTGGAATCCTGCTGCTTGTAACCTTAACTGACTGTGCTTTTTACCTGGTCTCACGTTGAAACCTCGGCCATTACGAGGATATGGAGTACTCCCAAATTGCTCATTACAAGGGTGGGGGGTAGAATCTCATGAAACTGTTATGGATTCAATAGAACAAAGTATTGTGGCCAAGATCCAGGGAGTGGGGAGTTGCCATTTATTCTTAAATGGCTGAACGCACAGCCATGTGGAAGGCCAGTTCTAATTCAATAAACACAGCTCACATCAAACCTTTCATTCATAGACGTGGGATTATGAGCTGAATCTCCGCCGCTCTGCCCACCATGTCCCAGATCAGTGAAAACAAGCAGGCGGGACTAGCTAGATTAATGTTCTCTGCTCTTCCTTAGGGCCAGTTTTGCAATGTTAATAATTATAACAATGCTTGCATTTAATATAGCGCCTCAGCATGTCTGCAATACATTTCAAAGCACTTCACAGAATACATTGTAAAGTAATTATATATTTTGTGGTGAATCGCGGTAGTCAATTGTGCACAGTAGTGTTCCATAAACAGTCGTGGACCAAATTGAATGACTGAATTATTAATTTGAAGTGATTATTACTTCTGGAAAAGTGATCCACCAATCTACTAACAACCATGTTCCTTTACTGTAAGGAAACCGGTGTGTGGAGTAAGAAAAATTGCCTAATTTTCGCCCTCGTCTGGCAATTGAACCCAGGTTCCCTCTAGTGCTCTAACCATTAAATTACGGGACTCAACAAGTAATGCGGATTACGTGTCTCCCCCTTTAACTGTTGGCAGCCACACACTGAGGCCACCAAAATATTTTGTTTGGGAACCACTGCCCGAGGGAGGATCAGAGTGCCTTTACTTCACTGCTACCATCTGGTGGATCCTATGTGCTGCTTTTATAGAGAACAACATTAACCTGATCAGTCCCGCCTGCTTGTTTTCACTGATCTCTAGCATGGTGGAGGGTGGGGTGGAGATTCAACTTGTGCAATGGTCCATGTCTGAATAAAAGGTTTGATGTGAGCTGTGTTAATCACTTAGGACTGATTCTCCACATGGCTACGTTCAGACACTCCATCCCAACCCTCAGTCTCAATCCCTGTGCCTTACCTCCTCTTTGCCCACCTTAAGATCGCATCTGAAGATGTCACTCTTCGAATGTGCTTACGGTCGGTAATCCCCCCATTTTCATTGGCTTTTTGTCATGCCATTGCTGAAATGTTACCGCATGTGACGCACTGTATAAATCCAAGGTGTTAGGTATCTGTGCTTTAGAGGTCAGTGTCTGCCTCAGTGCCTTCTCCACAGTCACGGGCAGAATTGTTTTTTTTTAAATTGGAAGCTGTATTTCTGTATTCTTGCAAATTAAATGTAATTATAGAATTTTCTACAATGTTAAGATAAAGCAGCTTTTTTTAAAAATCTTGACACGTGGAAACCCATCACCACTTTTAAGAGTCTCCAAACCAAGCTGAGATTTCCATGCATCCCATCTATACGTGGAAATCAGAGATAGATTATTGGAATGGAATGCTCACTCCTAGAGGGACCAGCCTGATTATCTAATTCCTGATTATCTAAATTATTAAGCACTGGTTTGCAAAAGACAAGGCTTGGGGAACCCAGAGTGCGCGTTGAGCGTACTGCTGGAGTCTAACCAGCTAAAACTGCAGAGCTTGCTCTTGATATTACTGTCCGGCAAGCTTTCCCGCTGCTTGACCAGCTGGTCCAACCTGCCTCTCAGGGCTTTGGCTTGCAGGGTTACCATGGCTGAGTGGAATGACTCCCGGTCCACAGTGATTGGTCTACCCTGCCAGGTCCTGTTAACAGCATTTCCCTGGAATACTGTGGACCTGCCTGTCTTAGGAATTGGACTACCAAGATTGGCACAGGTCTAGCTCAATGCTGATGTTCCATTGCCAGGCATGTCACTACCCTTCCCCCCCCACCGCCAGGAGGATATAAAACTGTCTTCATAAGCTGGGTGAGATTTGAGGTCTCTGATATTTGGAGGTTTCCATAATGGCGGGCCAAGGGCAGGTTAGTTAGCATGTCAGCCAGCCCTTTCCTGGGCTGTTGGGAATGGTGCTGGTAGACAGCACATGCTGACAGTATGAAGTGTGCTGTGCAGAGAGATGCAAATGATAAATGCAAGTAAAATTAAATTCTTCCAACACTGATTTTATTAATGTATGTTCCAGGCTGGTGTCTAGTTTTTGTCATTTTCCCCCGAGGTACTGATGAAATGATGGTGATTTATTTTACTTGTTTTAATAATGCTCCCGAGTTTCTGGCACTGACTGTGAAGTGTGCACTAAGCTTGGTACTGACCCAGCCTCTGACACTGGAGGGGGTGCTGAGACTCGAGTCCCTGGTACTGGAGGGGACATTGAGACCCCCAGCCCCAGGCACTGAGATCCCCAGGCACTGAGACCCCAGCCCCTGATCCTGACTGAGTTTGACATCTTTCGCTTCCTTTGAAGGAATAGAATCGTTAACCATTCTAGTATGTGATTTAATATAAATCCACTTGCCCTTTTAACCAACACTTTCCAGAATCTGTTGTGATTACAGTGCTGTAGTGTGTAACGAATCCCTCTCAAATACTTGATTATTTGTGGAGATCATATTTCACTCACTGAGATTCTACTGTATTTGTGTCTATACATATTCATGGTCTCACTTCTCCATTCTGTATTTACGTTATAAAGATTTCACCACTATGTGGTGTTCCTTAATATTTTCAGTGAAACAGCAGCTCTGGGCTTGGGGTAGTCTTGCAAGTATTGCAGGTGATGGGGAATTGAGTTGGGAGCAGCTGTAACACTTGCAGCTCCACCATTGCAGGAAACCAAGGATAGTAAGCATAGGCCCACTTTAATAGCCCCATCCAATGTTTGACGTGGGAGAACAAGATTTTCTTTCCTTACTTCCCTCCCCAACCTCTGCTGCTGTTCATCTTTCTGCCTTTTAACTTCACAAGTGATCACCTCAGTAACTTCATGGCTCATTATTAAATTTTAAGTGGCCTCTTTACAGGCAACTTTCACTTGTTTGACGCTGGTTAATTTTGCCTCTGAGCACTGTTCCCTCAAAATATAAATGCGGTTCACCAGATTTTTCTCTGACATGCACCATGCTTTGTTCGACACCACTTTATCCACTTTATACATGCAATCCTGTAGCTTAGTGGTTAAAGCACTAGTCCCGCAAATGAGAGGACCTGGGTTTGATTACTGGGCAGGGTGAAATATTGGGCAAATTTCCTTACTCCACATTCCTCTGTTCATCTAGCAGTAAGTAGGAAGCTGGTTGTTAGTTGATTGGCGGATCACTTTTCCAGGGATAATAATCCCTTCAAATTCCATCCACGACTTTGTGGGGCACTGCTGTGTGCAATTAGCTGCAGTGTTTCGCCCACAAAATATACAGTCAATTCACTTTATAGTATGTTCTTTGAAGGGCTTTGAGATGTCTCAAAGACATGATAAGGCTGTGTGTCAAATGCAAGGATTATTATTATTAATGTCCAGTTAATGTGATTTGCAGTATTTAATGGTGTGACCTAGTTGTTACTTTTCTGCCAGGTTTGTAGATCTTTGCATACACTAATTTCCTTATTGCTGTGCTAGGAAGATGCTGTCATGCAAAGCACTTGATCCTCTTATATGTTGATAAAATAAACTTCACAGGAGAGAAATATTAGCTGGTGGACTGGCCACTCAACAACAAAAACTTTTGCATTGATAGAGTGTCCCTCATGCAGGGTAGCATCCTAGAATACCCCCCCAAAATAATGACGTAATGAATGGCGACTCTTCTCTGGTAGAGGGATGTAAACAAAACGTACTGTCTTGATTGGCGCTCAGCAGTTTTAAGCTATTGATAAATATTTCTATAGGCAGAGCGAGGATGGCGAGAATGTATAAAAGGTTTTGGAAGTAGAATCTATTATGTTTAAGAGAACACTTGAGAAGTGAGCATTATGGAGTATTGAGGAAAACCGGAGAAATGCGATTAAAGGGTCTAATACAGTGAAAGGCTGTCCTTGATAAATGAGCTCCTGTTGCTGTGTTTCTAGCTAAGAAAAGTAAACGTGAGGGTGAAATGCTACAATATGCTTTGAAAGAGGACGTCCTGGAGCTTAGTGGTTAGAGCACTTGCCTTATAATCATGTGGAATTCTGTAGATAGTGGTTAGAGCGTTTGTCTCGTAAGTGAGAGGACGTAGGTCCTATTCGCGGGAAGGACGAAATATTGGCCAAGTTTCCTTATTCCACACCCCTCTGTTCAACAAGTAATAAGTAGAAACAGAATCGTTTGTTGATTAGCCAATTGCGATTCAGGGAATAATCTTTCAAACACAAAAATAATTTGGTCACTTGATTCACGACTGTTTGTGGGACGCTGCTGTGCGCAATCAGCTGCCGCGTATCGTCCACAAAATTCACAGTCAATTCACAGTACATTCTGTGAAGAGCTTTGAGTCGTCTCGAAGACGTGATCACAACAAAATTAAATTTGTAGAGCGCCTTTCATGTCGGGAGGGCTGAAGTCATGGTTGAAAAGGAGGCTCTTGAGTTGGGCCTTGAAGGAGGAAAGGGAGGGAGTAAGGCAAAGGGATTGTGGGATGGAGTTCTGGAGTGGAGGCAGAGAGGCTGAAAACCAGGCCGCAGATGGTAGCGCCGGTCAGGCGGGAGACATGGAGCAGGCTGGAGCCTGCTGAGCGGAGGGAGCAGACAGGTTGATAAGGAGTCAGCAGGTCGGAGAGATAGGTGGGGGCAAGACTGTGTAGGGCCTTGAAAGTGAGGACGATAATTCTATTCTCCTGAGGGCTGTGGAGCCAGGCAAGGGTGATTGGGTCATGGAGCCTTGTGTGTGAGAGGATGTGAGCTGCGGAGTTTGGATGATCTGCAGCTTGTGGAGGGAAGAGTTGGGGAAGCCAACAAGGAGGAAGTTTCTGTAGGCGAGCCTTGAGGAGGCAAATGCATGTATGAGGTTTCAGCGGCCTGAGGGGTGAGGCAGTGGCAGAGTTGGGCAATGTTGCAGAGGTGGGCAATGTTGCGGAGGTGGTGGGTTGCGGTGCTGTTCATGGCACAGATATGGGGGAGAAAGTACAGTTAAGGGTCGACAAGACACCTAGGTTCCTGACTGGCTAGGTGTGGTGGAAGCATGTAGAGGTTGAAAAGGAGGGGACCGAGCCCTGAGAAACACCGCTAGAGACGTTGTGAGAAATAGCAGAGACAAATTGGAGGGGCTCGTGAAGGGAGTGGTAGGAGAGGAAAGAGTGAAGTTGGGAAGCAACGACTCTTCAGGACCTTGGAGAGAAAAGTGGGGTCGTAAATGGGCCGGTAGCTAGAAAGCAGGTATGCGTTCATGGAAGGTTTCTTCAGGATGAGTGTGATTGTAGGAGTTTTGAGGGGAATGGGAACGGTGATAGATGATAGGGAGAGATTGATGGTGATAAGGTGCTATATCAAATTATTATAACACATTATTGTTAAGTGTCACCAAAACACACGAATTGTATAACGTAATTATGTAAACAAAACACACAAGCAGCATTGTGGAGCTGGGGACTGGGTCCCTGGGTACCAGCCAGCCAAGTGTGTGAAGATCGGTTGTCTGAAGCATTCATTGATGGGCTAATGTTTTTGAGAATCTTAGCTTAAAGCCAGCGAGCACAGCCTGCACTTCAATCTGTATAGCTTTAGTGAGAGACTTGGCAAACTCAGGTTCAGTTGCTTTGAGCTGAGGAGATAAAACAGTGATTTGAGGTCAAAGGGAATTAATGTTGGAAGAGGGAAGATTTTTGAATCACTCACACTTGCACGTGGATGGTTTGTTGTTAAATGCACATCTCTTGTCCATTTGATACCAACACTTAGTTCTCCTATATCCCACAATAACAAAGTACCAACCTCAACTTTATAATATCTGTGATGTGATTGTTTGTGGTTTTTGGTGTTTAGCTTAGTTCTATAGCATAGTGGTTCGAGCACTTGCTTTGCAAGCGAGAGTACCTGGGTTTGATTCTCAGGCAGGATGAAACCTCTGTTCGCCAAGCAGTAAGTAAGAACCTGGTTGGTAGTTAGTTGATTGGCAGATCACTTTTCTGGAGATAATCCAAATAAAATAATGATGAATTGGTCACTCAATTGCAACTGTTTGTGGGACATTGCTGTGCGCAATTAGCTGCCATGTTTTGGCTGTAAAATATAGTCAATTTCACTTTGCAGTATAATCTGTAAAAACTCTTTGAGACATCTTTATGACGTGGTGCTATACCAAAGGCAGCAATTATTATTTGAGATGACAATTGGTAGGTACTTGTTGTGTTGGACTTTATATACCAGTGCAGATACTGTTGTGGGACGAGCTATTCTGAGTAGCAGTGTCATGGTGAAGGAGTTTTCTTTTGCAATACTTGTATAAGATAAAAATAGATAGAGAGGAGGTACTGAAAAGATTGGCAGTACTCAAAAGTAGAGAACTCACCTGGTCTGAATGTGATGCATCCTAGATTGCTGCCTGAAGTAAGGGTGGAAATAGTGGAGGCTCTAGCCACAATCTTTCAATCCTCCTTGGACATGGGAGTAGTGCCTGAGGAATGGAGGGTTGCAAATGTTATACCCCTGTTTAAAACGGGTGAGGAATAAACCTGGTAACAACAGGTTAATATCGATGTTAGGGAAACTTCTAGTGACTGTTATCCAGGACAAAATAAATTTTCACTTGGAAATCTTTGATTAATAAAGAACAGCCAACACAGATTTGTTAAAGGCAAATCGTGTGTAACTAACTTGAATGAGTTATTTTATGAAGTAATCGAGGATGTTAATGAAGGTAGTGCAGTTGATGTTGTACATATGAACTTTCAAAAGGGATTTGAACATCAAAAGGGATGTCCTGACGTGAAAGGCGCTACAGAGCTGCCAACCAGTACGTTTTTGCCATATTTAGTATGGTAAATTGAAGTTAATTCAGCAGTATGATTTTTCTTGGTAAAATGCGTTTTTTGACCCGACAAAAAGCTCAGTATGTGGGCACATGCATTCTACACACAGGGCCCTATGGGAAACACAGAAAAAACATACCTGGGGACAGGGGGAGTATGTTTGGGCCAGGATCTGCAGCAATCAGACAGTCAGACAGGGTATCTGACCCACAGAGAGAGAGAGAAACGGAGGTGAGGGGGTGGGGGTAACACGGGGGGCTGGTGGTGGGGGGCTGTCTGATGGACTTACACAGAGATAGAGACACAAGGGAGGGGGGGTGTAACATGGAGTGCTGTGGGGGAGGGGGGTGCTGTCTGACGGACTTACACAGAGATAGAGACACAAGGGGAATAAATGCATGTTAACTGTATTTACCTTAATCCTAAGAGAGATGCACTGTCATTGGTTAATTGCAACATCACAACTGGGTCCTAGTGTTGTACGCTGTAGGTTCTGGGGAAAATACTTTTTTTTTACAACAAAATACTGCTTTTAGCTTTCAGGAGTACTTTTATTTGTTAAAAAAAAAGGTTGGCAGCTCTGGCGCTATACAAATGTAATTTTGTTGTTGTTGATTAAGTGCCACATAATAGATTTGTTAGCAAAATTGAAGTCGATGGGATTAAGGTAACGTAACAAGAACAATAACAAATTACATTTGTATAGTGCCTTTCACATTAGGAGTAATAACCTAGGCACTGGACAGTCAGTGTTTTGGATCCGAGCTGGGGTTGGGATCAGGAAGGGTGGAGGGAAATGGGGTGGCCGATGGCAAGGTTGAAGAAGATGGTCTTGAGGCAGGACTTGAAGGAGGCTAGGGAGGGGGCGAGATGGAGGGATTTCGGGATGGAATTCCAAAGGTTGAGGGCCGAGTGGCTGAAAGCTTGCCTGCCGATGGTAGGGCAATGTGGAGCAGGCAGAACCCGCTGAGCCGTGAGAATGGACAGGTTAGTAGGGGGTTAAGAGATTATGAAGGTGGGGGTGGGGGCAAGGCCATGGAAGGCTTTGAAGGTGAGGACCAAGATCTTGAATTGAATCTTCTGTGCGTTGGGAAGCCAGGGAAGTTGGGTGAGGACATGGGTGATAGGTTCACGGAGCCTGGTTCCGTAGAGAACATGGCTATATAGTTCAACCGTAGAATCAACCATGGTGTCTGTGCTGATCTTTAAAAAGAGCTGTCCAAATCAATCCCATTCCCCCTCTATAGAATCATACAGCGCAGAAGGAGGCCATATGGCCCATCATTCTGGATGATCTGCAGCCAATGGAGGGAGGAATTGGGGAGACCGACAAGCAGGAGGTTGGCATAGTCAAGTCTGGATATAATGAGAGTTTCCAGGGCCTGAGGAGTGAGGTAGTGGTGCATTTATGCAATGTTGCAGAGTTGAGGGAAGGCAGAACAGGTTATAGCATGGATGTGGGGGAAGAAAAGACAGTTAAGGATCGACCAAGACATCTAGATTTTTGGCTTGGTGAGATGGAGTGCCCCATCCATGGAGGTTGATGCCGGTGCATGCGGTGTGGAGGTGCTGGCATGAGCCAATCAGGAGGGCCTCAGTCTTGCTGACAGTCAACTGTAGAAAGTTAGCTCTCATCCAGGAGTTGATGTCCGACAGGCAGTCTGTCAGGACAGCAGTGGTCCTGCGATCAAAGATGGAGGCAGAACGATATGGTTGGGTGTCATCCACATACATATGGAAATTGACCCCATGACTGCGATTGATGTCACCAAGTGGGAGCATATAGGTGTTGAAAAGGAGAGGGCCAAGGACAGAGCCCTGAGGGACAGCACAAGTGACTGTGCGGGGGCTGGAGGAGAAGCCGTTAGTGATGGAAAAAGCGGAGACGGTGAAAGAGGTAAGATTCAAACCAAGCAAGAGCAGGTCCACGAAGATTGAGCTCAGAGGAAAGGCGGTGTAGGATAGATAGAGTAGTTGACAGTGTCGAAGATAGCAGATAGGTCGAGGAGGCAGAGAGAGGCCTTGTCACAGATGTTCAGTATGTCATCAGAGATTTCGACCAGGACTTGGATGGGAGATTTCCAAAGAGAGAATGGTGGGAAAAGAAAGACTAAAGCTGGGATGCGATGACTCGTTCCAGGGCCTTGGAGAGGAATGGGAGTTTGGAGTCCTGTAGCTCAGTGGTTAGAGTGCCTTGGGACATCCTCCTGACATGAAAGGCGCTTTATAAATGCAATTTTGTTTGTTGTTGTTGTAGAGCACTCGCCCTACAAGCGAGAGACCAGGGTTCAATTCCAGGCAGGGCAAAACCTTGGGCAAGTTTCCTTACTCCACCCACCTAATAATAATACCATAAAAAATAATAAATTGGTCTTTTTTATCCACGACTGTTTGTGGGACACTGCTGTGCGCAATTGGCTGCTGCGTTTTGCCCACAAATATACAGTCAACTCACTTTACAGTATATTCTGTGAAGCACTTTGAGACATCTAGAAGATGTGAAAAGCGCTATATCAAATGCAAAGATTATTATTATTATAACTGGAGAGTAGGTATGGGTCCAGGGAAGTTTTTTTCAGGATGGGGATGCTGCTGATAATAATAATGCAGTAAAAGCCTGTTTATCCGGCACCCTTGGGACCTAGCCAATGCCGGTTAAAGTGTTGCTGGATATTCGGCCGAAAATGCTATATTTTTTTGAAAATGTCAATGCATTTTCCGGATAAATTCCGGTTAAACTAATGTTTTTTTATACAGAAGTTACGGGTGATAGGTTGCTGGATAAACAGGCTTTTACTGTACTTGCATTTGACATGATAGCTGTTTTGGGCAGGGTGGGAACAGTGCCAGTGGATAAGGAGAAGTTGATGTTGGTTCGAAGAAGAGCCAGGAGGTGTTGCTGGGAGGTGAGGAGGGGATGGGGTAGAGGGAGCCAGTGGTGGGCTTCATTTTAGAGATGATGGAGGTGACCACGAAGGAGGGACATATAGGGTCAAAAGTGTACTGTGGGGAATGGGGGGCTGGTAGTGGACGTGGTAGAGGTAGTGGAAACCGCATGTATCCGAGATTGGTTGGGGGACAGGAAGCACAACGTGATAGTGAACAGTTATTTTTCAGACTGGAGTGGTGTGCCCCAGGGTCGGAATTGGGACCACTGCTCTTTTTAATATATATCAATGACTTGGACTTGGGTATAGAGAACTAAATTTTGAAGTTCGCAGATGACCCAAAATTTGAAAACATAGTTAAACAGAGAGGATGCTAATAGCAGACTGCTGGAGGATATAGACCGTCTGGTAAAATGGGCAGACATGTGGCAGATGGAATTAAATATAGAGAATTGTGAAGTGATACATTTTGAGAGGAGGAATGAAGAGCGGCAATATAAGATAATTTATATAGTGTTAAAGGGGGTGCAGGAACATAAAGTATTTATGCTTGAATAAAGTATAAATAAATGTTTGAAGGGGCAGGTAGGACAAGTTGTCAAAGCTGTTATTTTTTTAAAAAGCATATGGAATCATTGGAACTATAAATAAATGATATACAGCTTAAGAGCAAGAAAGTTATGTTGAATCTTTACAAATCACTTGTTAGGTATCAGATGGAGTGTTGTGCCCAATTCAGGAAATATGTCAGGACATTAGAGAGGTGCAGAGGAGATTAACAAGAATAATATCAGAAATGAGTGACTATAATTATGTGGAGAGACTAGAGAAGATGTGATTGTTCTCCTTAGAAAAGAAAAAATTGAGGCCTGATTTGATAGAAGTGTTCAAAATTATGAGGGGTATTAATAGAGTAGATAGGGAGAAACTGTTTTCGCTGGTCGGTGGGTTGATAACGAAAGGTCACAGATTAAGATAGTTAGCAAAACAGTCGGGGGGAGATGAGGAGAATTTTGTGTTACCCAAAAAGTTGTTAGTCTGAAATACGCTGCCTGAAAGAGTGGTGGAAGCAGATATGATAATAGGTTTCAAAAAGAGAATTAGATAGTTTAAAAAAGGAAAAATTTGCAGGGCTATGGGTAACAGTGGGACAAGTTGGTAACCGCTCTTTCAAAGGCTTCCCAATTGCCCTCCTTCTGTGCTGTAAGATTCTATACCTGCAGTACTGTACTTGAAGTCCATGCCATTTCCAAAGCTGCAGCCAGTTTCCTAACTACTGCTTTGATGCATTAATTGACACGCATTAGACCTGATGTAACTGGAAGGCTAAGTGTTCTGTTAGTGCTCTAACCAACTCAACTTAATGATCTGAGTTCAGTTCAGAATCCTTCCATATTTGCAACTTCAGTGTCTAGGCAGGTCTGAGAAACTTAGTGTTGTTAAATTGTGTGAACACACAGTTAACATTGGGAAGAGCCTTCTCCCTTATTGAACTTGAGGCTCTGGACATTTTCATTCATTTGCATTGTCTGTCTGCATTCTCTTCCCCTGATTTGTCACCTCAATCACGTCACCTCAAACCTTCTCAGTCAGTTACGCTCTTTTTTTGAAAAAATGAACTAGAAACTACCTGTGTGGTAATCTCTGTCAGGAAGCCTGTTAGAATCTAAACATTTGAAGCAAATATGGTGCTGTTTTAAAGCTCTTTCTTGAGCAGTTAGAAGTTTGTGGATTAATTTGGTGGGTGGGGAAGGCCACAAGGTCCCAGAATGAAGTTTTTTCCAGTATTAAAGCCCTTTCATTCTTATTTTTGATTTTTTACCTGGAAACACTAGGCGGCTAAATTGTGCTTGTGTCGGGGCCCCATGCATGTGGATGGTGAACTGCCATATGATGGAATCTGATACTTTCTTTGTGTCATCTATTCACCATTGTTTCTCTTCTCTTTCTCCCCCCCCTCCCCCCTCCACACACTCACACACACACACACACACACACACACACATACATACACACACACACACACACACACAGCCCCCATATTAAAAAGTTCAGAAGTGATTCCCAGCGCTCTTCTGTTTTCAGGCCTTTTGAGCGTACAGCTCTTGCTGAAGCAACGGAGCAAGCGTTGAGTGCTGATCCGTCATTCATCAGGACAGTGGGTGTGGCTGGTGGAAGCTGATGATTTTTAAAATTTATATGAGCAAATTTAAATTGACTGTCTGGGTTGAGGTCTAATTGTACATGATTGGAAGTGTAGACTGTGAAAGTGTTTGAGGTAAAAATATTAAGTGGATGTCACGCTATGCACCAGGGCTATAAGTTTTGTGTTGAGATGAGATACTAGTATAGCTCGCCAGATTTTTGGTACGGGAAAGGGTGCTCAATTAAACAGTCCTTTGTGAATTTTGATAATGGATGTTTTTTTTATATTTTAGAAACTGAGAAGGAAAAGGGGACTTCACTTTTTTAGGGCAGACTTGAGTGGCAGACCTAACTCTTTAAAATACGACATGCATCCTTAACACTGTCTTGTCACCTCAGTAAGTTTAAATCAAAAAGGCTTTCTTTAGATTTTTTTCATAAGTGACTTCCTCTCATCAGACACTGGGTTCCTTTCGAAAATGGGCATGCTGGGAACTGTTCGATTGTCTCGACTCCAAAGATCAGGTAGGGGTGATTTTCCAAAGGCACTAACATTCGGGGGTTTGAAAATGTCTTGAGCTATGTGATTTTCGTTTTGAAAAAAAGTCGATGGAACTTTTGAAACATTCCTTCACCTTAATGCTAGTCACCTTGACCTAGTGAGCTCCCCACCCCCACCGTCCCCCCAGCATCACACAGTGAATCAATGCATAATAATAATCTTTGCATTTGATATAGCGCCTTACCACATCTTTTAGTTGTTCAAAGCGCTTTAGAGAATATAACATTCCAAATTGAATTGACTGTATGTTTTGTGGGCGAAACACAGGTTAGAGAGGAGGTAGAACCGGGGGAAAATACAATCAGAAGATAAATTTCAGGTCAGATGTACTTGTCCTGTTCCTGGTTTAAAATAATTTCTAAGATGGACACTGGGGCAAATTTCTGTGTTTGAGGGACATCCACATGAGGGGGAAGTTTGTTTTGCCCGAAGAAGCAGAGAGAGACTGTTTTGTTTTGTTGTGCGGTCTGGTAGGAGGGTGCTGAGCTAAAGCTGCAAAGAGTGTTTCCATTTACAATGACATTTGCATACCTGTGTGTGCTTTTCTTCATCACATCTGCCGTTTTTAATGATTTCCACAATATTCTCTTATTTGCTGTAGGATGTAATGGGAGGGGTTTAATAGTATTTTCTTTGTTTTGTTCTCTCCCATCCTCTCCTCTCCTCCACATGCCTTTCAAATTCACAAGAGTGCTCGGTTATCATCTTCCTTTGACTTGAGAGGGAAGCTTAGTTCAGGTTGCTGACTATTCGGTGACCACCCCTGGTGCAAGTGGCAGCTTCTCTCTGCCTGAGGCGAGCGTATTTCTGTCCCTTGGACACCTGCCTGATGTCTTAAGACTGAGGCTGCTTCAGACTGACCACATTTGGCTACCCTTCAGATGTGGTACAGCTGTATGACTTGCGCAGTCTCTAGCTGAATTAGGACATGTGCTGTGCTAAGTGTGGGACTGGCCCTGGACTAACTGCGATGAAGGAATGACTGGCTCTGCCTACTGACCGTAGATAGTTTGTAGAATCTGGGACCAGAGTAAAGGTACTATTTCCACCACATTGGAAAGTACCCTGATCTGATCAACATAGATGCACATTAGTTGAGGTGAAGGCCCCTTATTGTTATGCTGTGTGAGGAGTGTGCGCTGATTGTTTAAGTTGCTGAGTGTAAAAGATGAATCGCTGTATTAAATTTGGGTTTTTCTTGTGGCATCAATACCAAAAGCTTTAAGAAATGTGTTGTAAGAAAGTTATGAACTACAATAATTTTCTTCTCTTAACCTCCAGTTATAACTGTTTGATCCCAGATTTGCATGGCTCAGTGTAGCAGCTGACGTGTCCAAACGCTCGCTGCTCAATGTGGCCGGGAGCGCAAGCACATGGATTGCTGATAGCCCTGTATATTCCAGGCTGACGCTCTCTCGGGCTGTTTTACACTGTCATTTGGGTCTGTTGGTTCACACTTGCTAACCTTGTGCTTCTCCTCCCTCCTCCTCAACCAGATGGCAGCACAGAGACAGCGAGCGCTGGCGATCATGTGCCGTGTTTATGTTGGATCCATTTACTATGAACTGGGCGAAGACACCATCCGACAGGCCTTCGCTCCTTTTGGACCAATCAAAAGCATTGATATGTCGTGGGACTCGGTCACCATGAAACACAAGGTTCCTTTTTTACCCATTTCATAGTGGATAATTACATTTAATAATAATCCTTGTATTTGGTGTACCGCCTTATCACTATGTTGAAATCTCAAAGTGCTTCACTGGATATACTATCACGTGGATTGATTGAGTATTTTATAGGAAAGCCAGTTTGCACATATCAACGACCTACACACAACAAACTACATTTGTATAGCACCTTTCACGTTGGGGATGTCCAAAGGCGCTGGACAGTCAGGGAGTTTCAAATAGTATCATGGGATCTTTATCGTCCACCTAAACAAGCATACTGAACTTTGGTTTCACGTTTCACACAACCTCTGCCAGAACACTTTGTCTCGTAATGTAGCTTGTGGTACTGTAAATGTATGGAATGGCCTAGCTGGGCATGGGGCGGGTGGGGGGATGTGGTTGGGGAGAAGATGTCTTGTCATCATCCCTGAAGTCTTAGTAGGTCAAGCCACTTCCCGGTGTGGAACTGAGACCTGAAGATTCCAAATTGTCTCTTAACTGCACTGCATTGCTGACCTGATCGAGTAAGATTTGAGGCTAAAGTTTTCTTGAGATGACCCTCCCATACAATGGTTAATTGGGTGTGTGCAGATGTTGTCCATACCAGATCGTATGAGCCTGTTGTTACCCAGTCAGCAGTATGTGATTAGCTGCTAACAACCCCAGTCAGGCCAAGCATGCCCCTTCTCCCAGCATTCATCTGGGCGTTTCTCTTGAAATTATTCTGTTACTATTGTTAGTCAACTTATATTACGAGTACCTGACTTAAAATGTCTATTTCTATTGTTTCACACAATAAAGAAAAATAGTTTACATATTGGTACAGCCATATATTTACAACGGGGACTAGATTCATAGGAGTCCTATAGCTCAGTGTAAGCACTCGTCTTACACTCGCCTTACAAGTGTGAGACCTGTGTTTCGAATCCAGGCAAGTCAGGTTGAAACCATGGGCAAGTTTCCTTAATTCACAATAATAATCTGTCCCCAAAAAACTATAAAAGTGGTCATTTCAATCCACGACTGTTTGTCGGACACTGCTGTGCGCAATTGGCTGCCGTGTATACAGTCAATTCACTTTACTGTATATTCTGTGAAGTGCTTTGTGACGTCTAGAAGACATGAAAAACACTATATCAAATGCAAGGATTATTATTTTTAGTGTGAGGGGTGGGAGGTGATTCTGCTTGGGTTCATGATCACTAGCGAGATATCTGATCTCAGTTTAAGGTTCAGGTATCTGTACATAGGCCACTTGCTTAAATAGTGGAGCATTTACTGGTGTCTTAACAGCTTTAGGAGGAAGAAAATCTTGTTTCAGATCCTACTTACACTGCACTGTAAATCCACTTGTAATCTCGAGTGAGTAGGTGTACATCCTATCATAAAGTGTTAGCTCTGTGTTTCACTCACCTTAGTCAGGGAGTTATCCAGTAACAAGTCAAGGCATGGGTAGGCCATCGGTCCATTTCATTCTCCACCCAGCTTCATAAAGGTGCCTTTAACATATATCTTATGATAGAAACAGGAGTAGGCCATTCAATCGCTTGAGCCTGCTCCGTCATTCCTTAAGATCATGAGTGATCTGTACCTCAACTCCAAATACCTGCGCTTTTCCCATATCCCTTAATACCCTGACTTAACAAATAACCATCCATTAATGGATCCAGCATCCACAGACTTATGGGGGAAACAGTTCCAGATTTCCACTACACTTTGGGTGAAAAACTGCCTCCTAATTTCACTCCTAAATGGCCTAACTTTAATTTTAACATGATAGTCCCTGTTCTAGATTCCTTCCCACCCACCAGAAGAAATAGTTTTTCTTTAGCTATCCTATCCAATCCCATTATTATTTTAATATCTTCAATCAGATCACCCCTCAAGCTTCTAAATTCAAGGGAATAGAGATCAAGTTTGTGCAACCTGTCCTGATAAATAATCCTTTAAATCCTGGTATAATTCTGGTGAATCTGTGCTACACCCGCTCCAGAGCCAACATTTCCTGCCTGAGGTACGGTACCCAGAACTCTAGATGGGAACTGACCAAGGCTGTATACAATTGAAGCATCATTTCCTCTCCTTTATGGCCTTGAATCATTTTAATTTATGGGAACCATTTACATTTTTTTTCACACAATCATTATTCTTCTAGCTGTTTATTCACATTTGTTCTTGTTTTGAAGCCTTGGCTTCTTGTTTTTGAATTGTGTTTTTGCTTCTAAGCACTTTCCAAAAAATATCACAGTCATCTCATTGGTGCCTCCCCCAAGGTCAGGTACTTCATCCATAGCATTGACCAAGCCCTCTAACAAACTTCATATATTTGCGTGTTCCATATTAAACTGCATCTCTCATTAATCACTCCTCCCAATTTGATGGTGTCACCAAATGTTAGCATCGTTCCTGTATAGCATCCTCTCAATCTCTTCAATTATTTTATTTTTTTCAAATCTTGTTATAACTGAACCCCTCTTCCCTGGTAACATCTCAGTGAATCTACTCTGTACATACTCTATTTTATATGGTTTGACTATGGAAACTCCCTCCTCGTTGGCGTTCCCAGCTCTACCCTTCACAAGCTGCAGATCATCCAGAAGTCTGCAGCTCGTGTCTGAGCTCTGTGACCGCATCATTCCCACCCTCGCCCGATCCATTGGCTCCCCATCCCCCAGAGGATTGAATTCAAGATCCTCATCCTCACTTTCAAGGCCATTCACGGCCTTGCCCCTTCCTATCGTTCTGACCTGCTGACTCCTTATCAACCTGCCCGGCCCCTCTGTTCAACAGGCTTCGGTCTGCTCCTTGTTTCCCGCCCAACAGTGGCTGGTCTTTTAGCCTTTCTGCCCCCACACTCTGGAACTCCCATCACACAGTTCCTTCACCTCATCCTACCTTGCCTCCTTCAAGGCTGGTCTCAAGACCCTCCTTTTCGATCGTGCCTTCTGTATTGACCTGTGTATCTACAGGTTTTATTACTCCTCTACACCATTTTAAAATCTTACTATTTAATGTAAATTTCCTTCCCTATTCTTAATGATGACTTGTATTGATTGAAATTTTTCGGTATTGATCTCTATCTGCCACCAATCTGCCCACTGATGGTGAAAATCATCAGTTTGTTTGATCGATAGGATCGTCAGCCAAGTCCAATCCCATTCTCACCTGATGTCCATTACAGACAGATAGGTGATCAGCAATAAGAGTGACCACAGACTGTGAATGGGACAGGGAATTTTATGGTCGCTATGGCTGTTATTTACTGGACAAAGTGTCTGAAGCTGTTTGGGGGTTGTGGGGAAGCTGATTTTTCTCAGCACTGAGAGTAATGTCTGTTTCCTTGCAGGGCTTTGCCTTTGTGGAGTATGAGGTGCCTGAGGCAGCGCAGCTTGCTCTTGAGCAGATGAACTCGGTTATGCTGGGAGGTAGAAACATCAAGGTAAGTGACCTTCTACAGGCCTCATGTAACACAGATACACCGGTCACACACTCATACTCAAAACTGACATTCCCCCAGTACCCCCTGCCCAAACACTCAGCAATGAGCAAAATGGTGGCCATTGATGGGGATGTGAAGCTCCTGACAAAATCAGAACATGAGGTCCAGATTCTAGTGGTCGAGTCAATCACCCACATGCATGAGGCAGCCATGTTCTGTTGTGCAGGATGACATGACCACAAACATTTGGTTACAAGGGAACCAGCTCACTGCGCCCACCGGCGGTGAATGCCTTCCAATTCCAGAAATGTACTGATTGGGAAGTACAATCACAGTCATTGAATTGATCAAGATGGGGATCTGTTTTTACCCCTGGCGCTCAGCTCACCTGTTCCCTGCCCCTCCCCCCAACACCCAACCACTACAACAGCACCAGTCAGTGATTGGTCTGAACACGGTTGTCCTGTTTTCTAACACCAGTTTTAATCCTTGTAGATAAGGTGGGTTAGGGACTTGTTTCACAGGCACTACAGCTGCATGGAGACTGGATCAGTGGCCGGTGAGAGCTGCACCTCTGCATACAAGCCGATCACTACCTTGTGCTCTCATGTAAAGCACTCGTATTAATCCAGCTTCATTCCAGGTTTGGCAGCGACATTGGTAAGTAGGATGAGGAGCGATTGGCCGGTGAGCTGGAGCCAGCTAGTGCTCAGAGCCTCGCCTTGTTAACCTTTGAGTGGCAACATCCTCATCTGTGCAGAGATCAAACCTGTTTGTTCACTTCAATACCTCCTCAGTGATTTGTTCTTGTTCTATCTTGAAGCAGGGCAATTCATGCAGTTCGGAACACAAGCGTGAGACAACCAGTGCTGAAAAGGGTAGATCCGGGCACAGAGGCTGGATTGTGCTAGCCAATGGTGGTGATGTAAGAGTTAGCATGTAATGCTGTGGTTTGAGGATGGTAGGCAGGGAGCCTGAGACTCTGAATTAGGAGCATGAGAGATGAAAATTAGTTGTGTGTCATTGATTTGTACATCTGGTGATCAGGCGAGCAACTGTCTTTGAGGGCTGGATGTTAGACTGGGAGGCTAAGAGGCTTGGGTGGGTTTGTGATTTGTGGAGTTGAGGTAGAAGAGACAAAAGCTTAGCCTGGTCTTTGTTGCAAACAGGAAGGTGGAGCCCAGCATAGTCTGGAAAGATCAGAGAGAAGCAAAGGTGAGGTGCTGATCAGGAACCTGAGGTGAAATTAAGTTTAGCTTGTGGACTGGAACGTGACAAATGGGCACTGGTGGAGGATTGAAGTTTTGGTCTGTTAAGTATATTCTTGGCACATCTCGGGATGGGGTAGTTGCAGCATTTCTGAGCGGAGTACACAACATGGCATGATGCAGCAATGTCTCTCACCCCACCCACTGGTGCTGGGGCTCGACCACACATGGTCACACTGTGTACGGGCAGTGTTTGGCACCCTTATCGTCTGATTTGTTTGAATCCTTTGGCTCTGAGGAGAAGCGAGCCCATTTCTCTTTTGTGTCTTTGCTCTTGCGGGTGCCTCAGTTCCTTGCTGGCTTCGCAACTTGACGTTTGGAGTGTGGTCGATTTTCATTTGGAAATTTATCCTTCTGCTTTTGATGTGATTTTGGAAGCCTATCCCTTATTTTATCGATGGAAGTTTTGTACACAGCTGTTCACTCTTGTGAAGGTGGAGAGTGATATCTTACCCACTGCCAGGTGGCTGTGCAGGAGTGCTCCCTTCCTTCTTGATCTACTCCGTTCCCTCTTGATGCTGCATTGGACCCTTTTGCACTTACAGTGCTCAGCACCATTGATGATTTTCTGGCAGTCATTTTCTGCCCCGTTCTCTGGCTTATTTGGGCCACGGTGCTGTCCTTTGTTGTTCTGAGCTGTGCTCCTGGCTGGCTGTTCTTGTGTGATCTTCACCAGCCTGAGCAATGAGCTGGTCTTTCTCGAATGAATCAACCCTGTGCAAGTTACTTGAGCCTCAGCATCCATCGTCACAGAGAACATTTGCTGGAATATTTCTGGCCACTCGCTCTTCTCTCACCTCTACTCTGAAGATAGCATAAAGAGCTGCTTGTCCTCTCATGCTACTATAATTATATCGCCGAACCTCGCCTGCTATTCTCTGCCTTTCCAGGCAATGTGTCTATGGCAATTTTGGATCACTTACCTTTGCCGATAGGTGGATGGGTGTTGCTCTGCTCTGAATATTAATCTCACAATTCCAAGGAATCAACTTGTGAAATCCTTCCAACAATAAACACTCTACATGGCTGAACTCGAGACTTTAGCTTGTTTTTCTTTGTGACCTTTCTTAATACGTTTGCTGAGGATGGGGGGAATCGTTCCAGTCCGCCTCCCAGCGGCTTGCAATTTTGGTGCGTAGGGTGGTGCTGTGTGATTCGAGGCTCAGCACCTCCCTCATTGACTCCCTGCAGCCAACTGGGAGACTGTTTGGGAGCGACCGCCACAACAAACGTATGCACTGGAATACAGTAGCTTGTATTTCCTTTAATCTATTAACAAAGGAGACTCCACTCTGTTTAAGAAGCGGTAGGTTTCAATAGCTTGCTCTCACTCACAGTCTTCTGCCAATCGTTCCGGGCCAGGCCCTGCTACATTGGTGATGAGAAACCCCTCTCGGGGCACTGCTTTTTTATTAACCGCCCGCGATGCCTACCCATCTCCAGCTCGCAGCGCATTCTGTGTAGGGCGGCACCACTTTGGTCTGCTTGTTCTGTAGCTGCTCTCTGCAAGTCTCCCCGCGAGTGGCCAGACGGCTGCGAGGGTGGGAGAGGGAAAAAAAAGCTTGCAGAGCGTAGCTACGGTGATGCCGTCCTGCCCGGAATGCGCTGCAGGAAGGAGGCGGGAAATGGCTACCTCCCGAGGCGGCACCCCTAGCGCGGTGTTCTGGGTCGAGTTTCTCCGCAATACAGCAGCGTGCGGCCCCGGAGCGCTTGACAGGGGGTTGTGCGCGGGAGCAGGAAATTTACCGTTTCTCAAACAGAGTGGAGTTCCCCTTTTTACCAGATGTGCCGGAATGCCACACGTTCTCCTGCAAAACGCGATCCGATGCCCGCCCTCCCCACACAACGTCTTGTGTCATTTAAAAAAAAATCTAACTCGCGTTTCAGCGAGACAAGAAACCAAAAACAAAAAAACAACCGGGGAAACCGGAATATTCTTCATTTAACAGGAACTGGCTATTATGTGAGCTGTTTAATTCCCACCATCACCACCACCACCGTTTCTGAGGTGCATTTGCAGGTCCTGAGGAAGATCCCCCCTCTCCCCAGGCGGCACTCACTCCATTGTTAAGGACGGTGTTTTTCAGGAGACGCCGTTGTGGCGTTGTTGGTATTTAATTTCTAGCTTGGTCTGTAATTGGCGGGGGTTTCTTTTGTTACAGGTTGGCAGACCGAGTAACATAGGACAAGCTCAACCAATCATAGACCAGCTTGCAGAGGAGGCCAGGGCGTTTAACAGAATTTATGTTGCGTCCGTTCACCCGGACCTGTCGGATGATGACATTAAAAGTGTGTTCGAGGCCTTTGGAAAGATTAAATCGTGCACCTTGGCCCGTGACCCCACAACGGGGAAGCACAAAGGATATGGATTCATTGGTGAGTGATGTGTTGGTAAAACTGGTTTAATGTCAGTCTTGTGAAACAAGAGAAGTTAGGGAAGAGCAATTTGCAACTAACAGAGCTTCAGGTTTGTAATTTAGTAAACTGGCCTCTGGGACCTGGTATCAGCACTAGCTCAATCAAGGTGAAAGTCTGTTGACCAACTCCAGCCTCATTTCCCACTGATATTGAGGTTCCCGTGAAACCAAAACCACTCTACAATCGAGTCAGATAGTGGCTTATCAAGTGATCAGATAGTGGATTATCAAGTGTTACTAGGAGAGCTCTCAATGCCCTCAGACAACAGCAGAGGATCAGCAGGTCGTTAGGATCGTGGAGGAATCATTTTGTTTTGCAGGTAACCTGATACTGTGTGCTGTATGGTGTGTGTGCGTATCTGATACTGTGTAAAATCCTGTGTGTGTACTTGATACTGTGTGTGCGTGTATCTGATACTGTGAGTTGTCCTGTATGTCTTGATGCTGTGAGCTGTCCTGTGTGAGTGTGTGTATCTGATATGCTGTATGTGTGTATTTGATACTGTGTGAGCACACACAATCCTGTGTGAATGCCCTCAAACTTCACCCACATTCCTCTCTTGACATCTCCATCTTCCTACCTTCTTGCCTCACTTCTGAACTCCTCCTCTACTCCTTTAAAGCACAGGTGCGTGCAACCAAATGCGCCTAGTTCAAATCAAACCTGGGTTTGATTTCTGGCAGAGCAAAACATTGGGAAACTTTCCTTGCTCCACATGCCTCCCTCTGTTGACCTTGCAGTTAGTAGGAACTTGGTTGTTATTTGTAGGATCGCTTTTCCTGGTTAATAATTCCTTCCAAAAAAATATATATATTTGTCACTCAAACCACGATTGTTTATGGGACACTGCGCAATTGGCTGCTGTGTTTTGCCCACAAAATATAGTCACCACACTTTATATTCTGCGAAGTGCTTTTAGACATTTTGAAAAAATGATTAGGGATTGATTCAAATGCAAGGATTAATATCTAATTTAATGGTTCATCTATATTAAAACATTCCACTCTGCCTTCGCCTCCTAAATCGTTCTTCTACTCCAATATAATCTTGGAGGCAAAGGACACTCCCAGGCTCCTTTTCTTCACTACCAACTGGCTCCTCCATTCACCCACTCATGCCTTGCCCAACTTCTCCGACTCAACTGTGAGGAGACCAAAATCTAAGTGATCCACTTAGCCTCCAATGCCCTTCCAATTGTTCCCACCCTCTCCCTCAGACTCCATGTGCCCTTCCAATTGCTCCCACCCTCCCCACTCAGATTCCCATCGTCTGCCCATGCCTCCATTCACACCCTCAACCTTGTCTCCCCCTCTTCTCTCACTACCATTGTGACCCATATGAAATCCACCACCTGTTCCCTCAACCACAGAGGATAGAGTTAAAAATCCTTTTCCTTGCCTTCAAAGCCCTTCACAACCCTTTTCCTCCCTACCTCTGACCTACTAATCCCATATCAATCAGTTCGCTTCCTCCACCCAGCCTGTTCCACGTTTCCACCTGGCTCACTATCGACGATTGTACCTTCAAGCTCTCTGCGCCCACCTTTCGGAACTCCATCTCATAGTTCCTTTGCCTTGCTCCCTCCTTGTCTCTTTCAAGGCATGTCTCAAGACCCAACTCTTCGATCATGCCTTCTTTGGTTGCCTCCACTCCTCCTGATCCCAATCCCCTACTCAGGTCAATATCCTGACTGTCAAACTCTTTGGGACATGTCACTGATGCGATAGTCACTTTTCAAGTGTAACTTGTGTGTGTATACTTGATGCTGTCTGCTGAGTGTGTATCTAATACGGTATGTTGTCTGCATTGTGAGCGTTTTGAGACGCCGCCCGGCGTGGAGGGCGCTATATAAATGCAGGTTATTGTTACCTGATGCTGTGTGTTGTCTTGTGTGTGTGTGTATACGTGTGCACCTGATTTTGTGTGCGTGTGCTGTCCAGTGAGTGTGTGTGTCTATGTATGTGCGCGCGCTGTTCTGTGAGTGTGTACCTGATACTGTGTGCAGTCCTGTGTGTCTGTGTGAGTGTGCACCTGAAGCTGTCAGCTGTGTACATGATAATGCATGCTGTACTTGTGTTGTTTGTGTGCCCATGTGGGGTGTACGTGTGCGTGCGCCCTTGTTGGACATATATGTGCGTATCCACGTGGGGACATGCGGGCCTCCTTGTACGTGCATGTGAGTGAGTACTGGATGCTGTAACTGGCAGCAGAGTGATGAATGTTCTTTCCTTAGTACCATCATCTCTGTTGTGCACTAACTTATTGCTTCTTAAATACCAGTTAATTTCCCACGTGTATACCAGCGAACGCGCACGCGTACACATGCACGTGACATTAGGGAGAACTGGTTTGTTGCTGTGGCACCAGTTTGACAGATTGTTTTTGTGAACTCGGCCACCTCGGTGCTGTGATTGTGTCTGTGAAAAAGTACCGCTTCGTTGATGCTTCTCCTGTGTGTTAGAGGCGTACACTGGCAGCCTGTGGTGTGCTTTCCTGTCTGGCCAGACTACGTCAGTGATCCGTATGAGACGTGGGACTTTGTTCCAGTGGGCAGACCAGCCCTCAGCTACATGTGGACTCGGACTGAACGTTTGCAGCATCTCGACTTTTACACTCGCCCTTCCCCCCCCCCCCCTCTCTCTCTCTCTCTCTCTCTCTCTCTCTCTCTCTCTCTCTCTCTCTCTCTCCACTCCCCCCCCCCCCCCCCCCCCAACCTGTGTCGGTAAATCAGCACTCACCGTGGAAACCTGGATGGAGGGGGGTGACAGGGAGAGGAGACACGAGACGATGCAACATGACAGAAGGAATGTGTGGAAACCGCAGAGCGTTTTCAGTCTGCTGTAAAGCAAGAGGAAGCCGGAATTTTGTCAGAATTGGGAGGCGTTTCGGGCATGTGGCAGCTTATCTGAATAGGCTGATGGTTTGGAAAATAATCTTGCCAGTCGGTGTCGGTCACCATTGAGTGCTCTGGATAGTGTTTTCCCTGCCAGATGCATGTCCAGAAGAGTGTTGAATCTGGCTGGGTAGAGCATGGGATCGGATCATTTGGAGCAGGCCACTGAACTGGGTCCATGGTTGTGAATGTTTCACACTGAATGCTGAATCAAACACTTGAGGGTGGTTATTTGAGCTTCCTATCGGATGGCTGACTGCGACCTCTAGCTGTGTTTCTGATGTGCGACGGGGTCTCTGTACGTGCACTCAACTGTATTTGGGGGGAGGAGAGACAGGTAGCCGGTGCAAAATAGGACTATTCTCACAGAATAAAGCCTAGCTACATTGTGCTGGTTTATATAGATACAGGCAATAGGACTGATGGAGAGATTCTGACCAGTTTATGAGCAAGAAGTTGCTTTCACACCGTGGCAGGATTTTACAGATTGCTGTGCCTGGGATTCTGCCTGGGAATGGGTTCATTTAGTTCTTAGCGGTGACTCTGGCACTGGTGTGGCAGCAGATCAACAAGTTCCTGAGTTCTTCACTCTAGCAGTGAGGTGGCTACCTACTGCCACTGGGTCTGTGGCTCCCATGTTTGCAGGTCTGGTCGGGACCGGCAAATGCTGATCTAAGATGGACCGGGCCAAGGTGCAGACTGCAGTGGAGCTGCTGCACTTGATACTGGTCAGCAAAGAACTTGCAATCTTAAGGTGGCTAATGTTAGACATCTCTGAATATTTTACACATAGTTGCTGTCAGGGTATTGACTGTTTGCGGGCATGGTAAGCAGTGTTGGCTTATGCGGCCTGGTCAATCCCAGTTAGCTGGATAATGCTGCAATCAGGGAGTGGAGAATTATTATGTGACTTGTGAGATAGAGACAAAGGGCAGAGAAAACAGATGGTTTCTGATAGTGCAGTAGTCAGTGGTGTCCCCAAGAAGTGATGTAAGTGACGACTGTTCAAACAGTGATTCCCTTGTACTGTTTAGGACATCCATTTGCATTAATATCTGAGCTGAAGTCCTTAGCTTGAGTGAGGGACCTAAGGGCTGGGTTCTAGTCATCAGAGCAGAAGGGGCTTGGGGTTGATCTGATTTATATGAGTTTAGGGGCTGGTCTGATTCAGATGTACAAAATAGTAGAATTGACACATTAGATAGTGGATGTACAAGGCTGAGCAGGAGAGAGTGTTAACATGCTGACCCGACCCATCATTGTGAAAACAGTCAAGCAGACAGGATAGTGTTCATGGCAACAGCACACAGTACCATCACTGGATGGGTGGGGGGGCGGTGAGGGAAGCAATAACACACTGCCTGCACACAGGTAAAATAATAGACTAATTAGGAAAATTGAAGCCTGTGGGATAAAATACAAAATTGTCTGGGAGACAGAAAACAGGGTAGTGGTGATGTTTTTACAGACTGGAAAACTGCAATAACACTGCACCATCACTGAGGCAATAAAACTGCACCATTACTGGGGGTGGGCAATAACATCACATTATCACTTGAGCAGGGGTGGGAGGTGGTAATAACACTGCACCATCACAATAACAGCAACAACATTTTATTTGTATGGTGCCTTTCATGTCGGGAGGACGTCCCAAGGTGCTGGACAGTTAGGCATCCCACCCCCTGAGCAGGGGGTAGGATCAGGAAGCAGGGAGGGAAGAGGTAGGAGAGTAACTGGAGGTGGGTTCGAAGGGGTTCTTGATACACGGTTTGAAGGAGGCTGAAGAGCAACTGGCTGATGGAGCAGACCATGTTGGGGACGTGAAGCAGGCTGGAGCATGCTGAGTGGAGGAAGAGGATAGGTTGATATAGGTGGAGTTAGTAGGTCACAGAGATAGAAATGAGCACGGCGTCAAGGGCCTTGAAGGGAGTATGAGGATTTTGATCTCTGGGGGACAGGGAGCCGGGTAAGGGTGGCGGTGAGTGGTATTAGGCAGCTTCGCTATGAGGGAGGGTACGGCAGCAATAGACTAGGCTCAAAGGAATGCAGCAGGGCTGCCTATCTTTCCTTGGGTGAGTGCTGCTATTGAGAACTTACACTTGAGGTTGGGTGCTGTGTTGGGAAGACAAGAGTGGAGGTGCTCCAGGAAAGAGCAAGACTGAGGGGACTGAAGGTAAGTTTCTTGTTTGAATCTATCTGGATCCACTGATGTCTCACTAGGTGAATGCACTGCCCCGAGCAGTCCTGGCAGAGGGAGGAGTTCCGGGAAACAGGTTGGGTGGGGGAGAGGGGAGGGAGTGGTGTGGTTGTTGATGTCACAGGACAGATTTGTTCTGGTTGAGTGTAAGTGGTTAGTGTTCTTTCCCGCAGAGTATGAGAAGGCTCAGTCCTCCCAGGATGCTGTCTCTTCCATGAACCTGTTTGACCTGGGAGGCCAGTTCCTGCGGGTTGGCAAGGCCGTCACTCCCCCCATGCCACTGATGACACCTGCAGCGCCAGGAGGCCTCCCGCCTGCTGCTGCTGTGGCAGCCGCTGCTGCCACAGCCAAGATCACAGCTCAGGTGATCTCTCATTCTGCCTGTCTCACTCCTTCTGCCTGTCTCGCTCCCTCTGCCTGCCTTGCTTCCCTCTACCTATCTGGCTCCCTCTGCCTGTGTTTGTTTTGTTTGGCTATCTCTATCTCATACTATCTGCACATGTGTGTTTCACAAACACACGCTGTTCTGTTTCTCTCTCACATATGTATCCTGCTTGGGGAGGTAAGATGGGTCTTCTTGGAACCGAACTGGCTCCAAGGTGACATGCCTGGCAATGAAATATCAGAATCGAGCCAACCCTTTCTAGTCCAATTACTGATCCAGGTGGATTGGCAGTATTCTCAGTTTGGTTTGGATATGGAATTCTCAGTTTGGTTTGGATACTCCTAAGCACCGTGATGGGTTTTAGCATGTGTCCGACACCAAGCTGACCAGAAGGAAATGTGATGGCAATGGGAGCAGTGAAAGGTGCCTTGTGTGACAATGGTAAACTTACTGTCAACAGGAGGCAGTCGCCGGTGCAGCAGTGCTGGGCGTCAGTGGACTCTCAGCCCCTGGTCTTGTAACTCCAGCCCTGACTCTAGCCCAGCCCCTGGGAGTATTGCCACAAGCTGTAATGGCTGCCCAGGCCCCAGGAGTGATTACAGGTCAGTAAACATAGGTGCTGTGCTCTCACTGCTTTAAACCTCGTGACGGGTATATTGCTGTGACTACCTTCATCTGTCTCTGAATCAATTTATTGGTGTCCTGTAGCTTATTGGTTGGAGCACTCGCCTCACAAGCAAGAGGACCTGGGTTCGATTCCCGGGCAGGGCAAAATGTTTGGCTTGTTTCCTCAGGCAAGACACTGGCCCATGGCCCATATTTTCAGAGATGGCAGCAACTCTTCAGGTGAGACATTCATCTGAAACTACACACATGCCTGGTGAACATATTGCTTGCTCATTTACCCCTGGCTATGAGAGCCAGAGGTAATTGAGCAATATGTTTACCAGAATCTTTGCCGTCCACTAGGGAACGGCGATATATCGGTATATCGCTAAAACCCGATATGATTTTCATATCGGTATGCCGGTGTAGACATTTTAAAAATACCGATATATCGAAAAACGGTATATCGAGGTTAAAAATCGGGATGTGAGCACAATCAACTACAAGACCCAGAATGCTCATCTCTATACACAATGCACAGACCGAGGTGCAAAGCCGCCATCTTGTATTCATAGTCCTCGAATACAATATACAGGTATGCGAGGGGTGGGGGGAGAGAGACGGCTGTGGGTGGGGGGGGTGAGGGGGAGAGAGACTGCTGGGGGGGGGGGTGAGGGGGAGAGAGACGGCTGGGGGCGTGAGGGGGAGGGAGTCGGCTGGGGGGAGGGGGAGATAGACGGCTGGGGGGGAGGGGGAGGGGGAGAGAGACGGCTGTGGGGGGGGAGAGGGGGAGAGAGACGGCTGGGGGGGAGAGGGGGAGAGAGACGGCTGGGGAGGAGAGGGGGAGAGACGGCTGGGGGGGTGGAGGAGAGGGGGAGAAAGACGGCTGGGGGGAGGGGGAGATAGACGGCTGGGGGGGTGGGGGGGGGAGAGGGGAGAGAGACGGCTGGGGCGGGGAGGGGGGAAGAGAGACGGCTGGGGGGGGGGAGAGAGACGGCTGGGGGGGAGAGGGGGAGATAGACGGCTGTGGGGGAGAGGGGGAGAGATGGCTGGGGGGGAGAGAGATGGCTGGGGGGGGAGGGGGAGAGAGATGGCTAGAGAGATGGCTGGGGGGGAGAGAGGGAGAGAGACGGCTGGGGGGGGGGAGGGGGAGAGAGACGGCTGGGGGGGGGGAGGGGGAGAGAGACGGCTGGGGGGGAGAGAGAGACGGCTGGGGGGGGAGGGAGAGAGAGACGGCGGGGGGCGGGGGGAGGGAGAAAGAGACGGCTGGGGGGGGGGTCGGGGAGAGAGAAGACGGGGGTGGGGGGTGCGAGAGAGGGACGGCGGGGGAGAGACGGGGTGGATGTGATAATATACAGATAGATAGAGATGGGGGAGAGGAGAGAGGGAGAGAGACATAGAGAGACACAGACAGAAAAACACAGAGATGGAGAGAGTGAGAGACACAGAGAGAGAAAGATATTTACCTCCTGAGAAGATAGGCCCCAAATGCGCGCGCACCCGGAATGCGCAGTACGAAAAATACAGAAAATATCGGTATTTCGGTATATCTCGATATGAGCCAACCGATATATCCATATCCGGAAAATTCCCATATCGCCGTTCCCTACTGTCCACACATTGGTTGCTGCATTTGCCTTCAAATACCAATCACTACACTCACAACAATTACTTGTAAAGTGCTTTTAGAAGGTTTTTTTTCCAGGAACTGGATCAAATACCATGATTATTATTTATGTGGAGTCCAGTAGCTTAGCGATTAGAGCGCTCAAAAGCGAGAGGACGATTCGATTTCCAGGCAGGGCGAAATGTTGGGCATGTTTCATTAAAAAAAAATTGGTCACTTAATCCACCATTGTTTGTGGGATAGCACTGAAGGGCTGACGCGGTTTGCCAACAAAATACAGGCAATTCATTTCACAGTACCAGTACCCCTCCCCAATCGCGGGGGATACGTTCCTGAAAACCCCTGTGGTTCGTAAAACCGCGGTTGGGAAATACAAGGCCCTATGGGAAACATGGTGTTAGGGGGAGTAAGATGCTTGTTCTTTTACTAAACACAAAAAAAACACAATAACCTAACAAAAACAATAAATGTTCAAATAACACAATAAAAATATAAACAATAAATTCATGTTATTTACCTTAATCCTAAGAGAGAAACAACATCGTGGCTGGTTGATTGTGACATTGCAACTGGGTCCTAGTGCCAAACGCTAGCGCAAAGCGACATCGTGGCTGGTTGATGTAACTGGATCCTTGCGCCAGATGCTAGTGTTAAAACCCGTGGATACGCAAAATTCACACTGTGGTGGGCAAAGATTGTCGCAGAGAGGCAACCACGGATACGTGAAATTTGCGGTAGAAAAAAACGAGGATGGTGCTGGGTACCTGTATATTCTGTGAAGCGTGTTGAGATGTCTCAAAGATGTGATAAGGTACTATATAAAAGGCAAGGATTATTATTATATTTCTCAGGTGTGACACCCAGCCGCCCCACGGTATCTCTACCAGTGACCATCCCACAGGTGGGTGTGGTTAACCCAGTGCTGGCCACACCACCGGTGGTCACGGCTGCTGTGGAGGTGAAGAAAGAGGAGGAGGAGAAGCTATTGGACACAGAGCGACTGGAGATGCTGAGCGAGCAGGAACACATGAGCATATCTGGCAGCAATGCCAGGCACATGGTTATGCAGAAGCTGCTCCGTAAACAGGAGGTAAGGGGTTAACTCATTACATCCTCGAGAAATATTTGCAAAGAAAAATAAAGAAGAGGGGAGCCAAGGGGACCAAGATTCCAATTCACAGGACTGTAGAAGCTCAAGTGGGCAAGGGCATAAAAATATAAATTGAGTCCTTGGATTTACACACACAGAGTATAAAGGTCGGAAGTAATATTAAATCTTGAGTCCCGTGGTGCAGGAATTTGAGCACTCGCTCACAAGCGAGAAGACCTGGGTTCGATTCCTGGATGTATTTTAAAGCTTAAATTTTCTGCTCAAAGGAGAATAATGCTAGCTTCTTTACATAATTGAAGTCCTTATTATCCCTGGTACCATCCTGGTAAATCTCCTTGCAAATTGTTTGTTGTTGCAATATATGTACCGTTCTGGAAGTATAATGGAGCAATTTTATAGCTCTCTCTCCTCACCAGGGTGGGGGGTGGTGTGTACAAACACTGGCACAGACTGTGGAGCCAAGTGGCCTTTTTCCACTCATTAATGTTCCATGTGTGAAAATATGTCCATGCTCTTCAGCCCATTTGATCTCATAGTTCCAGAAGCTCTGCCTGACCCACTTCCGATTATAGCGTCAAGTGTTCCTTAAATGATTTCCAGGATCCTGGCCTAAGGCTTCTTCCCGGTGACCCTGATCCACTCCCTTTCTGGTGTCTGTACTAAAACTGCCCTTCACACTCCCCTTGCCTGTAGGCTGTGCATACTGGAGGTATTGGTTTGGGTTTGCTTTTTTCAACAACAACAAAATAACATTTATAGAGTGCCTTTCACGTAGGGAGGATGTCCCAAGGTGCTGAAATATTTTTCAATCTCATTCAGCATCTATGCCATATAATATTGTACTGTGTATATATATATTGGTTTCTCAAAGCTCATTCCTCCAACTCTGCGATCATCCTTAGTGCTCTGCCCTTCCTCAAGGACCAGGGCACCCTTCATATTATAGGGACCAGCATAGCAACGTTAGCTGTGGGCAATACTGCAGGTTAACCTCGTGCTGGTGTGGCTTGTCCAGAGATGCATACGGTGCAAGTTCCTGTGAAGCTGCACAAGTAGATGATTTTGTGTCTTTCAGTCTACAGTCATGGTCTTACGGAACATGGTGGGTCCCGAGGATATTGATGACGACCTGGAGGGAGAGGTGACGGAGGAATGTGGCAAATTTGGGGCCGTGAACCGTGTGATCATCTACCAGGAGAAACAGGGAGAGGAGGAAGACGCTGAGGTCATAGTCAAGATCTTTGTAGAGTTTTCCATGGCCTCTGAGATGCACAAAGCAATCCAGGCGCTGAATGGCCGGTGGTTTGGTGGCCGCAAGGTTATTGCTGAGATTTATGATCAGGAGAGGTTTGATAACAGTGACCTCTCTGCGTGAACTCTTATGTGTTTATTCATACTCATGAACTGCAGCTGAAAGCATCTTGTAGACTTGCGACAGGCAAGCCTGGAGATTCCGAGACTTCCCAGTCTAACATCTGGACCTCTCCCGACTGAACACGCTGGGTTGAACGCCTGGTGGGAAAAATGGATCCCATGGATTTTTGACTTGAAGGGATGAATGTTGTTTTACATTGAGCACCACTGTTGCAGCACCCGATTCCTTCCGCTTAAACCATCAGTGGATTGAATGGAGATCTGCAATGGTGCAGTGTAGTTTACCTGGCTACTGACTGCGCAGGTGGAGCATTAACATGACATTCAGGGTGCTCTGACTTGACCAGTTGTTTTAATCCAGGGTTTTCTGTCTTTCTGGGCTGGCTGCATGCACAGGGCCAGTGAAATGGAGACACTGGCAATTCATTTTCCAGTAAATATTCTTGTCACCCAGCTGCGAATGTGTGAAACCTTTGGACTTTGGTGCCCTGTCAGCCATGTTTACCAGGTTCATGAAGTCCCCTGTATATAGAGAGAAGCTGGCAGATATGGTGTTTCCATTGTTTTACCCATTTTCACATGGAACAAAAACCTCTCTCCACACCAGTTGCATTTCTTTGTGCTGTTTTTTAAAAAAAATCTGTTGTCTCTTAGCGGGTGAGCGTTGTACAATGTTCAATTGCCTCCGTTTCTATTAAAGATAAACATGTTCTGGCTGTGACTGGGATGCTTTCTGATATTTCTGTTTAACATGCTAGGTACATAATAATAATCCTTGTATTTGATACAGCACTATTCATGTTGAAGGGTGGGGGGCTTTTGAACACCAGACCAAGAGGAATACTCCACACACCTGATAATAATAATCCCTTGGAGAAAAAAAACAATAGTAATTTGGTCATTTCACAAACGATTGTTTGTGGGACACTGCTGTGTGCAATTGGCTGCCGCGTTTCACCCACAAATATAGTCAATTTACTGTATATTCTGTGAAGCGCTTTGAGACGTCTAGAACAGTGGTTCTCAACCTTTTTCAGTAATGTATCCCTTGTTAATTTTCAACATTATCGTGTACCCCCATCCAACCACATACACACCACCTCCCTCATTCCACTTGCATTTTGTGATCAAGCTTTTCTTATATAACAAAATAACTAGCACATACAGAACGAGGGGAGTAACAATTAAATCTACAATTTGGAAGGCTATAAAACGCTAAATAAGAGCTAAATAAATCAATGTACCACCACCTGTACCCCTGGAAGTAATTTTGTACCCCCTGGGGTACATGTACCGCTGGTACATGTTGAGCACCGCTGGTCTAGAAGACGTGAAAAGTGCTGTATCAAATGCGAGGATTATATTATGTATTAATATCCTCAATTACAACAACAACTTGCACTTATATAACACCCTCCACGCAGGGTACCATCAATGTCTTGCTGGGCCAATGGTGGAATCCTGCTGTAACTTGAGGATTCTATGGCATTCAACTGAAGAAAGTTAGCTCTCATCCAGGACTTAAGGTCTTTCACAAACATTTCATCAGGATAGCAGTGGTTCTGGAGTGAAAGGTAGAGGCAGAGAGATAGAATTGAGTGTCATTTGCACACATGTGTAAGTTGACTGTATGTCTGTGGATGATGTCACCAAGTTGGAACATATAGATGTTGGAAGAGGAGAGGACCAAGGAGAGAACCCTGAGGAAAGCCGCATGCGACGGTGCGGGGGCTCGAGAAGCCGTTCGTGGAGATGGAGCGAAAGGTAGGATTTGAGCCAGTCAAGAATCATGAAGAACCAGGTTAGAGTGGAGGCGGCAGAGGGTGGCATAGTCTTAAGTGTCAAAGGCAGCGGAGATCAAGGAGGACTAGGAGACTGGAAGTCCGGGTTAAAAGAATGGATAAAATTTAATTTGTCACAGACCATAGGTGTTTCTATGCTGTGGGCTAATTCTAGGATCTAGGAAAGGGGGGTTGGAGATGGGACAGTAGTTGCAGAGGAGGGATGGGTCCATGGCAGACTTTTTTAGGATGGAGGTAATGAAGGCTGTCTTTAAGGGGGTGGGGACAATGCCAGTGAACAAGAAGAGGTTGATGGTATCTGATTAGATAACCTTGTGGGTGGAGCTGGGAGATAAGGAGACGGGTGGGAATGAGGTTGAGGGAGCAGTTGGTGGACTTCATTTTGGTCATTGGTTTGAGAGAAGAAGCGGAGACAGTCAAAGGTGTGGAGAATAAGATGGGTGTGGGTGGGTTGCGATAGAAAGGCAGAGGCAGCGAGCGGATCCCCTCGATTTTGGACTTGGAAGTGTAACATCTCACAGCAGGAGGAAAGGACGGGTGAGGAGTGAGGTTGGATGAGCGAGTTGGTTTTGGGAGGAAAAGGGGAGCCTGATTTATCCTTGGCCTTAGTGGAGTATAATTTACCTGAGGAGAGGGCAGAGCCGTTTGTGCTGATGGACGGTTAGGTTGTATTTCAGCCATGTGTGTTGGGTAGGATGAACCTGTGCCTTGAGGGAGCCTAATGTACTAGGGGGACTTAAGAGAGTAGTGGGCTCTGTTTGGGAGGAGAGGATGACAATGGCATCAAAATTAGAAGTAGTTGTGCAGAGAGTGACCAAGGAGGCTAGGTCAGTGTGGGAGAAAGTGCAGAGGAGCAGTTCAGGTGACTCCAGGGCAGTGGAAAGGGTGAGGCTTTTTTTCCCCAGGTGCAGTAGGGTATAGATGTGGGTTGTGCGGCAGGGAGTGGCAAGCAGGAATTAAGGGAGATAAAGTTATAAAGTAGTGGTCCGGGGTGGCTTTATCGGTGATGTCTGAGATGCTGAAGCCCCAGGTCAAGGGGATATGGATACCATGGATATGCATGGCTGAGAGTTAATGTGGAGGGAGAGATTCCAGGATGAGAGGTGAGGAGAAATTGGTAGAAGTAGAGTAACAAGGGGTGAAGTAGTGTTTATAATTGCCAAAGATGTGTAAGAGTTTGGAACAGAGGCAGAGGGAAAGGTTGGGGAGAAACAATATGAGGATAACTTTAAAGGAAAATTGGAAGGATGATAAATGGTAAGGTGCTCAAAAGGGGAAAAATCCAGAGTAGAATGGAAGTAGATCAAATAGAGATGAGGGTCCCTCACCATCACAGTGGTTAGATTGTGAGGTATGATGGAAGGTATTGCCATGTGGTCTCAGTCTAAGGGAAGATGTTACTTGGGGTGATCCAGGTGTCTATGAGGGCAAATATGTCAATGTTTCCATCTACAATAAAAGCTTGGACAGTGAGGGTCTTGTTAGAGAGGGAGCAGACACTTTGTTTGGTGAAGTGACGAGAACAGTAGTAAAAGGAATGTGCAGAACGAGGTTGGGTGTGGGGGAGGAGGGGGATGAAAAGGAATTAATAATAATAATCCTTGCATTTGATACAGTTTCTACTAGATGTCTTAAAGTGCTTCACAGAATATGCTGTAAAGTGAATTGAATGCATATTTGTGGGCGAAATGTGGCAGCCAAATGCGCTCAACAGTGTCCCACAAAGAGTCATGGATTGAAATGACCTATTTATTATTGTTTTTTAACATTTTATCCAAAGGATGGCATCTCCGACAATGCAGGGCACCCTGCTTAGACTTTTGAATCCTCAACTGTCTGACTCAGAGGTGAGAGTGCTACCAACTGAGTTAGACTGACATCCACATTTTGAAGACTGAGCACTTTCAGTTCTATCACGCAGAACTGAGAATTGGAATCCAAGCTGCTAAACAGTTACCTAGAGTCTGTCGATATGGAAATTTTCCAATATCGATATATCGGTGGGCCCATATCGACATATACCGATATCACCAGGTTTTTTTATCCTGTGTATGCGCGCGCAATTGGATATGCGCGCACATTTCGATATGCGTGCTCTTGGCCCAGGAGGTTTGCAATGCCGGCGACAAGGTCTGTTGAATGCTATCTTGTGTGCGTAAGTCAATGAAAACAATGTGATCATGACTAAAGCACACTCGGCAAGTTATCTGACTGATACTATTAATAATGGGGTGTACTGTGTAGTAAATGACATGCTAAGGCTATGTAAATTTAAAGGAAACCAATTTAATGATAACTCGTTGATTGATTGATTTTAAGTAGCCTACTACGATGTCAGGACCTATTTAGAAAGTAAAACCAGACAAGTTTTTAAGGAAGAAGATGTTGAATCATCCTTTTCACATATGCACTTGTAAGTGTTGTAAATAGAAATGTGATAAAGAAATAAAGTGCCTCGAAAGTGGAAAAAAAAATACATGTAAATGCAATGCCGGTCATCATGCCAAGTTTGTTTGATACATATTTCAGGCTTCGGCAATCACCAAATCAGTTGTAAGTTGTGCGTCCAATAAAGATCTGTACCAGCTCACAGGTTTCCAGCCAAAAACACAAGCATGTTGGCCTTGTCTGGGTTGAGCTATGTTCGCTTAGGGGTGATGATATGTCCTGCCTTGCTGAAGAGTCGCTCAGAAGGTGAGGAGCTCGCTTGGATGCAAAGGTGTCTCCCTGCTGGAGAGATAGGGGTGGGGTGAGGGGGCCTGGAGTGGGAGAGGAGGGGTCTGGGGAGGGAGAGGAGGAGTCTGGGGAGGGAGGGTAGGGGCCTGGGGAGGGAGGGGCTGGGGGAGGGAGGGGAGGGGCCTGGGGAGGGAGAGGAGGGGCCTGGTGAGGGAGGGGAGGGGCCTGGGGAGGGAGGGGAGGAGTCTGGGGAGGGAGGGGCGGGACTGGGGAGGGCGGGGCTTGAAGAGGGGGCCCTGGTAAAGAGGGGGAGCGGCCTGGAGAGTAAAGGGCGAGGTCTGATGAGTGAGAGGTGGGGCCTGAAGAATGGGGGCGGGGGCTGGAGGGTGGAAGGGCGGGGCCTGTGGTGGTTGGATGGTGACGTCAGTTGAAAGCTCTGAACTTGGGAGGACAAAAAGTGTCTTGTGGAAGTGACACCACGCGGCGGCCGTTGGCAGTTGGTTTGCGCGGGAGAGCAATTCGAAACGACATCCTGGCCCTGGGAGTGAGCGAAGGCGACACTCCCTACACCGGCAGAGAGGTGGCTTGTGGCGTCTCCGTCCGTCGAGTGTCGCGTCCGCGGCTCACGCTGGGCAGGGCCAGGGGTCGGCGGCTGTGGCCAGGTCTGTGCCGTCGTTTGAGCTTCACTTTACTCCACGGCGCCGCCTCCAAACCAGTCGCCATCTTGGCCCCACAAAAAATGGCTGCTCGATGGGCTTATCGGGCTAATCCACCAGACCGTGGATTCTCGAAGGTGAGTTGACTGACGGGGTGCATGTCAGAGGGCGGGACCTGGTCAGTACTCAGCTGTGACTCAATGGGAGAAACTAACTACAATACTGTACCACAAAGCCCTAATCTGACACAAGACAGTTTCCTCACGTGAGAAGGCAATGACCATTAAATAAGATTGTACAAAGGAAATAGCATCAGAGACACGATCTGAAGCCAGGAAACACAACAGTATCCATTCCCCCCCTCCCCCCCCCCGCTGACTGACCTATGCTGACGAGGGAAGACGTTTCTTAATTACTCCACATCAAAATTTACCACTCGGTTCTCGCCTCAGCCAAATCGTTAGGCTACTGAAGGGCAGCCTCAGGCTCCTATTCTCCACGACCAAATAGCTCCTCCATCCACCTTCCCACCCCTCACCTATTTTCTCCTCAAATTCCAACCGTGAGGAGATGCTGGATTTCCTTGAATCCAAAATTGAGAGATCCGTTCGACTACCTCCACCCTGTCCACCGCTCCCCCCTCATTACAATCACTACAGCCTATCCTTATCCACTGGCACTGTTCCCAGCCCCGTAAAAACAACTATCATCACCCTCATCATGAAAAAAACGGTACCTGGACCCATTCCTACTTTCTATCTACTGTCCCACCTTCAAACTCCCATTCCTGTACCAAGACCATGGAACCAGTCGTGTTCCAGCTTCGCTCTTTTCTTTCTCGTCATTCTTTCTTTGAACCCCTCCAAATAGGCTTCTGTTCTGCCCATAGCACTGAAACAACTCTGGTCAAAGTCTCCAATGACATTCTAAATATCTGCTATCAGGGCTCTCTCTGCCTCCTTGTTCTCCTCGACCTCTCTGCCGCCTTCGACACTGTCAACCACTCGATCCTCGTACATCGCCTCTCTTCTCAGCTCAATCTTCGCATATATGCCCTTGCCTGGTTCGACTCCTACCTCTACCCTATCACCCCCATTCTCGCCTGACTTCACTGGTTTCTCTTCACCCAGACGATCCAATTTGAGATCCTGGTCCTCAGCTTCATGCCATACCTCTGCGACCTAATCTACTACCATCCTGTGTGCTCCTTCAGCTCAACAGGTTCTGGCCTGCTCCACGTCAGCCGCCTTGCGATCGGTGGGCGAGTCTGAGCCTTCAACCACTGCAACCTTAGGAATTCCATCCTGCAATTCCTCCGCTTCTCCCACTCCCTAGCCTCCTTCAAGTCCTGCCCCAAGATCCACCTCTTCGAGCATTCCATCGGTCACCCACATTGGCCTGGCCTCCCTTCCCAACGCCCTCCCTGATCCTTGCTTGGGTCTGAAACACTGACTATCCAATGCCTTGGGACGTCTTGACATCAAATGTAATTTTGTTTCTGTTGTTGTTAAGTCACCTGTGTAGGATTGACAAGCACCTGAATGATAATGGAAAAGTTACAAGGATGGGAAGGGGAGGTGTGGGGAAATGACTGTGGGGGTATTTGGTGTGGAGAGTTGGGAAAGGTGTGGATGAGAGAAAGGGGTTTGTCTTCTGGAAAGAAGTGGATGATGGGGTAGTCGGGTGGCTGGTCTGGGACAATCATGGACGCATGCCATGATGAGCATGTTTTGAGGAGGGTTGGATGTTTGCAACTCTGTTCCTACCTCACTCTGTTTCCAGCTCCCTCTGTTGGGCTCTCTGCTCGACCCCAGCAGTTACCTCCAAAGCGCTCTCGGATCCCCAAACTTCGATTCTTGCCAACAATTGGCTAATACACTCCAGAATTAGGTGAGTAGGATGCGTTCCTCCAAAGAGAATGCACATTTCATTCTAATACATAGGTACAGTAGAAGCATGTTTATCTGTGACTCGATGCACCGGCACTTCCGTATAACCGTCACGCCAAAAAAAGTCCCCATTCGATAAACCGGAACTTATCCGGAACAATAGCAGTGGAGCATTTGTAAATGCATAAATAATAACATAATAACAGAATATTGTATTGGTACTTATTGTTAAAACTACTCTCTTGCACTTTTTACCTTTGCTGGTAGATGCTGCGCTTGAATCCATGATGCTGCGATTGAGGTTTATACTCCAGCGATTCTTTTTAAAATGGAGCATGCCAAGCGGATGAAGAAAACGGAGCGCGACTTTAAAGTCATACTAGCGGCAAGCCGATAACGCTAGCCGATAACCCACATTGTCGTGCAGGTGCAATATTTCGGTTTGCCGCTGGTAGAGTCTTGGGCTTCGGCTTGCAGCTAGTAAAGTCGTGCGACTTTAAAATCGCGCTGCCGTTTTTTTCACTCGCCTGGCTCCATTTAAAAAAAATCGCTGGACTGTAAACCTCAATCAGTAAAGGTGAGAAGTGCAAGAGAGTAGTTTTAACAATAAGTACCAATATAATATTCTGTTATTATCTGTTATTATTTAGTCTGGTGTGTTAAAAGAACTTAAATTTTTTTGTAGTGGGTTTTCGGCTGGCGCTTTAACCGGCATTGGCCAGGTACCATGGGTGCCGGATAAACAGGCTTCTACTGTATTATCATGTGTAGATAGCATATATGCAACTCAGTTTGGTTTGGATAATATTAGGCAAAATAATAGGTTTCTGTGTATGTCAGACACTTGCCTGATTATGATGAGGGATTTCCATGAGTATCAGACACTTGGCCAATCATGGTGATGGGTTTCTGTCATAGGTTAAACACCCAGATGATCAAGGTGATGGTTTTCCATGTGTCAGACAGTGGCTGATCACAATATAATAATAAACACAAAATTACATTTATCGAGTGCCTTTCACGTTGGGAGGGTGTCCCAAAGTGCTGAATAGTGATGGGTTTCGATATGTCAGACACCAGACTGATTATGGTTCTGCATCTCGGACACCTGGATGATTAGGGACTGGGATGAGGGTGTGAGTTAAGATTAGGGTGGTATGTCTCTGTGTATTAGACAGAGGCTGGGGTGAGGGCGTGTTAGACATGGGCTGAGGTGAGGGTGTGCAGACAGTGGCTGGGTTGAGGGGTGATGTGGGTCTCTGGCTGACCCCGGAGTGTGTGTATGTGTTCGGAGGGAGATGATGGGGGTAGTTTGTTGCAGTTTAGAATGGCTCTGGCCTTTGGCTGCTTCCTGTGATGTGTGTCTGTGTTTTGGGGATGTGTGGGGTGGATGATGGAGATGAGTTTTGAGGGGAGTGATAATAAAGTTAAGGGTTTTGGTAGGACATGGTAAGGAGGGATGATGGGGGAGAGGGTTTTGGTGTTGTGACGTGAAAGGCGCTCTATAAATGTAAATTGTTGTTGTTGTTGTGGTAGGCAGGCTCTGGCCTTTGGCAGCTCGCCAGTGTGTGTGTTGGGGGGAGTTGATGAATGTTGTTCAGGGCCTGAGAGTTAGGCATTGATGGGGATGAGGGTTGCGGGGGTAACAATGGGAATGATTGTGAGGTTTGGGGGTGTGAAGGATGATAGGCTAAAGATTTGAGGAGAATGAAGTGGGTGGGGTTGAAGGTTTGGCAGTGAGAGTCAGAGGGATGATAATAATAATGATGATGGGGGTGAGGGTTTTGGGGGTAATGGGGATGATGGTTTTGGGGGGAATGAGGGCTTGGAGAATGATGACGGGGTTGAGGATTTGATGGTTAATGGGGATGATGGTTTACGGGGTAAAGGTTGGAGTGGTTAGGGTTTGGGGTGATAATGCAGTAATAATAATCCTTGCATTTGATGTAGCGCTGCCGAAACACTCGTGCATGCATACATCACCTCACGGCTGGACTACGGAAACTCTCTCCTCGTCGGCCTCCCCAGTTCCTCCATTCACAGGCTGCAGGTCATCCCAAACTCTGCAGCCCGTGTACTATCCCGCACCCGCCTCCGCGACCACATAACCCCCACCCTCACCCGTCTCCACTGGCTCCCCATCCTCCAGAGGATCGAGTTCAAGATCCTCGTCCTCACCTACAAGGCCTTACACGGCCTTGCCCCGCCCTATTTAACCGATCTACTCTCCCCCTACACGCCCACCCAGACCCTCCGTTCAACAGGACTTGGCCTGCTCCAAGCCCCCCGCCCGAACCGCTCCACCATCGGAGGCCGGGCCTTCAGTTTCTCCGCTCCCACCCTATGGAATTCCATCCCTCAATCCCTCCGTCTCGTTTCTTCCCTTTCCTCTTTCAAGGCCGGTTTGAAGACTTTCCTCTTCGACCGTACCTTTTGTTCCACCCCGAACTCTTACCTCCCCTTCGTGTTTCACCCCTTCCCAAACACTCCCCTCCCAGCTCGGGTCACACGCCTCCTGTGCAGCGCCTTGCGACGTCCTCCCGACGTGAAAGGCGCTCTATAAATGTAATTTGTTGTTGTTGTTGTTGTTGTAACGCTTTTCACATCTTCTAGACGTCTCAAAGCGCTTTCACAGAATACACCGTAAAGTAAATTGACTGTATATTTGTGGGCGAAATGCGTCAGCCAATTGCACACAGCAGTGTCCCCACAGTTGTGGATTGTGTGACCAAATTATTAATGTTTTTTTTTAGGGATTATTATCAGGCGTGTGGAGTAAGGAAATTTGCCCACGGCTTCACCCTGCCGGGAATTGAACCCAAGTCGTGTTTGTAAGGCGAGTGATCTAATCACTAAAAAAAGTGATGATGGGAGCGGCGTGGGGTGAGAGTTTGGGGGGTGAGGATGATGATGGGGCTAGGGTTGGTGGGGGGAGGGGGGAGATGATGAAGGTGACTGGAGGCTCTGGCCGCTCCCAGGGGCCCAATAAACAAGGCGGCCACACCCACCAGGGACGCACTGCGCGGCGTAGTGTGCGCGGGAGAGGCCGGGGCTGTGAGGGGAGAGGCCGGGGCTGTGCGGGAGGGGAGAGGCCGGGGCTGTGCGGGAGGGGAGAGGCCGGGGCTGATCGGGGAGAGGCTGGGGCTGTGCGGGAGGGGAGAGGCCGAGGCTGTGCGGGAGGGGAGAGGCCGAGGCTGTGCGGGAGGGGAGAGGCCGGGGCTGTTCGAGAGGAAAGGCCGAGGCTGTGCGAAAGGGGAGAGGCCGAGGTTGTGTGAGGGGGGGGGTGAGGCCGGGGCTGTGTGTGAGGGGGGGTGAGGCCGGGGCTGTGTGAGGGGGGGTGAGGCCGGGGCTGTGTGAGGGGGGGTGAGGCCGGGGCTGTGTGAGGGGGGGTGAGGCCGGGGCTGTGTGTGTGAGGGGGGGTGAGGCCGGGGCTGTGTGTGAGGGGGGGTGAGGCCGGGGCTGTGTGAGGGGAGAGGGGCCGGGGTCGGGTCCATGCCGCTATGCTGAAGTGTATGCCGCTCTGGCGGTGTAACCGTCACGTTGAGTGTGTGGACCGGCGGCACTGCTCGCTGCAGGCCGTCCCCGAGGAGATCTACCGCTACAGCCGCAGCTTGGAAGAGCTGCTCCTGGACGCCAACCAGCTACGGGAGCTGCCCAAGGTAATGGGGTCCAGGGTTGGGAGAGAAAGAGGTGCAGTCAGTGAGAGAGAGAGAGAGTCAGGGAGAGGGGGGGAGGGGGGGGGGCAACAACAATAACAACATTAAAAAAAATGCAAAATACAGCAGATGCTGGAATTTTTAAACAAACAGAAATCGCTGGGAACACTCAGCAGGTCGGGCAGCATCCATGGAGAAACGAAAAGTGAGTCAACGTTTTGGTTCCACGACCCTTTGTCAGAACTCAAAACAACAAAATTACACTCGTATAGCACCTTTCACGTCAGGAGGACGTCCCAAAGTGCTCAACGGTCAATGTTTCAGACCCGAGCTGGGGTCAGGGATGGGGAGGGTGGAGGGAAAGGGGGGGAATTTGGGGTGATCGATGGGTCTTGAGACGGGGCTCGAAGGATGCCAGGAAGGGAGTGAAGCGGAGGGACTGCAAGATGGAGTTCTAAAGGTTGGGGGGCAGAATAGCTGAAGGCTTGCCTGCCAATGGTGGGGCAGGTGAGTCGGGGACATGGAGCAGGCTGGAGGCCTCTGAGCGGAGGGGGTGGGCAGGTTGGTAGAGGGTTAAGAGGTTGCAGAGGTAGGGGGAGCGAGGCCATGGAGGGCTTTGAAGGTGAGTACCAGGATCTTGAATTGAAAACTCTGGGTGATGGGGAGCCAATGGGGTTGGGCGAGAATGGGGGAGATGAGGTCACGGAGCGCCACTGAGTTATGGATGATCTACAGCCTATGCAGGAGGGAGTTGGGAAGGATTGAGAGGGGTGCAAGAGTTGAGAGAGGGGGTGTGGGGATTAGAGGATCAGCGTTTAGGGAGGGAGAGGGGGGCAGGGTGTGAGAGGGGGTGGGCGGGAGGAGAGGGAGGGTGAGGGGTGAGGCGCAGGGGCTGAGTGAGTGGGAAGCAGGAGTGGGAAAGAGGGGGATAGGGTGAGAAGGGGGCTGGGCGATGAGAAGAAGGGGAAGTGGGGTTGGGTGGGAAAGGGTCAGGGAAAGGGTGGATGGGGGGCACTAGGGAGAGTTAGTGCAGCAGTGAGAGGGGAGAGAGAGGGTCGGGGGAAGCTTCCTTACTCCACAGATCAGCCTTGATCTAACAGATGAAGGGAGAGAAAGGGTCAGGGAGGGGGTCGGGGGAGAGAGGGTCGGGCGGGGGTGAGATAAGGGCGGTGGTGGGGAGGGAGAGAGGGTCACGAGGAAAAAGGGTCATGGAGGGATTCAAGGGAGAGGGATAAGGGGCAGTGGTGGAGAGAGAGAGCGTTAGGAAGGATATGGAGGGGCAGTAGGAAGAGAATTGGGGGTGGGGAGAACAGAGGAACTGTGGGAAGGGGGAGAGATTTAGGGAGGGTGCTTGGTGGGTGGGTGGGAGAGAGAGAGAGATGGGTTGTATTGGGCTCTGCCACGCAATACTTCATGTACATCTCTGTATTTTTGTCTCCATTCCTATCTATTGTGAAACGCTCTGAGACGCCGTCTGGCGTGAAGGGCGCTATAAAAAATCTAAGTTCTTGTTATTATTGTATCTACTTGCCTGTTTGTCCATCTCTCTTTCTCCCCGTGTGCGTTTGTGTATTTCTATCTTTCTGTCCCTGTCGCTCCCGCTACCTATTTATAAATCTCTTTCTGTGTTGTGCTGTAGTTTCTTGGGCCTCAGACAGACAATGGTGGGCTGCTTGCTGTCCCTGACTGCTGGGATCAGATCTCTCACTCTGACGTCTGCTTCAGTTCAGTGACTTTGAACAGCAGCTGCTTACACACAGCAAGTCTTGCAGTGTGCTGTGAGGACAATGCTGGCTTTTCTCTCATGCACATCATTTGTATTGCAAATAATCAGTGTGCCTGAGGCTCAGAGAGCAACTCTCTCTGGCTTTGGGCAACTTAGGGGAGGTGGGAGGTGGAGGGGCTGTGGGTGGAGGGGTGAGTGGAAGATGGTGCGGGCTGGTGGTTGGGTTGTGTGTGGGGATGTGAGTGGGAGGGTGGTTATGCTAGTGGGGGGGTAGGAGGATTGTTGTATGTGAGGGTGGTTGTGGGTGAAATGAGTAGTTGGGTGGTTATTGGGTAAGTCAATGGGATGGTGGTTATGGGGAGCTCATTGCCATGCAGACATCTCCTCTTTGGCCACAGCCTCTCTTCCGATTGCTGAACCTGCGTAAACTGGGCCTGAGTGACAATGAGATCCAACGCCTGCCCCCGGAGGTGGCCAACTTCATGCAACTCGTGGAGCTCGACATCTCCCGCAATGGTAAGTTACTCCTCTCTCTCTATCACCTATCTCTGTCTTATATTAGAGTACTGTAGCCTAGTGATATGAGCATGCCCCTCGCTGACATGAGAACCCTGGCTTGATTCCCAGGCAAGGCGAAACATTGGGCAAGTTTACTTTCTCAACAGATCAGCCTTGAGCTAATAGAATAGTGGAACATTTATAAATCACTCTTTAGGCCTCAGCAGGAGTGTTTTGTCCAATTTGGGCACCACACTTTAGGTAGGTTGTTGGAGAGGGTGCAGAGAAGATTTGTAAGAATAATACCAGAGATGAGGGACTTCAGTTATGTGGAGAAGCTAGGATTCTTCTCCTTAGAACAGAGAAGGTTGTCAGGAGATTTAATAGAGGTGTTTAACAACAACACAATTACATTTGTATAGTGCCTTTCACATTGGGAGGATGGATTCACTCTGGATAGTTTCACTTTTACTCTGCAGAGCTAGGGGTAGGGATTGGGAAGAGTGGAGTTCCAGAGGGTGGGGGCAGAATGGCTGAAGGCCTGCCCACCAATTGTGGGGTGGGGGATGTGAGGCTGGCCAGCAGGAGGCTACTGAGCGGAGGGAGTGGGCAGGTTGGTAGGTCATGTTCAAAATTATGTGGATTTTTGATAAGAGTTTGGGGGGAAAAACTGCTTCCTCTGGCGAGTGGATTGTTAACCAGAGGACACAGATTTAAGATAATTGACAAAAGTACCGAAAGGAGGAACAAGGTGATTTTTTTTTTACCCAGAGTGTTGTTGCGGTTGGAATGCACAGTTTGAAAAGTAAGTGGAAGCAGATTCAAAATGGAATTAGGTAGTACTTAAAAGGGAAGAATTTGTAGGGCTATGGAGTAGCATTGGGCAAGTGGGACTTAATGGTAGTCTTTCAAAGAATCATCACAGGCACGATGAGTCAAATGTGCTTTAAGATTCTATGAGTCCTGTAGCTTAGTGATTAGAGTGTTCGCCTTGCAAGTTGGAGGACTCTGACTTGATTCCAGGTAGTGCGAAACATTGGGCAAGTTTCCTTACTCCAGATGCCTCTGTTGACCTAACAGTAAGTAGGAACTTGGTTGTTTGTCAATTGGAGTATCGCTTTTCTTGGAGTAATAAGTCCTTCAAAGGAAATAAAATAACTAAATATATGACTGTTTGTGAGACACTGCGGTGCATAATTGGCTGCCGTGTTTTGCCCACAACATATAGTCAATTCACAATAGAGTATATTCTGTGAGGTGTCTTGGAAAGACATGATCAGGCGCTGCATCAAATGCGAGGATTATTAGTATAATTTAAGTGTCCTAAGTCGCTGCCCTGTATGGGGAATGTTATATAAGTGAAAGTTGTTCAATGAACAGGCTTGAGGGGCTGAAACGCTTACTCCTGTCCCCTGTCTCTTTTTCAATTCCCTGTCTTTCTCCTCTTTCCCCCTTCCTCTATCATTCTTTCTGGTTCCCCCACATTTTCTTTACCCCTTTTGTGTCTGTTTTTAGCTGTCTCTACTTTGCCTTCACAGATATTCCAGAAATCCCAGAGAGCATTAAATTCTGCAAGTCCCTGGAGATAGCAGATTTCAGCGGGAATCCTCTCTCCAGGTGCGCTGCCTTCTCTGTCTTATCTGTTTGTTCGTCCCTGTGAACTCAGTTAGCCCTGGCTAACTCTAATGCAGTGCTGGGAGTGTAGTGGAGTGCTGATGGTGTGCTACATTGTAAGAAGTGCTGTCCTTCGGGTGAAACTTTAAATTGAGGTCCTGTGTGTGTTTGTTCAGATAGATGTTAAAGATCTCATGGTTCTAAAAGAATATCCTGCCCAACAGTCCCCAAATAAAATCGGTCTCTCATTCTATGACTGTTTGTGGGACATTGCTGTGCACAGTTTGGCTGCTTCGTTTACCCACAAAATATACAATCAGTACACTTAATATTCACAGTATATTACGTGAAGCAGTGCACAAATCTCGCCTCCCCACATTTTGGTTCTCGTCAACCTGCGCCTTATGCTCAGGCATGTATGATTGATGTGAAAGGCACTGTATTAAATGTAAGAATTATTATAAGTGCAACGAGATTTACTTCATGTTGTTTTCATGGGGGAGACAGTAAACAGTGTCTCTTTGGGGCGGAGGTTAAGCAGAGTATCCTTGGAGCTAACGTGGTGACGTGCTAAGCAATTGAGTCTACTCTCTGTGGTGGTCTCTACTCTTGTTTCTTGAGTCAGGCAGGTCCACCGTATTCCAGGGCACTGCTGATGACAGCACAGTCCAGCTCTGCTTGTCAACAGGACTTGGAAATGCAGACCAGTCACTGGGGGCAGGGAATCTTCACACTCAGCTCCTGTTAACCCTACCGGGTTAACCCAAAGCCCTAACGGGTAGGGTGACTTAATTTGGGGGGGAGGGGGATGTTAGCCGGGTGTTTGACACATACGGAAACCTGTCTCCGTGCTTAAGTATCCAACCAAACTGAGATCTCCATGCATCCCACCTGCACATGGAAATCCCAGATATAGATTGTTGGAACAGAATGCACAATCTCTCCCTGGAGGGTCACATCCTGCTTACCTAATTCTGGAGAGTATTAGGAGCAGTTTGGCAAGAGCCAAAGCTTGGGGACTACAGAGTGTTGAGGTTCTGCTGGAGTCTTACCAGCTAAAATTGCTTAGCTTGCCATTGATATCTGTCTGGCAAACCTTCCAGCCGCTTGTCCAGCTTGGAACATCCTACCCATTAGGGCTTTGGCTTGCAGGGTTAACAGGAGCAGACAGGGATGATTCCCATTGACTGGTCTGCCCTTCCAAGTTCTGCCGTTGAGTCAGGCTGGCTCTGCTGTCATCAGCAGCGCCCAGGATTACTGCGGACTGGTCTGGCTCAGGAACTGGACTACCAGAAACCGCCCCAGATGGCTGGCTCCAATCCAACATTCCATTGCTCAGAGTTCAGTTCCAAGGACACACATCCTGGACTTTGCAGATATTGGAGGAAGCCTCTCCCTGCATTTCCAGGAGCTTAGATCCATAAAAGAGGATTGTTTGCCTCAGGCTTGACCTGCATTAGGACCTTGCTGTCCTTGAAGAGCATCCTTCACCACTTCTCAGTGTGGTCCTTCAGAATCATGATTCTGCACTTGGGGCCACCACCACCATGTCCCACTGGTTGGTCTAGTGTTCAGGATGGCAGGTCCAGTGCAGAAGGTCCTAGCTGATCAAGCAGCGGGAAAGCTTGCCAGGCTGGGCCTCTCAATGTCAAGCTGTGTGGTTAATTTTGGTTAGACTCCAGTAGTCGAGCCTCTGCATGCTTTGGCTCTCACCAACCTGTACCTAATGCTCAGGCATCAGGCAAATAAACTGCCAGATTTGGAAGCCTATTCCAGACACAAGGAAATTTCACCTCTGTTTGTTGTCGTGTCAGTCTGGTTTGGATACTTTAAAGCACAGTGATGAGTTTCAACATGTCAGGCACCTGGCTGACCAATAACACTGTGATGTAGTGTAGTATTTTCACTCTTTGCAGGCTCCCTGATGGATTCACACAGTTACGGAGCCTGGCACATCTCTCCCTCAATGATGTCTCCCTACAGTCCCTGCCAAACGATATCGGAAAGTAAGTGACACCCTCATCAAAAGTCTTATACAGTGGCTATGATCTGTGCTGAGCTGACCCTCTCCTCTTAGCCTCTCAGCCCCAGACTCAGTGCCCCAGTGACAGTCATGAGTCCTGTGAGTCATGAGTCAGCTGAACGGGGAGTGTCTGTGTAGGGACAGAGGGGTCTGTATGTGGGGGGCCGGAGCTGGTCGATGTTTGTGCGGGGGGGTGGGTGTGGGGGCTGCTGGTTGGTGTTTGTGTGGGGTGGGGAAAGTTGATATGTATGGCAGGCAGAGCTAGTCTCTGTGTGTATGGGGCTGGTTGGTAGGTAGGGCGGTGCTAATCAGTATGTGGGGTGGGTGGCAGGCTGATTGGTGTGTGTGTGTGTGTGAGGTGGGGCTGGTTGGTTTGTGTGTGTGGTGGTGCTGGTTATGGGAGGCGGGGCTGATCAGGGAGCGGAGTGACCTGTTTTCTTTCATTGCAGTTTAGCTAATCTGGTGACTCTGGAATTAAGAGAGAATCTCCTGAAGTCTCTACCAACGTGAGTAATTGTGGCCACATTCCTCAGATACTGCTCCTCCCTCTACCCCCCCTCCCCCCCCCCCCCCCCACCCACCAGCACATCTCCCGGCATGGCACCCCTCTGAAATGGGGCATATTAAATGGCAGATGGTGGTTGTGGGGTGCTGAATGTTTTCTCATTTTCTAGGTCTCTGTCCTTCCTGGTGAAGCTGGAAGAATTGGATTTGGGAAGCAATGAACTGGAAGTTCTGGTAATGATCCTGACTGGGTCTGAGGGAGATGTGAGGGGCAGACTGTTGAATTCTTACCGCTCCTTGTGCTTTGAAATATCTCATGGTGCTTCACTCTTGGGAATTCTAGATATGGGTTTAAAATTGACATAAATTGACATAAATTCTTTTGAATCCTTGGGACGTCCTCCCAATCTCAAAAACACTATATTAGTGTAATTTGTTGATTTTTGTGAGTAAACTGTTTGCACTGAAGGGTGGGTTGGTAACCGGGGGACATAGATTCAAGATAATTGGCAAAAGAACCAGAGAGGAAATGAACAGAATTTATTTTTCTGCCGGTACAGGCACGACGGGCCGAATAGCCTCCTGTTGTTCTGTAATATTAAATGATTCTATCATTCTAAATATATCTCAAGACATTGAATAGAGAATAAAAGTAAAAGTAGCATTTAATTTCTACAGGAATTGGGTATCTTTCATCTCAAAAATGCACGGAGAGGGACAGCATAGTTTCACACTGTGTCCAGGTTCAAGCTCCCCATTTCAGAGATGACAGCATAGTTTCACCCCATTAATTCAAGGATACAAGTTATGAACATGATGAAAGGCTCAAAAACATTAATGAGCTTTGTTTTGAACATAGTCCTTCAAGCTCAACATGGGGTGCTTAAAAACTGAACCCTGCTGTGGTAAATCAAAGTCCTGATAACAATCGGCAGTCATTGACCTCGCTCACCAGGGGACGCACCATGTCCTGACCTCTGCTCTACGTCATCAGATCACGGTGATGTCATTTCCTGTGTGCTGGCCAGGAAGCGATGGCAGTAGTCACTCAACAATGCACAGGAAATGGTCCAGCAGGTTTTGTAAGGAAAGTCTCTTATCAGATGTGTGATTTAGTGAGTACTACCATCACTTTAAGATTGTTAGAAAATGGGGAGCTTAGGATAGATGTTTTCACATGTGCCTAGATAGCATGCTTTCTCAGTGTACATCAACAATTCCTGTTCTGTTATTTTCAGCCAGACACACTTGGAGCGTTGCCAAATCTTCGGGAGTTGTGGCTGGACAGGAACCAGCTCACTGCACTGCCAGTGGTAAGAGATCACACTTTCCTCTGACCCCCACCATCGTTGAACATCTCAATTGGTGCCAACACCCCTCCCTACCTGTGCCCACCCCCGAATTGAGCTGTGCTATACTGAGTTATGTTGCTTTGTGCTGAGCTGCGCTGCGCTGAGATGCGCTGAGCTGTGTTGAGTTGAGCTGCGCTGTGTTCAGCTGCGTTGAGTTGCGCTGTGCTGTGTTGTTTTGACCTGTGTTGAGTTGCACTGCGATGTGTTGAGCTGCGTTGTGCTGTGCTGCGTTGAGCTGTGTTGTGTTGAGTTGAACTGTGTTGTGTTGAGCTGCGCTGCGTTGAGTTGAGACTCAAGACGCCGTGGAGGGTGCTATATAAATTGAAGTTGTTGTTGAGCTACGCTGTGTTGAGTTGAGCTGCGCTGTGTTGGGCTGTGTTGAGCTGTGTTGTGTTGAGCTGTATTGTACTGGCTGTGCAGGAGCTGGGGAACCTAAGGCGGTTGGTGTGTCTGGATGTGTCTGAGAACAAACTGGAGGAGCTGCCGAATGAGATCAGTGGCCTGATCGCTCTCACTGATCTCCTCATGTCCCAGAACCCACTGACCACTGTGCCCGATGGCATTGGTAAGGCTCGGGGGGTGAGGGTCCTGCTGGCAAGGGCAGGACTGAGGTGGAAGGGAGGGTATGAGTAGAGGGAGGGGTTGCAGGGGTAAGAATAACATGACTACAGGGAAGGGATGGTGGTGGTGGATGGTGGAGGCACTGTGGGGGGGTAGGGAGGTTTGGTTGAGGGGGAGTACCGTATATCTCCACGTATAAGGCGCACTTTGTTTTCAGGTCGGAAGATCTCGAAAGTTGGGGGTGTGCCCTATATGCAGATACAAGAAATTTTGAGCCTCGGAAATACAGTAAACGGGGGGGCGGCCGGCGCGCTGTCAGCCGGGGTTTGGTCAGTGTCCGGCGGGGGTTGGGGGGAGCGGGTGACGGGGCTTCAGCCTCGGCCGCCTGGGCAGCGGCAGCAGCAGCGGACTTCAGTGCTGTGCTTACCTTCTGCCGAACCCAGTCTGCCTGCCTCACTCCCTCCCTGCCTGCGTGCCCTCCCTCCCTCCCTCCCTGCCTGCGTGCCGACCTGCCTCTCTCCCTCTCTCTCTCCCAGGCTGCCGACCTGCCTCTCTCCCTCTCTCTCTCCCGGGCTGCCGGCCTGCCTCTCTCCCTCTCTCTCTCTCCCGGGCTGCCGGCCTGCCTCTCTCCCTCTCTCTCTCCCGGGCTGCCGACCTGCCGCTCTCCATCCCTCCCTCCCTGCCTGCGTGCCTGCCTGCCTCTCTCTCTCCCAGGCTGCCGGCCTGCCGCTCTCCCTCCCTCCCTCCCGGGCTGCCAGCCTGCCGCTCTCCCTCCCTCTCCCCTCACTGCCTGCGTGCCTGCCTCTCTCTCTCCCTACCTACCTGTCTCTCCTGTCTCTCCTCCCTTCTGCCGCCAATATCATTGAAAATGCTTCCGTTTTTTTTCACCAAGAAAAGGTAAAAAACGGGGGGTGCGCGTTATACGCGGAGATATACGGTAGTTGCGCTTGAAAGTGCGGAGCAGGTGGGGGGGCCTGGGGTGGGATCGACCAGCAGGGGCTGCTCTGGAAAGAGTGGGACTCAGGGTGGGGCCGATAGGATCAGGGTGGGGTGAGCGGGTGGGACTCCAGGGACAAGAAGGTAGGGCAAGTAGGGAGCAGGGTTGATTGGGAGAGGGTGGAGCAGCAGACAGTGGCATACATACACACACACACTGATGCTTGCTCTGTACACAGGCCAGCTGAAGCAGCTCTCTATCCTGAAGGTGGATCAGAACCGCCTGAACCACTTACCGGAGACCCTTGGGGACTGCGGCAACTTGACTGAGCTCATCTTAACTGAGAACCTGCTAACGGTGAGAGCTGGCAACCAGCACCCCCCCATGCATCTTTGCCTCACCCCCCCCCCCCCCCCCCCGCCTCCCTCCCTCCCTCCCAGCCCACCGTCGCTCTTCCCAGCCACCATCCCTTCTCCCCCCCGCTGTCTCTCTTGCCCCCCACCCCCCCTTTCCCCCGTCGTCTCTTCCCCATCTCGTCCTGCACTCCCCCGAGGGAGAGGGCATGAGAGAGCACGCAGGATAGAACGAGAGGCATTGTCCTCCTGTTTTACTCACTAATGCTTACTGCTCCCTCCCTCTGTCATTGACTGTCTGCCCACTGCACTGAGCTACTTCTCTCTTGGCATCCCCAGTGTCTGCCCAAGTCTCTAGGAAGGTTGAAGAAGTTGACTAACCTGAACGTGGACAGGAATCGATTGCAGTGGCTTCCCCCAGATGTGGGGGGTTGCAGCAGCCTGAATGTACTGAGTCTCCGAGACAACCGGCTCACACACCTCCCTGCGCAGTTGGCCAATGCCACCGAGATTCACGTGCTAGACGTGGCTGGCAACCGGTGAGTGAATGCGGCTTGTCCGTCCGACTGTCTGTATGTCTCTTGAGTGTCTGTGTCACTGAGTGTGTGTCTGTGTCACTGAGTGTGTGTCTCCTCTGGCTTCTCCAGGCTGCAGAACTTGCCATTCGCTTTGACCAATCTGAACCTGAAGGCCTTGTGGTTGGCTGAGAACCAGTCACAGCCGATGCTGAAATTTCAAACTGAGGATGATGAAGAGTCTGGTGACAAAGTGCTGACCTGCTACCTGTTGCCACAGCAGCCCTCGCCCAGCCTAGGTGAGACCCTGACCATGACCACAGCATCCCTCGCCAAGCTCAGGGGAGACCCTGAACCTGACCTTTACGTGGGGTCCTGGGGAACAAGGATGGAAGTGGGGAGATTGGTATTTTGGGGCATGGGATTTCTGTGAGCAGAAGGGAGGTGCTGTGTGCTTGGTTGTTGATCGTCACTTGATGTTCACTGGTTGCAGAGAATCTCCTGAACGACAGCATGGAGGAGCAGTGGCCGGAGCCCAACCTGAACCGTGTCAGTGTGATCCAGTTCATAGAGGAGCCACGTGAACCCGAGCAGGAGCAAGAGGAGGCAGACAGGAGGGTGAGAGGGAGTGGGAGCGGAGCAGAATGATGGGGTGAGAGAGAGGGAGAAGGGTTGTGGGAGAGGGAGTGGCATAGCAGAAGAAGAGGGGATTGGCAGAGAGTGAGAGGGGGTGATTTGTGGGTAGTGGGACTCTGATTAGTGGGGGAGTGGGGGTGATTAGGAGGGAGTGGGAGTGATTAGAGGGGAGTGGGGCTGATTTGGGGGGAGTGTGGGGTGATTTGGGGGGAACATGGATGTGATTTGGGTGGGTCTCTCATATGCTCAGTGCTGTGTGTAGGGACGGCTGCAGAGAAGGGCAACCCCACACCCCAGTGAACTGAAAGTAATGAAACAGGCAATTGAGGATCGAAGAGGAGAGACACTCACTAACAAAACCCAGGAGCTGCCCGAGTCCCCTCCCACACAGGTACATGAGGCCTCATTCATGATCAGTGTTGCACGCCAGCCACACTCATACTCACTCGCATGTCAATTATACTGACAGGGTATACCAATCTCACTCTCAGTCACACTTGCACTTTCATACCTCTCTGACTTGCTTACCCCCTAACCCATAACCTGCTCCCTCTGCTCGACTGGTTCTGCATGTCCCTCGTGTCCTCTGTTCCACCATCAGCTTCCTCACTTTTAGCCACTATACCCTGAAACTCTGGAACATTCTTTCTCTATCCTTCCACCTTTCCTGACCATCTTTAGACCTTCCTGTTCGATTGTGGTCAGCTCCCCCCAGCTCGGTATCGTGGTCCGCTATTGTCAATATGATAGTGATCTTTGCATTTGATATAGTGCCTCATCATGTATTGGAGACGTCTCAAAGCGCTTCACTGGATATACTGTAAAGTGAATTGACTAAATTTTGTGGGCAAAATGTGGCAGACAATTGTGCACAGTAGTGTCCCACAAACAGTTGTGGATTACATGATTGAATTTTTTTTTAGCAAATGTTAACCCCGAAAAAGTGATCCACTAATAGACTAAACACTGGGTTCCTACTTACTGCTCGATAAACAGAGGCATGTGGAGTAAGGAAACTTACCCAACACTTTGCCTTGTCTCGGGATCGAACCCAGGTAGTCTCGCTTGCGAGACAAGTGCTCCAATCACTAAGCTACAGTACTCTACAAGCACTCTAGGACGTTACCTTGCGCTAGGGGTGCTGTATAAATGCAAGATGTTATTCTTGCACATGCTCTGAACCAATCCTTACCTGAATTACATTGGCTATCTAGAGGCTGAGTGATCCGAGCCAAGAATCGCACGTATCCAACGGCGAGTGTTTGGGAGATGTGGACCTGTCGGAGCTGGGAACTCGAGTCCAGGAGAGCAAACAACAGGCTAGCCACAGTGGCCTGGCACAGGAAAGTATGGAGCTGGCTGCCCATAGTGTGAAGGCACAGGAGAGCACAGAGCAGGCTGCCCACAGTGCTCTGGCACAGGACCAGGAGGATGATGATGATGAGTTGGAGGACTACACTGAGGTACGTGTGTGCAAATAAAAATATTGTATGAACACATTCATAGAAATAGGAGTAGGGCATTCAGCCCCTCATTGCCTAGTCTGCCATTCTATTAGATCAGTCATTTACCCGCCCTTGACCATTATCCCTTGATACCCTGATCTAACAAGTATCTATTCGCCTCATTTTAAAAATGTGAATAGATTCAGCATTCACAGCCTTTTGGGGAGAGAGTTGCAGATTTTCACTAACCTTTGGGTGAGAAACTGCCTTCTGATTTCAGTCCTAAATGGAGTAAGAAGCACTATTAAGGTTAAGATGATGCCCTTTCTAGATCCCCCTCCAGAGCAAGTAGTTCCAGGGCTTGGAAACCATCTTGATCAGTTTACAGAGAGCTAAGCAGCTGTGGCTCAAGCTCTGCACCTCCAACTGATGGGAACCATTGCTCAAAGGATACAACAATCACTTCCAGCCCTTCATGCGGTGCAGCAACTTGGAGCTATTAACAATGATGGAGCTTGACGCTGACCCAGAGAAAGAGAGTGTAAGTGATCTAGGCTGGGTCAAAGAGAAAGGTCTTTAGGTGCGATCTGAAGACGGCCAAGGAGGGGGTAAACTTGAAGGATTGAGGCAGAGTGAGGGCCTGTGCTTCTCAATGTCAAGGCTATTCTCCTTAGGATGGAAGTAAGTTGGAATCGACGGTCTATAGTCCAGTTTCTGAGCAAGGTAGATCCGCAGTACTACAGGACACTGCTGATGACAACCTGGCTTAATCGCAGGACTTGAAAGGGCAGATCAGTCACTGAGTCACCCAACAACCACAACAACAACAACAACTTAAACTTATAAAGCGCCTTTCACGTCGGGAGGACGTCCCAAGGCGCTGCACAGGAGGCGTGTGACCCGAGCTGGGAGGGGAGTGTTCGGGAAGGGGTGAAACACGTAGGGGAGGTCGAAAAGTTCGGGGGGGGAACAAAAGGCACGGTCGAAGAGGAAAGTCTTCAAACCGGCTTTGAAAGAGGAAAGGGAAGAAACAAGGCGGAGGGATTGGGGGATAGGATTCCACAGGGTGGGAGCGGAGAATCTGAAAGCCTGGCCTCCGATGGTGGGGCGGTTCGGGCGGGGGGCTTGGAGCAGGCCAAGACCTGCTGAACGGAGGGTCCGGGTGGGCTTATAGGGGGAAAGTAAATCGATTAAGTAGGGCGGGGCAAGGCCATATAAGGCCTTGAAGGTGAGGACGAGGATCTTGAACTCGATCTTCTGGAGGATGGGGAGCCAGTGGAGACGGGCGAGGGTGGGGGTTATGTGGTCGCGGTGGCGGGTGCGGGATAATACACGGGCTGCAGAGTTTTGGATGACCTGCAGCCTGTGAATGGAGGAACTGGGGAGGCCGACGAGGAGAGAGTTTCCGTAGTCCAGCCGTGAGGTGATGTGTGCATGCACGAGTGTTTCGGCAGCATGGGGGGTGAGGTAGTTGCGGAGCCTGGCAATGTTGCGTAGGTGGAAATAAGCGGTGCCGGTCAAGGCGCGGATGTGGGGGAGGAAGGAGAGTTTATGGTCGAACGTGATGCCGAGGTTCCTGACTGGCTTTGTGAGGTGGAGAGTACAGCCTTGGATGTTGAGGCTGGCAGCGCCCGATGTGCGGAGGCGCTGGCTTGAGCCAATCAGGAGGGCCTCGGTCTTGCTCACGTTCAATTGGAGGAAGTTGTCCCTCGTCCAGGACTCAATGTCGGACAGACATGCTGTCAGAACATCGATGGTCTGGGTGTTGAGGGATGAGGCAGAAAGGTACAGCTGGGTATCGTCCGCATACATGTGGAAATTTACCCCATGTTTGCGGATGACATCGCCCAGAGGGAGCGTGTAAATGGTGAACAGAAGCCACTCAGCTTCTGTTAATTCTGAATGGATACCAAGGGGTAGGGTAGTCCGAGGTGGACAAGAGGAGGGACAGTGATTTCAATAGCAAACTACAACGACAACAACTTGCATTTTTATAGAAAACTTCTCATGGGCAGCGTCTCAGAGTGCTAAACTGTGGAGTGGGGGTGGGAGGTCAAAGAGAAGATCTTCAGGTTTGATCTGAAGATGGGCAAGGTGAAGCGATTGAGACGGAGGTTCGGGATGTAGTGTGGACACTAATGGTGGAGAGGAGGGGACAATATGGGGAAGCTGTCCAGGTTTATTTGGTTCAACTCCAGCAGTTATCCCCAATATGTATTCTGGGGTGACTGAGCCTTGGGTCTTGGAAACCTGTGCCTAATGCTAATACTTTGTGTAATTAGGTATGCAGTCTGGGAAGGGAGACTGCACACACCATTCGAAAACGCAGGAATTTCCATGTGTATGTGACTTGTGGGAACTCTGACTAAAACAAAGCGTTAGTGAGGCTGTGTGTGTAGAGGTGGGAGGAGCTTGTTTGTGTGTGGGCGAGGGGTCTCTATGTGTGGGGAGAGTGGGTAGTGTGTGGGGGGAGGGGCAGTGTGTGTGGTGGGGGGTGTGGGGGGAATCGAGCTGTCGCTGAGCTGTTCTCTGTGTCCCCACAGTTGACAGTCCGTTTTTCTGAGGATACGGTGCAGCGCAGTGAGGAGGAAGAAGATGGGCCTCCCATCCTCGAGAAACAGCGGCTGATGAGGAAGGACACACCACACTACAAGAAACAGCTGAAGATCTGCAAGCTGCCCAAACCCGAGGCCGTGCTCGCCATGCTGAATGCTGCCCAGCCCAGCCAGGGACAGGGAGAGGACCAGGGCGAGGCCGAGAGCCTGGGCCAGCCAGCCATCCACAACCCTGAGGAGGAGCAGGAGGAGGAGGAGCAGGAGGAGGAGGACACAGATCACAGGATGTCACAGCCCCCCGTGAAGGTAGGGATGGGGGTGGACGGGCTGAGGGAGGGGGGTTAGGGGGGGCGGTGTTAGTCTCAGTTTGTTTGAGGGGAACGAGCTGTCAGTGTCACTGTGTGTGAGGGGAGAGGGCTGTTGGTGTCACTGTGTGTGAGGGGAGAGGGCTGTTAGTGTCACTGTGTGTGAGGGGAGAGGGCTGTTAGTGTCACTGTGTGTGAGGGGAGAGGGCTGTTAGTGTCACTGTGTGTGAGGGGAGAGGGCTGTTAGTGTCACTGTGGGGGGAACGGGCTGATAATGTCATTGTTTGCTGTGTGTTGCCACTGTTTGCTGTGTGTTGCCACTGTTTGCTGTGTGTTGCCACTATTTGCTGTTTATTGTGACTTATGGACCTGCCGTGGTCAGTGCTTATTTTTATTGTAGATTATATGGGGATTTATTGCATGAACTAAACTGTATTGCTGCCTGTAACCTCCCCATTCCCCCCCCCCCCCCCCCCCCTTTCCCCATCTGCCTCCCCATCCTCGTACACACACAGCCACACTAACTCACAGATGACAGATGATGCAGCCCCCAGCTGTATTGTGGCACACATTCCCCCACTGGACATATGTGTGTACACACACACACGCAGTGTTCCACTGACCACACACACAGACACGCACACACAGGCACACAGACACGCACACACAGGCACACATTCCCACGCCAGACTCACACACACTACCCCACTTACAAATAGCACTGCACTTTCTTGTGAACACGTGTTAGCATGTGCACACAGTCTCAAGCCTTGTCTGATGCTTCTGCAATGATCACTGACAACAAACGTAGAAGTTCCTGTCCCCTGCTGAGCGAGCACTGCACTGAAACTGCACGTCCAAAATCCCTGAGTGTTTAACACCTTGGGACATCCTCCCAGCGTAAAAGGCGCTAAATGTCATTTTCTATTGTATTGTGTGGTCAGCGAGCGCTGCATTGAAACTGCACGTGTGGTGAGAGAAGCAGAGAAATCAGCTGATCTTTGTGAATTTCGGCCGTGATTGGTCAGCTGCTGTGGGCTTGGGCTGTTTTCCTCTCCGGCCATTCCTGTATCTTCATCTCTTGCCAACATGATTGTCCTCAACAACAGTGTGTGTGTTGCTTGTGGGTGTATCCATGTGCGTGTGTGCCTATGTGTCGGCATGTGTGTGTGTGCATGTGTATGTATGTCTGTGCTCATGCCTGTCTGTGTGCAGGTGCCTGCGTGTGGGTGCCTGTGTCTACCTGTTTCGGTTTTGTCTCTATGAATATTCTGTTTGTGTGCGCCTGTGTGAGTTTGTGTGTAGGTGCCCATGTGTGTGATTGTGTGTGAGTCAGTGTGTTAGGATGCATCAAACGCCCCTTCCGTCAGATTTTTTCTGTCCCTAGTCTAACAAGTTTCCATTTGTGTAGAAAACACCACCAGTAAAATCTTAGGTAATTTGAAGCTGGTTTAGGTGGGCCACCGTGTACTTGAAATGTTTAACTGCAAGGTTGCCAAATTTGGCAGGTTTGCAACTCAAATATTCAAACGTCCGGTGGCCCACATAAACAAATGTGAATTTTGCTGAAATTTTGCAGATGTTATTTTTCTACAAAATAGAAAATAGTGAATCTAGGGACAAGTCAAAAACAAACACTTTTAAGAATCATGGGGCGTTTGATGCACCCTAGTGTGTGTGTGTATGTGGTGTGCGTGTGTGTCGGTATGGTGTGTGTATGGTGTGCACTTGTGTGGATATGGTGTGCATGTGTGTATGAATTGTCTGTGGTGTGTGTGTATATATGGTGCGGTATGTATGGTGGGTGTGGCTGTGCCTGTCTGTGTGGGTGTCTGTGCCTGTCTGTGTGGGTGTCTGTGTGTGCCTGTCCATGTGGGCGTGAGTCTGCGTGAGCATGCCTGTCTGTGTGGGTGTGTGTCTGTGTGTGTGAGTGTGTGTGGGTGTGTGTCTGTGTGTGTGAGTGTCGCTCTCTGGTGAACGCTGTGCCACTAATCCGCATGCCTCTGCTGGTTCCTGTCCTAACAGGGGGTCTCCTTTGATCAAGTCAATAATCTGCTGATCGAACCTGCTCGAATTGAGGAGGAAGAGGTCTGTACTGTTCCTTTCAATATCAACAGCTGCATGTCCAGTCTGTACGTGGTGGGTTCTCTCTGTGTGTCAGGCTCACAGGCACTGCCCTCTGTGTTACCGGGCTGTGTTGCAGGAATGGGTGGAGGCGGAGGACATTTTGTCCATTATTGAGTGAAATATTGATGGTCACTGCTCTAACCCAACTGACCTAAACATTTAAACTGACTGTTTCCTCACCCACTTTTGGGGCCATCTCTCCCCACCCCCCTTTCCCCCATATAAACATTCCACACTCGCTGCCAGCATTCCCATAATCTTGTCATTACTCACGGCTTTGACATCACTGATATCAGGCTCGCTCAGTGGATAACACTCTTCCTAAGCACTCTTGAGACGCTGCCTGGTGTGGAGGGTATTAAATAAATGCAAGTTGTTGTTGCTGTTCCTCTCAGAAGGTTTAAGCCCAATTTATATAGCTCCCCCTCATGCAGGGTAGGGTCACAGAGCGCTTGACAGAGGCAGAACACAACCAGTGGGAGGTGACCATAGGCACGATTGAAGAGGAAGGTCTTCAGGTCAACCTGAAGATGGGGAAGGCAGGGGTTAAGCGGGGAGAGTGCTCCAGAGTTTTGGGGCATAGTGGCCGAAAGCACTCCCATCGATGGTGGAACAGAAGACATACAGGAGACCGGAGCCCATCGAGCGGAGGTAATGGGTATGGGGGCTAAGGAGGGCAGAGGCTTGGAGGTGGTAGGGCATCAAGGGATTTGAAAATGAGTGAGAGGATCTTGAAATTGACCACATCATGACCTGAACTCACTGGTCTAGGCTGACCCTTGAATGGAGTGATGGCTGTGTGTTGTGTTGTCATCTTTCAGATGAGAGATTAAACCATTCCCTCTGTGCCTTTTCCGGTGAACGTTAAAGATCAGCCACTCCTCACCTCAGGTGCTGACAACACTACCATTCTACCTCACATATCTAGTATTGAACCTTGGTGTTCTATCCATCTTTCAGCTGTCTCTTAAAGCCTACATCTGTGCTTTCCCCACCTCCACAATATTGTCCTCTTACACGATTGACTTTCGCTTCATGCATTCATCATGCCTAGGCTGAACTACACTAACTCCATGTCCCCCAGCCGTCCCAATTGTTCCCTCCACAAGTTGCAGATCATTTGGAACTGTAGCTCATATCACCTCTCACACCAAGCTCTGTGATCCTATCAGCCACGCCCTCGCCTTGCTCCATTGGCTTTGCATTCCGCAGAGGATAGAGTTCTGTAACCTATTAAAGCCTACCAACCTGTCCACTCCTTCTCTGCAGGCACAGATGTACTCTACGTAGCTCTTGTAGTTCAGTGGTTAGAGCACTCATCTTACAAGCGTGAGACCTGTTTTCGAATCTAGGCAGATCAGGGCAAACCCTTGGGCAAGTTTCCTTACTCCACACGCCTAATAATAATCCGTCCAAAATAACCACAATAATAAAATTGGTCATTTCAATCCATGACTGTTTGTGGGACACTGCTGTGTGCAATTGGCTGCTGTATTTCACCCACAAATATATAGTCAATTCACTTTACAGTATGTTCTGTGCAGCGCTTTGAGACATTGATAAAATGTGAAAAGCGCTATATCAAATGCAAGGATTATTATTAACACTGCCCAACCCACTATTGGCAGTTGGGTCTTCAGCCTGTCTACCCCCACCCTCTGGAACTCCATCCTGCAGCCCCTCAAACTCACTCCCTTCCTTGCCTCTTTCAAGGCCTGTCTCAAGACCTTACACTTTGACAGTGCCTTTAGTCACCCTCCTACCCCCACCCTCCATCCCGCAGCCCCTCCGCCTTGCTTCCTCTCTTTCCTCTTTCAAGGTCGGTCTCAAGACCTTCCTCTTCGACCGCACCTTCGGCTGCCCCACTAACTCTTCCCCCCTCTCACTCTCCTTCCCCCTCCCACTACTTTGACCCTCCTCCCCACCCCCACCCCCCGACCGAGTCCCGACCAGACTGTCCGCCGCTTTGGGACTTCCTCCCAACGTGAAAAGCGCTATATAAGTGCAATTTTGTTGTTGTTGTTCTTGATTTCCATCCTGGCAACCCTTTGACTGTCTTGGTCTGGGATACGTTGTAAGGTCCTGCTGACATGAGACAGTTACAGATTTCCATTATTCTTTGGTAAAACCCTCTTTACTTTCATTGCCAATCTTACTCAGTTGGTAGCACTCTTGTCTCTGAGTCAGCGGGTTCTGGGTTCATGTTGTGCCTTTGAACTCAGACCAGGTAGACACTCTAGTTCAGTGCTGTCTCTAGTTCAGTGCTGTCTCTAGTTCAGTGCTGCATTGTTGGATTGCTGTCATCACTCCATGGCTCAAAAAATCCTCTCTTGACACATCCGTGCTTTCAAAGTACCATCCCATCTCCCACCTGGATTTCCCTCCAATGTACTGGGATAAGTGATTGCTTCCCAAATTCGTCCTTTCCATTCCATTTCTACAACCCCCCACCACCACCATCCAGTTTCCACTCTGCCCTGGGGTGAGACTACCCTGGTCACCAATGGTATTGTGGGCCGGATCTATCACAAGGGTTCTCTCTGCCTCCTTGTTCTCTGCCACTTTGACACCTTCGATCCCTCTATCCTTCTCTATGCCTCCTCTGCTCTACCTTCTGTGTTCAGTCCTCTCGTTTCCCACTTTATCTCTTCAGAAGGCTTCTCCTCCCAACCCACATAGTCACATATGGCTTTCTTCAAGACTCAATCTTCACTCCTCCTCTTTAATATCTGCATGTTCTCACCCAGCGTTGTCATCTCAGATGTGGGGTTAACTTCCACATATATGTGGATGACGCCCAACTTTATCTCTGCCTCCACCCTCAACTCTAGGACCACTGTGACCGATTGACTGTCAGACATCAGGACCTGGATGAGAGCTAACTTTCTCCAATTGAGGGTTGACAAGGCAGAGACTCTCCTGCTTGGTTCCTGTCAGCGCTTCCTTATCTCAATCTACTTGGTTGCGCACCTCACGGAGCCAGTATGGAACCTCGGTGTCTTTCTTGTTTGACTCCCAACTGCATCAAACCATACATCTTGTTGAAAGTACAGCTCAAGACTTGGTCCTTTCAGTCGTCTTCTCCCACTCCTCCTCAGCTGCCTTCCCCAGTTCCAGGAGGCAAAAAAGATCTTAAAAATAAACTTAATTACCGATAAATACAAAATACTGATTGGAGGAGGCAGGCACACGTCCTCCATGGATTGGCTAGAATATGCCAAGCGGTAAGATTAAAGGGTGTCATTTAATTTGTTGCTCACTGGAAGTACAATATAATAATACAATTAGCATTTATTGTGGAATGCTGTAGCTCAGTGTTTAGAGCGCACGCCTCACAAGCGAGAGGACCTGGGTTTGATTCCTGGGCAGGGCGAAATTTGGGGGAAGTTTCCTTACTCCACGCGTCTCTGTTCAGCTAGCAGCAAGTAGGAATCTGGTTGTTAGTCAATTGGCAAATTGTTTCTGGGAGTAATAATCCCTTTTTAAAAAGTATTAAAAATTTGGTCACTCAATCCACGACTAGTGATGGGACTCTGCGTAACTGGCTGCAGCATAACAGCCATAAAATACAGTCAGTTCACTTTACAATATATTCTGTGGAATGCTTTGAGACATCTAAAAGATGTGAGTGATATGGTGGTGTATAAATGCAAGGGCTGTTAATATAAAGAGCCATTCAAGTTTAGAGGTTGTCCAAATCATTGTAGCAATCGCGTTACCACACTGGGGTGAGGGCAGGTTCCACCCAGTGCTCAAAAGGAAGGCCGTACGTGGAGTACATGTCGGGATGTGTCATGCCCAGGAGGCGGGCTGCCACCAACAAGGATGATGCCCAGTGTTAATGGGATGAGCTACAAGTAGAGATTAGACAAACTTGGCTTCATCTGCCTTAAAAAGAGACGTCTTAAGTGGGGGAACCTGTATACAAAATAGACACACTGTATACAGTACAGAGGCAAGCTGTATGCACACTCACTACAGTAAATAGACAGCTCTGTATACACATTGCCCTTTATACACACTGCGTGTGGCACAGAGAATACTTTGTATATATACAGTACTCACTATATAGAACAGATATGGACCTGTGGATGCATTTGATGTATACAAAGATACAGCCCTGAATGTGCACATAATAATCCTTTCATTTGATATTGCGCTTTATCATGTCGTTGAGACATCTTAAATCACTTTGGGATATACTGCAAAGGGAATTGACTGTATTTTGTGGATGATACAGATATAGCAACATATACACACTGTGTACAGTACAGACACAGCACATTGTATAGTAATAATACAGCCTTGTATACACACCCCTGTGTACAGTACAGATACAATCCTTTATACACACCTGTGTACATTACATATCCTCACTGTACATGTAGCCCTGTATTTACACACTGTGTATACATAGTTCTGTATATCTCACATTGCAGACTGCCTCATCACCCAGGAAACTCCTTCAAGTTCTTCACAAGATCATCATCACTTAAATCCATTCACAACACACTATGTCCAGAACCCGCCTGGCGTTCACATGCCAACCTGTCTTACCCCCCTGACCCCCTGCACGGCCTTTGCTGTGGGCTTTGTTTTGCTCGGGTGTGTGGTTTTCATGGGTGATCTGCAAAGCCTGTCGCTCAGTGAAGCTGTGTGTGTGAGAGGCTATGAGAGTGTGGGGCTGTGTGTAAGAGGCTGTGGGAGTGTGGGGCTGTGTATGAGAGGCTGTGGAAATGTAGGGCTGCGTGTGAGAGAAAGGCTATGGGGCTGTGTGTATTGGGAGGCTGTTTGTATGAGAGAGGCTATGGGAGTGTGGGATAGTGTGAGAGAGAGTCTATGGGAGTGTGGGGCTGTGTGGGAGAGAGGCTATGGGAGTGTGGGGCTATGTGTAGGAGAGAGGCTATGGGAGTGTGGGGCTGTGTGTGGGAGAGAGGCTATGGGAGTGTGGGGCTGTGTGTGTGAGAGAGGCTATGGGAGTGTGGGGCTGTGTGTGGGAGAGAGGCTATGCGAGTGTGGGGCTGTGTGTGTGAGAGAGGCTATGGGAGTGTGGGGCTATGTGTGGGAGAGAGGCTATGCGAATGTGGGGCTGTGTGTGTGAGAGAGGCTATGGGAGTGTGGGGCTGTGTGTGGGAGAGAGGCTATGGGAGTGTGGGGCTGTGTGAGAGAGGCTTTGCGAGTTTGGGGCTGTGTGAGAGAGGCTATGGGAGTGTGGGGCTGTGTGAGAGAGGCTATGCGAGTTTGGGGCTGTGTGAGAGAGGCTATGGGAATGTGGGGCTGTGTGAGAGAGGCTATGCGAGTTTGGGGCTGTGTGAGAAAGGCTATGGGAGTGTGGGGCTGTGTGAGAGAGGCTATGGGAGTGGGCTGTAGGTGAGAAAGGGTTTTGTGTGTTAGTCTGAGTGTGAGGGCTGTGTATATGCTGGTGGGAGTGAAGGCTGTGTATGTGGGGCTGGGTATGGATGAGGGATGTGTAAGTGAGGGCTGTGGGTGAGGTGTGGTTGTGATGGGTGTGAGTGTGGAACTGTGTGAGAGAGTGAGGGATGTATGTTAGTGTGTGAATATGAGGGGTGTGTGAATGTGGGCCATCTGAGGTGTGTGTGATGGGTTTGTGAGGGATGTGTGGGGTGTGTGAGTGAGAGTTCTGAGGGATCTGGTGTGTGAGGGTTGTTGTATGTGTGTGAGGGGTGTGTGTGAATGTGAGGGCTATGTGTGAGTGTTAGGTGTGAAGGCTGTGGTGTGAGGTGTGTTAGGACAATGTGTGGGGTGTGAGTGAGGGCTGTGTGTGAGTGTAAGGGCTATATGTGTGTTAGTGGGCTGTGTGTTAGTGTAAGTGAGGGCTGTGTGTGTGTTAGTGTGCATGAAGGTAGTGGGTGTGAGGGCCGCTGTGTCTTGCAGAGGTGTCTGCTTGTGAAATGCTGAGCTAAACTCCTCTTGTTGTGTCTGTAGCTAACACTAACAATCCACCGTCAGATCGGGGGCTTGGGCATCAGCATTGCGGGGGGCAAAGGCTCCACTCCATACAAGGGGGAGGACGAGGTAAGCACGTCTGGCTCTCGCAACACAGCAAGATCAGCCATCATTGTTCCCCTCTAGACTGCCCAGCCACACACACCTCCAGGTCAGGATTAGTGTCAGCGTAAAACTCCTTCTGCACTGTCACACTCCCAGGTCAGGGTTAGAGATGCAGAAAAGCTCCCTCTGCACTGATCGTCCACACTCCCAGGTCAAGGTTAGAGACACAGTAATGCTTCCTCTACACTGTACATCCATACTCCCAGGTCAGGATTAGAGACACAGTAAAGCTCCCTTTACATTGTTCACACTCCCTAGTTGGGGTAAGGCACAGAGTGACGCTCCCTCTAGTGGTGAACGATGACAATAGTGTCTTAATTCTGCTGTTTGTTGCAGGGAATCTTCATATCTCGAGTGTCTGAGGAGGGTCCAGCAGCTCGGGCGGGTGTGAGGGTCGGGGATAAACTCCTGGAGGTGAGAATCTCAACCGGGTCGCCCCCCCACTCCACACAAACGGTAATGTCCCTTGACGGGTTGATGAGGCATTGTCCGTCTCGGACAGGTTAACAACAGATTGAACAAATTTCTGTTTGCAGACGATATTGTGCTGCTGGCCTCTCACCTGGTCACCTTTTGTGTTGCACTTACTTGTCTAGTGGGACCTGGTAGTAGATGCTCCCAAGTAGTTCTGCAAAGCTCAAGAATAGATAGCGAGGGTACACATCATTTCACCCACAAATATAGTCAATTCACTTTACAGTATATTCTGTGAAGCTTTTAGACGCCTAGAAGATGTGAAAAGTGCTATATCAAATGCAAGGATTATTATTATTATTATTATTGATTGGGAAGATGCAAAGGACATTACTCCCAATAGTTGCTTCTTATTGGTATATTGCCTGGATATTGGCCTGAAGGTCCATGGTGAGAAGGGGTGAAGGGCACTCTGGTCATGCTCATCCCTTTTCAAAGACATCAATGTAGGCAAGCTTGTGGCACATGTAACCTGTGCGCAGCACATGCTCCTTTATGAATCCGAGCTGCCGGGGATGCAGTGGAGAGGCTGCCTCCAACTAATTTGCAAAGTCCAGGATCAAGCAGTGGGATGGATTTGTGATAAGCATGGGAAGCTAGTTAGACTATAGTTATCCCAACACACACTCTAGGTCCCCCCCAAGGGCCATCCTGTGCCTAATACTTTCCGGAATTAGGTCAGCAGGATGCGTTCCCTCAGGGAAAGAGAGAAAGAGAACATTCCATTCCAACAATTATCTCTGAGATTTGCATGTGTAGGTGGGTTGTGCGGAATGTTTGGTTTGGAAACTTAGCATAGCACAGTGATGGGTTTCCACGTGTGTCAGACAGCCGGCTGAGCAAAACAAGAGGTAAAGTGGGGTGACTTGCTTCTCTGACAGGTGAATGGGGTAGGTCTCCGAGACGCAGAGCATCACAAGGCGGTGGAGGCTTTGAGGAGCTCGGGCACCACGGTGACCATGGCTATTCTGCGGGAGAGAATGGTGGAGTCAGAGAATCCTATAACCACCACCCCACTCCGGCCCCAGGATGACTATGCCCCCAGGGATCGTCGGACTGGCCTGCGCTTCCTGGCGGAGCCTGGCCTGGGCTCGGATAGCTCCCCGCCTCGGGAGCAGCTCTCCACGTCGCTTGCTCGCAGTGAGAAGGGCCTTGGTTTCAGCATTGCTGGAGGGAAAGGCTCCACAGCCTATAGGACAGGAGATGTGGTGAGTGTGAACGGGTTTGGGAGGGTGACTGGGGGGTAAAGTGGGGTGTGCGGGCATGGGGTGTATGTGTGTGGGTGTGTTGTGTGTTGGGGGGGTGTGTGTATGGTGGGGATGCTGTTGTGTGTGATGGTGTGGGTGTGGTACGGGTGGTGTGGTGGGTGGGGGTGTGTTAGGGAGGAGTTGTGGGGGGTAGGGTTGGAGGGGTTATAACAAGGGTGTAACATGGACGCTGTGTGGTACAGGGAATCTTCATTTCCCGGCTGGCAGAGGGTGGAGCCGCTCACACAGACGGAATCCTGAGAGTCGGAGATCAAGTCCTGTTGGTGCGTCGTCCCCCCCGTCCCCCCCCCATCCCCTCCTCCGGGATGACTTCCTGACATGAAAAGACGCTGTATAAATGTAGTTTTTGTTGTGTGTGTGGTGGGTGGGGTGTGCTGTGTATCTGGGGAAGGTGAGGGGTGGTGTATGTGTATGCTGCTGTGTGTGGTTGGTGGGGGGGGGGGTTGGAGGAGTGTGTGTTTGATGGGGTTGAACATTTGTGTGTGGGTTTTGGAGATGTGTGTGTGTTTGTGGGACAGTGGGGGGTGTGGAGCTGGCTCTCGGTTGCATGTTGCTGCGGTGGTGGTGGGCTGCTGACACTAACCAGCCTGGGAACAGCATGTGTTCCCGGCAGCAGTTAAGAGCAGTTACTGTATGGTCAGTGCTGGCTCCCTCGCCCCACGGTACAGTCTCCCCCCATTACTACTAACCTGCCACAAACACGCTCTCTTCTGCCTCTCTACCATCCCAGGCCCCTCCTCCTCTCCTCACAGATTCCCCCCTCACAGCCCCCCCCACCCTCACAGGCCTTTCCTTCCCTCACAGGCCCCAACTCCTCCCCACATGCCCCTCCCCCAGGACCCTCCTTGGTCTCCTACTCATCCCCACGAGCCCCTCCTCCAATCTCCAGGCCCTTCCCCAAGTACTTCCTCCTTCCCCAAACCCCTCCTCGGTCCACATCTCATCCCCACAGCCCCTCATTCTAGCTCTCTCCCCCAGATCCCTCCTCCTTCCCATAACACCTACGCCCCCAGCCTTCCAAATGCCCTTCCTCCTTCCCATAGGCCCTTCCTCCTCCCCCAGGCTCCTACTCCACCCCAGGCAACCTCTGCCCTATCCCCTAGGCCATGCCCTCCGTGTTGGTAGATGCCCCGCCCCGGTGGGCAGTGGGACTGACAGGTTTGCGCTGGCTGTTTGCAGATCAATGGGGTAGACATGCGAGAGGCCAGACATGACCAGGCAGTAGCTCTTCTTACCGGCTCGGCTCCCACCATCACCATGCTGGTACAGCGAGAGCTTGCAGAGCCACCCAGGGCCAACCAGGGACAGGGGCAGGGCGAGAGCCAGGCTGAGGCCTCACCCACTCTCCAACGAGCCACCAGACCACACTCACCACCACCCCCCAGCCTGCAGGAAGAGGAGGAGGGGGGTCTGGACACAAGGATCGAGGAACCCCCCACGCAGCTCAACCACGTCAACCTGGCCACAGAGGACGAGTACCCAGTGGAGGTAGGATGGTGCAGAATTGGGAACTGCCTGCCCCGAGCTATAGAGGCGAGGGGCCAGGGGAGGGGCCTGGTGTGGGGGCTGTGGGTGGGGGCTATGGGGGGGGCTCCAGCTGTATGGCACACTAATTGGCTCTTGTAATTTGGGTAATTCAGTGCATTGGGATATCCTCTGGAGGTGAAAGGACCTCTTCACATGTAATGTGTTGTTGTTGACACAGGAAGTGGTGTTGCTGAAGACGGGAGGACCCCTGGGGCTGAGCATTGTGGGAGGCAGCGACCACGCCAGCCATCCCTTCGGCATCCATGAGCCTGGCGTTTTCATCTCCAAGGTAGGGCTCTTCTTACTGTGTGTCTCAATATGGAGTTCTTTAGCTCAGTGGTTAGAGCATTCCAGAGCTGCCAACCCTCCTGATTTTTGCGGAAACCTTCCGCTTTTACATGCTCCCTTCCACCCTCCCGATCCCAGATAAATAACTTCAGATTTTTTGCCATTTCATAATTTAAGCTAAATCCCCCTGGTTAAACCTATGTTCAGTAGGGGAAGGATGTAAGAAATCAGTTTAATGGAGAAGAGAAAGTGAAATACTATAGAAAGAAGCGTTGTATTTACCTTAATCCTAAGAGAGAAACGTTGTCGCTGGTTGATTGCAACATAGCAACTGGGCCCTAGTGCTATACGCTAGCTGTTCGCACACACACACAGTACCTGTAGATCCTTGAGTGCAGCTAGACCACGTGGGGTAGTAAAGATGCTGATAGGCGGGAACCGCAGAGCGGATGAATGTACACCAATATGCGGATGAATGCTGTCTCTTGTTCGGAGGAGTGAAACTTGAAAATTTAAACCACGGATGTAAATTACGGACGCGCAAAATTAAGGTGTCCAGGGTGTCTGGATGCCTGTTAATGTCGAGCCCTGGCTTAACTATTGGCTGATACTGAAGTGATAGAGGCAATAACAAAATCCTTCCTGAAAATGTAACAAACCTTTCTGAAAAATTACTACAACCTTCCTGAAAATCTTCCTTGAAGGTTGGCAGCTCTGCCACTCACCTGGCAAGCAAGAGACCTGGGTTCAATTCCCGGTCAGGGTGATACCTTGGGCAAGTTTCCTTACTCCACACGTGTGATAACAATCCCTCAAGAAAAAAAAACAATAATTTGGTTACTTCAATCCACGACTATTTGTGGGACACTGCTCGTTTCGCCCACAAATATACAGTCAGTTCACTTACAATATATTATGTGAAGCGCTTTGAGATGTTTAGATGGCGTGAAAAGCGCTATATCAAATGTAAAGATGATTATTATTAATGATGCGTGTGGCGAGTGTTAAGGAGTGCATGTGCCTTTCGTATGCTGTTCTCCTGGGGGGAGTGGAGTGGAGGTAAGTGGGCAGTCTCCTTGGGACTGAACTGACAACAAAGTGACATGTTTGGTAACTGAATAAGATTACCAAATTAAGATCACCTTGTGACCATTTCCAATCCGGTTCCTGAGCCAGGCAGGTCTGCAGTATTACAGGGCATTGCTGATGACAGCACAGCCCAGCCTGGCTCATCGGCAGGACTTGGAAGGGCAGACTAGTCATTGGGTGAAACCTCCCACTCAGCTCCTGTTAACCCTGCAAGGCCAAGCCCTAACCGGTATGGTGATCCTAGCTGAACAAGCAGCAGGAATGCTTGCCAGGCGGTGCTCTCAAATGCAAGCTGTATGGGTTTAGCTGGTTAGACTCCAGTGGTTACCTCAACGCACACTCTGGGATCAAGAAAATCTTGGCTCTTGCCAACGTGCCCTAAAATTCTCCGGAATTAGGTAACCAGGATGTGTCCCTTCAAGGAGAGAGGGCGCAATCCATTCCGAAACTGGAATTTTCATGTTAGGAAACTATATGGCACTTAAGATACTGTTAAGCATAATGATGGGTTTCTGCATGTGTCAGACACCAGGCTGACTATAAAAAAAATCCAAGCAGTCTCAGTCCGTTTGTCGTGTGTACAGGCATGTCTCCGTGCATCTGCCTTGTATATACAGGTTTCACGGTGTATGTGTCTTGTACCAGTCTTTTGGTGTGTGTGTGTCTTGTATGTCTCAGTGCGTGTGCCCTGCGTGTACAGGCATGTCTTAGTGGGTGTGCTGGGTGTGTTGCAGGTTATTGCTGAGGGATTGGCAGCCCGGGCGGGGCTGGGAGTTGGGGACCGGATCCTAGAGGTGAACGGCATTGACTTGCGACACGCCACCCATCAGGAGGCGGTGCTCGCTCTGCTCTCCAACACCCAGCAAATCCACCTACTCGTCCGCCATGACCCCCCGCCTCCAGGCATGCAGGTACCAGGTTTTAGCTTAGTGTTTGGAGCAAGCGAGAGGACCTGGGCTCGATTCCCAGGCAGCGCAAAACCATAGGCAAGTTTCCTTGCACCACCTCCTCTGTTTACCGAGCAGTAAGTAGGAACCCGATTGTTAGTCGATTGGCAGTTCACTTTCCGGGTGTAATAATTCTTTCAAAAATAATAACAATGATGTCACTCAATCTACGACTGTTAGTGGGACTCTGCTGTGCTCAGTTGGCTGCTGCATTCCGCTCACAAAATATACACCAAACTTTACAGTGTATTCTTTGAAAAGCTTTGAGATTCCTAAGGATATACAGTCAATTTTCCTACTTTCCTTCCCCCAACCACGGGGAACCCTCCCCCCTGCTCTGGTCCTATTGGGACATTGTTGTATTCTGTGAAGCACTTTGAGACGTCGATAAGACGTGAAAAGTGCTATATAAACATAAGGATTATTTATATATTTATAAGATGTGATAAGGTGCTATATCAAATGTAAGGATTATTATTAAAAACCTATCACTGACTGAGCTGCCATTAACCTGTCAGTGACTTAGTGCTTTCATCGTCTCACTCCTTAATCGCTCCAACGCCTTCAGTCCACCCTGTTCAAAAACAACTGCTTCAAAATTGTGCTACCCATATCTTCCCTGCCACCAAACTACACCCCACATCCCCAGTCCTCGGCAGGCTCCCTCCATTAGCCCTCTGTCACTCGTTTTCAATTCCCTTGATACCCACACAACTCCCTACCTATCTATCTGCTTACCACAGTCCACCACCTGCTGCCTCCATTTGGCTGGCTCCAGCCTCTTGCTTGTCCCTCCTCCACTCCATCATTGGTAGCCAATGCTTTAGTTACTAGTCCCCAAAACTCTGGAATTCTCTCTCAATCCCTCCACCTTTCCCTGTACAACCTATCTGCTCCATGTCCCCTGCCCAGTCTACCCCACCGTCAACGGTTGGGCCTTCAGTCTCTCTGTCCCCATCCTTTGGAACTCCATGCCAAAGTCTCTTTGCCTCTCTCCCTCCTTTGCTTCCTTCAAGGCAAATCTCAAGACCCTTCGACCACTCGCCTAGACCTACTCTCCCTGCCCTGCACTCCTCCTGATCCTAAATCCCTGCTTTGGTCCAAATCCCCGAATATCCAGTGCCTTAGGAAGTCCTCCTGACGTGAAAGGCGCTGTTCAAGTGTCATTAGTTGTTGTTGATGTTCCAGGAAATCCAGATTGAGAAGCTGCCAGCAGAGAAACTGGGAATCAGCATCCGAGGAGGAGCAAAGGGCCATGCAGGAAATCCGTTGGATCCTAGTGATGAGGGCATTTTTGTGTCAAAGGTAATCTGAAGTGCACCCTCGCTCTCTCCCACCCCCTGGCCTACCACACACACAACCTCCCCATTCGCTTTCCTCTTGCTTCCGCTCGCTCAGGCCCTTCCCCTCGCTCAGACTCGTCCCCTCGTTCAGGCTCCTCCTTCTCGTTCAGGATCCTCACATTCATTCAGCCCCCTCCCCCTCTCTCAGCCCCTTCCTCCTCACTCGCCTGCACAATTCGCTCCCCTCCACTCGCTTCCGCTTCAATGGTGATGTTGAAATGGGAGCCCAGTCTGTGTTTCACCTGTGTAAATGTCTGACAGGTGAGTGCCAGTGGAGGAGCAGCAAGGGATGGCAGGCTGTGTGTGGGAATGCGGATCCTAGAGGTGAATAACCATAGTCTCCTGGGAATGACACACACGGAGGCCGTGCGCATCCTGCGGGGAGTAGGTGATACCCTGCACATCCTTGTTTGTCAGGGCTTTGACCCTAAGCTTGCTGCCACTTTGGAGGTATGTATGTGTGAGACTTGATTGTGTGTGTGGGTGTGTGTGTGTGAGAGGGACAGTATGTGTCAGAGAGAACGTGTGGGTGTGTGTACGAGAGAGAAACAGCACGCTTGTGTGTGTGTGAAAGACACAGAGACTGACAGCGTGTGTGTGAGAGAGACAGACAGCGATTGTTTTTGTGTGTGTGAGAGACAGCGTGTGTGTGCTTGTGATGGACTGAGAGACGGTGAGTGTGTGTTGTATGAACCCTGACAGTGAATAGGTTTCACCTTATTCCCATTCACAAACTTTTAGATCACATGATTTACCTCAACAACCATCACCTGTTTTATCAGTGAACTTCTGCAACATCTTCATTGTTTTAGTTTTCCTTCTCCCCCCCCCCCCCATCACCCAAACCACCCTCGTTTCTGTTCTCCATCCTTCATTACTCCCAGCCTGGCTTCATCGGCAGCATCTGGAAGAGCAGACCAGTCACTGGGAGTAGCTAGTCATCCCACTCAGCCCCTGTTAGCTCTGCAAACCAAAGCGCTAACTAACGGATTGAGTGGTCCTAGCTGCCAGACAATGCTCTCAATGGCTACCTATGAAGTTTTAGCTGGTTAGACCGCAGCAGTTACCCCAGTGGTACCTCGGGTCCCCAAGCCTTGGCTCTTGCCAACCTGTGCCTAATACTTTCTGGAATTAGGTAAGCAGAATGCATCCCCTGCTATCGCCCCATCTCCAACCTCCCATTCCTCTCCCAAGGCCCTGGAATAAGTCTTTGGGTCCCAGCTTCGCTCTTTTCTTTCTCGCCATTATCTCAGTGAACCCCTCCAATCCAGTTTACGTTCTACCCACAGCACGGAAACAGCCCTGGTCAAAGTCTCTAATGACATTCTAAACATCTGCGATCAGGATCTCTCTATCTCCTCGACCTCTCTGCCGCCTTTAACAACAAGAACAACAACTTCGATTTATATAGCGCCCTCCACGCTGGACGGCGTCTCAGAGCGCTTCACAGTAGCGGATCCTGGGACCGAGCCAGGGGCAGGGGCAGGAAGGTGACCAAAAACTCGGTCGAAGAGAACGGTCTTCAACTGTGACCTGAAACTGGGAAGAGAGGGGGCGAGGTGAAGTGAGTGAGGAAGGGAGTTCCAGAGCCTCGGGGCGTAGTGGCTAAAGGCACGGCCGCCGAGGGTGGAGCGGAGGACTCGGGGGACATGGAGGAGGCCAGACCCAGAGGAGCGAAGGCAGCGGGTGCTGGGTTGGGGTGAGAGTAGATCAGAGAGATGGGGGGGTGCAGAGGAGTGGAGGGATTTGAAAACAAGGGTGAGGATCTTGAAGTCGATCCTCTCTGGGATGGGAAGCCAGTGAAGTCTGGCAAGGACTGGGGTAATGGGGGAGCGAAGCTTAGAGCGGGTGAGTATGCGGGTGGCAGATTTTTGGATAAACTGGATTTTGTGGATTGTGGTGGAGGGGAGACCGGTGAGGAGGGGGTTGCAATAGTCCAGCTGAGAGGTGACAAAGGCGTGGACCAAGGATTCGGCGGCTTTTAAGGTGACGTATTGCCGGAGACGGGCGATCCGTCGGAGGTGGAAGAAGGCGGTGCTGGTGAGGGACCGGATGTGGGGGAGGAAGGACAGTTGGGGGTCGAACCTGATGCCAAGGTTGCGCACAGGTTTGGAGAGTTTTAGGGGCAGGCGGGGAACGTGGAGGAGGTGAGAGCCGTGCGAATGGAGACGTTGACGAGAGCCAAGGAGTATGGCCTCCGTCTGTCAACCACTCCATCCTCCTACACTGTCTCTTCTCTCAACTCAATCTTTGTGGACCTGCCCTTGCCTTGTCCGAATCCTACCTCTCCCACCATCTCCACTTTGTGGCCACTAATGGCTTCTCCAGCCCTCCACACTCCACTTCATAGAGCCAGTACAGAATCTTGATGTCTTGTTCAACTCTCAACCATCCTTTAAACTCCTCATCCATGCCTCGATGCGTTTGGGCTTTCCTCCAACCTTTATGACATTGACTACCTCCACCACAAGTTCTTCCCTCAGGCCGCCTTAGCCATGTTTTTATCACGTGCAGACTTGACTCCCACTTCTGCTGAGTGGACTTCTCCAACTCTTCCCTCCACAAGCTATAGATCATCCAGAATTCTGCATCTTATGTCCTGTCCTAAACCAGGCTGCGCCAGGGTAACCCAATCACCCTCACTCTCACCTGGTTCCACTGGGTCCCCAACCCTGGAGGATAGTGTTCAAGATCCTCCTCCTCACGTTTAAAGCCAACAGTCTTGCTGCACCTCCCTCTGTAACATTGCCAAACCCTAACAACCCGCCTGCTTCCTCCACTTGGCCTGTTCCACTTACCATTGCCCTGCTCACCCCATCATTATTATTATCCAGCCCTTCACCTTTTCTGTTCCCCCATCCCAGATACACATTTAATGTAACTCCAACCCGGAATCCCTTCATCTTGCCTCCTTCAAGACCCGTCTCACGGTCTTCTTCTTTGATGGCTACTTCTGGTCGCCCTCCCACCTCCGCCCACCTCATTGTCTCCCCCACCCCCCATCCTGAATCCAACCCCAGCTCGGGTGCAAATTCAACTGCCCATGGTCTTGGGACATCCCGACGTGAAAGCCGCAATAGAAATGTAATTTGCTGTTGTGTGAATGTGAATGTGTGCACAGAGCTATATCACAGACTCTCTTCTCTGGTCCTATTCTGGTGATAAATTCTGTCCCAGGCGTCTCCCGGGATCATCGCTAACCCCTTTGCTGCTGGGATGGGCAGGAAGAACAGCATGGAGAGCATCTCGTCGATTGACCGTGACATGAGCCCAGAGGAGTTGGACATCCTGCAGAAGGTTAGTCACATCCGGCTTGTCTGCTCAGCTGGGAAGTGAGTGGGAAGGGAGTCAGGCTGGAGTGGGGGGAGCACAGAGTTGGGAGACAGCTTTGGGACCTCATGGCCATTCTGTCTCACCAGGAGCTGGAGATGGTTCGGGAATCAGCGCAGTGGGAACGTGAGGAGCTGGAGAAAGTGGTAAGAAATCTTCACCCCCCCCCCCCCCCCCCCACCCACTCTCCCACCACCCCTCACTCTGCTACCACCCATCCTCTCATCCCTCTCAATTCCTCTCATCCTTTGATCACAATGTGTAAGTGTGGGTGTGCGCGAGTGTGTGTGTGAGATCCTCACACTAATAGTCAAATCCAATTACTCCCTGGTACTTCCCTAACTCTCCAACCTCCTGACTCCCCCATCCACCACCTGACGCCTCCACTCGACTGGCACCGTTCTCCTGCTCGTCCCTTGCACCCCCCGCCCCATCACTGGACATTGCGCTTTCAGCCACTGTGCCCCTTGCTCCCTCAGCCTCCTCTCTCTTCCTTTCCAAGTAAAACCTTTCTCTTTGACCGTGCTTACACCCACGCCCCGCCCCCCCCTCCCCCCCCCACCAGCTCTAGTTGAGCTCACTGTGTGTATGTGGTATGTGTGATGGAGAGTTACTGACTATATTGGAACACACTGTGTGTGAGAGTTATTGTACTTGAGCAAACTGTATGTGTGTGTGTAAGTTACTGGCTGTGAGTGACGTACAGTAACTGAGTGAGTCTTATTCTGACTTTGGGTGAGTTACTATCTGTGTTGCTATCACTTTAATGTTTCTTTTAACTATCTTTCCGTCTTATTCAAAGGAGCGAATGCGAAGAGAGCGAGAAGAGAGCAACCGTCTTTTGGAGGAGGAAACGGAGGTAAGTTAACAGGTTCCTAGCACTCTTCTGTATTGTGTGTGATCGAGTGTTGTGTGTGTTTGTGTGTTGGTCACCCCAAATCCCTCCCTTTCCCTCCACCCTCCCTGACCCCAGTTCGGCTCTGAAACGTTGACTGTCCAGCACCTTGGGACTTTCTCCTGACGTGAAAGGTGCTATACAAGTATAATTTTGTTGTTGTTGGGTTGTGCCTGTGATCAAGTGCTGTGTCTGTATGTACGTGTGTGTGTCTGAAATTAAATGTTCCTTTGAGTGTATGTTGTGTATGAATGTATGAGTGTGAGTCACTACAAAATTCACACACGCACAAATTCACACACACGCACAAACCCTGCTGGAGAGAATGAATTTGGAACTTATCATATCACTCTCTCTTCCCTCCACCTTTCTCTGCCCCCATCTCCCCTTCTTTCCTCCCCATTTCCTCTCTCTCGGTACCCCCTCTCTGTGTCCCCTTCTGTCTCTCTATCTCCCTCTCTCAGAATGAGTGTGTGGAGCCGCTGCAGCTAGATTACAAGACATTGGCTGCCCTTCCTGGGGGCGGCTCCCAGCGAGTTTCTCGGGTAAGTTGTTGGGGTGTATATGTGTGTGTATGAGATACTGAGGTGGGGTGGTGTTCAGGGGCTGTGTGTGTGGGCAGGGATGCGGGGCGCTGTGTGTTGGGAGGCTTTAGGGGAATGTGTGTGTGTTAGGGGAGTGGGGTCAGGGGGCTGTATGTGGGAGTCACTATGTGTGGTGTGGGGCTTCAGGGGCTGTGTGTGGGGAGGGAGTGGATGTGTGTGAGTGTGTAATAGATGTGTAATACATGTGTGTTTCTAGGACAGTGAAGATGAATCTCCGACTGCCCACACCAGTGACCCACGGGATGGTTCCTCCTCGCCTTCTACAGTGAGTGTGTGAGGGGGAGCTTGGGGGGAGGGGGAGAAAGGGTGGGATGGTTCCTCCTTGGCTTCTACAGTGAGTGAGGGTGAGTGCGAGCAATGGTGAGCATGGGCGAAGGAGGGCGAGCATGGGTGAGGGTGGGAGGGTTGGTGAGGTTGAGTGAGGTCGATTGTGGATGAGGGTGGCTGTGCGTGAGGACGAGGGTGTATGAGGGTGAGTGTGTGTAAATGTGCTCACAATGTCTTATCTTTTTTCAGGCTACTATTCACTATATGATGCCTCAGAGAGACACCGTCACTGTGAGTATTGATTGGAAGATATATCAACAGCAACAAATTAAATTTACGCATTGCCTTTCACGTCTGGAGAATGTCCCAAGGTGCTTGACAGTCAGGGATTTGGACCCAAGCTGGGGGATGGGATCAGGAGCATTGAAGGTTAGGCAGAGTAGGGGTAGGAGGGTGACCAAAGGTACAGTGGAAGAAGAGGATCTTGAGTTGGGCCTTGAAAGGAGGCAATGGAGGGAATGAGGTGATGGAACTGTGGGATGGAGTTCCAAAGGATGGGGGCAGGGTGGCTGAAGGCCTGACTGCCAATGGTGGATTGGGGACGTGGAGCAGACTAAGCATAGGGAGCGGACAGGTCGATATGATACAGGGGGCATCAGTCCCAATTGTTGATTCTTGTACGTGGTGTTTGGATGGAGACTTGTCCTGAAGACTGCACAGCACATGGGGTTTGAAGAGCAATATCTATTGTCATGCTTGTCCCTCTTCAAGGACAGCAAGGTCCCAATGCAGGTCATGCAAGACCTTTGTACAAACAGTCCTCCTTTAAGGAATTGAGTTCCTGGGGATGTAATGGAGAAGTTTCCTCTGACCCATCTGCAAAGTCCAGGATCTATTTGCCAATGCTCTGCGCACGAGGACCTGGATTAAACAGCTAGTGCTCGGTAAGCCTATTACACCGCATTGTATTTGGACCTCAAGAACATCACGGTGGCTAGCCAAGTCACAAGCTGTAGTGTAGAGGTCTGCCTACTATGCTGAAGGCAGACGTCCGCCAGATAACTGGTGAGGAAACTTTGAGGTTTAGGGCGGCAGCTGATGGAAGGCGTTACTTGGAGCCCAAGTTTGTGACACATGTTCATATATCCAGCACCTGGAATCCACAATGATTGGCCGGTAGAGAGGCAAGCAGCTGTGGCTTAAACTCTGCACTTCCAATTGGGAAGGGAACGTGTGCCCGAGCTGCAGACAGGAAGATATGGTGGCAGTGATCACGCACATTTCTTGCTGTGATGCCTTGCCCACCGGGAAGCTCGCAGGAAGTTCCTGGTACCTGATATCCACCTAGTGAGGGCTCAAACTGGTGCTTGTCGGATGTTAGATACCCAAATAGTGACTATCCTTGTTTTATCGTGGAGTCCTGTAGCGTATTGATTACAGCACGCCTCACAAGCAAAAGTACCTGGGTTCAATTCCCAGGCAACAAAACGTTGGGAAAGTTTCCTTACTCCACATCTCTGTTCACAATATATTATTGTATAATTATATCAGCACCTTGGGACGTCCATCCGACGTGAAAGGCACTCTATAAATGTCATTTTGTTGTTGTATATAAGAACTTAAGAAGTAGGAGCAAGAGTAGACCATTCGGTCCCTCGAGCCAGCCCTGCCATTTAATAAGATCATGGCTGATCTTCTATACTAATTCAATTAATCTGCCCTATCCCCATATCCATTAATCCCTTTAACTTTTTTTTAAAAAACTGTTGATCTCGATAAGGAGCTACATCAAATGCAAGGATTATTATTATTGCCTTAGAGTGATTAGGAAACCGATTGGTTATTAGTCGAGTGGCAAATTGCTGTTCCGGTGGTAATAACCACTTCAAAAATGATAACATAAAATAATAATAATTTGGTCACTCAATCCATGACTGTGGGACACTGCTGTGCACAATTGGCTGCCGCATTTTGCTCACAAAATATACAGTCAATTCACTTTATAGTCTATTCTGTGAAGCACTTTGAGACATCTTGAAGACGCGATAGAGCACTGTATCAAATACAAGGAAAATATTCACTAAGGTTGCTAGACCGACTGTGCTCTCAATGGTAAGAATTGCTTTTTAAATGAATCAGAAATGTTATGAAATTTTCCAAGCTGAAGTGCTTAACAGAACACCTGAGCTCTCTCACTCTCTCGTTGACAGATTCATCCGACATCCAGGTTCAGACAGAACACAGGCATGACTGAATTCGGTGACATTCTCAGCCCATTGCACATCTCCAGCACTTCACCAGCACCCAGCCCGGTAACTCCCTCCCACAATAAATAATGCACCAGCCAGGCAGCACACCAGAGAGCTGGACATGTTCATATATATGTATATATATATATGTGTGTGTGTGTTTGTAACAGAGCCCATGTGCACACATATTTGTGTGTGAGTGTCTGCACTGTGAGAAAACGCCTATGTGTGTCTCTCTCACTGTCTATCCCTTGCTCTCTCTCTCTCTCTCACACTGTATGCACATCTGTCAATGTGTCTTTTGTTCTTTCTCACTGGTGTATGTATATCTCTTTGACTGTGTATGTGTATCACTGGGTATGTGTTTATGTATCTCTCACTGTGTGAGTGTGTGTGTGTGTGTGTATGTGTATCTCTCAGTGTGTGTCTCACTGTGCATGTATGTATCTCTCAGTGTGTGTGTGTGTATATCTCTCACAGTGTGTGGTAGGGTCCGGCGATATATCGATAAAACCCGATATAATTTTCATATCGATACGCCGATATAGGCATTTGAAAAATATAGATATATCGAAACGAGCGGAAAAATTGAATGCGCGCACACTGAACTACGAGACTCAGAATGCTCATCTCTATACACAATGCACAGACCGAGGTGCAAAACCGCCATATTGTATTCATAGTCCTAGAATACAATATACAGGTATACAAGGAGAGAGAGACGGCTGGGGGGGGTAGGGAGAGAGAGACGGCGGGTGGGGGAGAGACGGGGTGGAGGGAGAGACGGAGTGGATGTGATAATATACAGATAGATAGAGATGGGGAGGATGTGAGAGAGGAGAGAGACACAAAGACACAGACAGAAAAACACAGAGATGGAGAGAGTGAGTGTGAGAGACACAGAGAGGGAAATATATTTACCTCCTGAGGAGATAGCGCACACCCCGAATGCGCGCGCATGCGCAGTACGAAAACCCCTAAAATATCGATATCTCGGTATATCTTGATATGAGCCCATCGATATATCTAAATCGGAAAATTTCCATATCGACTGACCCTAGTGTGTGGGTATGTGTCTATTCTCTCACTCTTCTGTTTATTCTCTGATCTGCAGACACCGTCCCCTGAGCAACGCTCCTTCCGTGAGCGACAGAAATACTTTGAGATTGACGTGAAGCAGCAGGTGACAGAGAAACCCAAGCGAGTGTCACTCGTGGCAGCTGATGACCTGAGGAAAATGAAGGAGGAGGAAGGTGTGTCTATCATGGATTCAAAGGTCATTGTATCTCCCCACTGGAGCTCACTACTAACCCCATTCCCTGCTCTCGACTCTAACCCCATTCCATGCTCTCTCCCCATTGTGTCTGTGCTGGTGCTCGCTCCCCCACTGGAGCTCTCTACTCTCACCCCATTCCCTGCTCTCTCCACACTGGAGCTCTGGACTCTAACCCCATTCCCTGCTCTCTCCCCATTGTGTCTCTGCCGGTGCTCGCTCCCCCACTGGAGCTCTGATGGGGATGGAAGGGAAGATGATTGATGAGGGTAAGGGACTTGGGGAGGGACGGAGGGAGGGAAGGGGAGGGGGGATGGAGGAGGAGAGGATTAGGGAGGGCGATGGAGTGGGAGAGGATTGGAAGGGGATGAGCTGACCCGTGTTGTCGCTGTGACAGAGAGGAAGATGCCACGGCCTCAGGAGTTGCTGGAGGAGGAAGAGGATGATGAGGATGAGGAAGGCACAGGGCTGAGCCTAGGCGCAGTCGGGCGGCAGCATCAACTCGGGTATGTGGGGGCTTGGGGCTGTGTGTGTGTCTGTTTATGATTGTGTGTGTGTGAGTGAGTGTGAGAGAGAGTGGAGGCCCTGTGTATCTGAGAGACCTGTATGAATTGTATGTACAGTAAAAGCCCGTTTATCCGGCACCCTTGGGATCTGGCCAATGCCGGTTAAAGCACCTGCTGGATATTTGGCCGAAAATGCAAAAAAAAAAGCATTTTTCTAGATAAATTCCAGTTAATCGAATGTGGATTTTTTTTTTGGCGATGCCAGTTATACGGAAGTTATGGTTGATCGGGTAACAGATAAACAGGCTTTTATTGTATATGATGTGTGTGTGTATGACCTGTGTGTACATGGCATATATGTATTTGACGTGAGCAGTGTGTGTATGATGTGTATGATGAGAGTGTGACAGCAGCCTGTGTCCCTGTCTCTCAGGGTGACCAGTTTACAAACCCGCAGAGAGACTCCGAGTCCGGTCCGAGACGGTACAATGTCTGAGAATCGACGACCAAATTCCACGAGCGGGTAAAGAACTACAAAGTGTAGTGACTGTTTATTCATTGGAAATGTATGTGGCAGACAATTTGCACAGCAAAATCCCATCTGCAGAATTATCAGACAAGATAGCGTGTTCTCTTTGTCGTCCATCTGAACAGACACAGAAACATTAATATCTCTGGAACATTAATAATTGCAATAATCCTTACTTGATTGATACAGAGATAACAATCTAGCATTTTTGTTTTGGTTTAGTGCTTTATTACATCATTGAGACGTTTCAAAGCACTTCAAAGAATATACTATAAAGTAAATTGACTGTATAATTGTCAGCAAAACATTGTAGCTAAGTGCACACAGCATTGTTCCACAAGCGGTTGTGAATTGAGTGACCACATGTTTTTTTTGTGGGAGAGGGATTATTAGAGCCTATGAAGCCCAATAGAGCCCAATCAATTGACTAATGAACGGGTTCCTGCTTACTGCTAGGTAAGCAGAGGTGTGTGGAGTAAGGAAACTTGTCTGAGGTTTTGCCCTACCAGGAATCAAATCCGGGTCCTCTCGCTTGCGAGGCGAGTGCTCTAACCTACAGGAAGGACTCCACAGATGTCACAATATGCTTTGCAGGATTTACTGTAAAGTGCAGTTACTATGGTTTGTGGGTGAATGCTGAAGCCAATTTGTGCGCAGCAACCTCCACATTTGGAGCCAGGACACCAGAAGAGAGAGAGAAATCTTTAATGTCCACCTGCACAGGCACAGACGAGACCTCAGGTTAATGTCTCATCCACAGGAATGTACCTGTGGGGCGGGGAGGGTAGTAGGGTCGAAGAGAAAGGTCTTGAGACGTATCTTAATGGAAGCAAGGGAAAGAGTGAGGCATAGGAACTGTGGAATGATGTTCCAAAGGGTATGGGCAGAGAGGCTGAGCCTGACAACCTAGGTTGGAGGTGGGGGGGGAATGTGGAGCAGGCCGGAGTCTGCTGAATGCACAGGTTGATATAGGGTTAGCATGTCGCAGTGGTAGTAAGTTTGAGATGTCTCAAAGCGCTTCACAGAACATAGTGTAAAATGAAATGACTGTGTACTTGGTGGGCGAAACGCATGCTGGGCTGAGCCCGACTGACACCGAGAGGCGAGTGAGGCGTGTTAAACTGCTTTTATGTGAAAATCCCGATATGTAATTAACCCTTTGCTGACAGATTGTCACCTGCGACTCCTGATTCCGGAGCCCCGATCCGGACAGCCAAGGCGGAGCGCCGGTACCAGGAACGCCACGGAGTGCCGAGCCCAGACTCGGCCCGTACCAATGACAGAGAACTATCCCCAGCTGAGCGCCGTGCCGTGGAGGCAGAGAAACGTGCCATGTGGCGGGCAGCCAGGTACCCCAGGGGACTCGGCTCAGACACCGGACGGACTCGGCTCAGAGACTGGACGGAGGGAGGGAGGGAGTCTTCGGGAGAAAGAGGAGGAAACAGACTGAGCGAGGGCAGGAGGGAGGGGATGGACCAGAGCGGGAGCTGGAGGGATAACTGACCGAGAGGAGGGCGATGAATAGAATAGGGGGTGGGTGGTGGGGGGCGTACACCGACTATGACTGCGGGCACTTGTGTGGGAATATTTAATGAGAAATTACTGGAGGAGCTGCTTGGCCAACGGCTGGATAGCAAGGCGGAGGGTGCCTGAGACTGGGGAGGTGGGTTGCACGATTCTGTTGGCAGATCATTCCTGAAATCCCGAAAGCTTCTGTGTGTCTCCCTGTTTCTCGCTCTCTCTCTGTCTGGGTCTGTATCCTTCTCTGACTAGGTCTCTTTCTCTGACTCTATCTCTCTCTGAGTGGGTCTCTCTCTTTGTTTGTCTAGGTCTTTCTCTCTATCTGAGTCTCTGTCTCTCTGGCTGGGTCTCTATCCCTCTGACTGGGAGTCTCTCTGGGGTCCCCAAGCCTTGGCTCTTGCCAACCTGCTAGTTCCCGATATTTTCTGGAACTAGTTGAACAGGAAGTATCCCTCCAGGGAGAGAGTATGCATTCAATTCCAACAACTTGTCTGGGATTTCCATGTGTAGGTGGGATGCATGGAATTCTCAGCTTAGTTTGGATGCTTTTAAGATGGGTTTCCGCATCATGTCAGACACCCGGCTGAACAAAAAATAGTCTCCTGTCTGGGTCTCTTTCTAGTCTGGGTCTCTCTCTTTCTCTCTCTCTCTCTGCTATGGATTCTCATTTTCTTTCTCTGCTGTCTTGTCCGTTCTCTTCCTCTCTCCTGCCTTCCTCGATGTTGCCGCTGCTCACGGTCAGACACAAAGCTCTCGAGGATGAGTTAAAACATTACGAACAGGAGCGAGCGCGTCGCCAGTCCCTGGCCCGGCAGTCAGCGAGCAGCACCCACCGCCCCCGGCTAACCAGCACCGTCAGGTGTGAGCTGTGCCCTGGGGCCGCTTCACATCATCACCATCACACAGTGGGCCTCAGGCCTCCTCACCCCCACCACCCACCCCCGACTCCTCACCCTCCCACCCCCAACTCCTCACGTTCCCACCTCCAACTCCTCATCCTCCCACCTCTACCTCCTCACCTTCCCACCCTCAACTCCTCACCCTCCCACCTCTAATTCCTCACCCTCCCACCTCCAACTCCTCACGTTCCCACCTCTACCTCCTCACCTCCCACCCCCAACTCCTCACGTTCCCACCTCCAACTCCTCAGCCTCCCAACTCCTCTTCCTCCCACCCCCAACTCCTCTTCCTCCCACCTCCAACTCCTCACCCTTCCACCCCTAACTCCTCATGTTCCCACCTCCAACTCCTCGCCTTCCCATCTCCAGCTCCTCACGTTCCCACCCCCAACTACTCACCCTCCCACCTCCAACTCGTCACCTTCCCACCTCCAATTCCTCAGCCTCCCACCCCCAACTCCTCACCCTCCCACCCCCAACTCGTCACCTTCCCACCTCCAACTCCTCATCCTCCCACCTCCAACTCCTCACCCTCCCAACTCCATCTCCTCACCCTCCCACCTCTACCTCCTCACCTTCCCACCTCTACCTCCTCACCTTCCCACCTCTACCTCCTCACGTTCCCACCTCCAACTCCTCAGCCTCCCACCCCCGACTCCTCACTCTCACCTCCTCAACTCCTCACCCCCCATATCCTCACCCCCCCAACTTCAAGATTTCCCCCAACGCCTCACCCTCCCTCCTCCCAACTCCTCAGCCTCCAACTCCTCCCTCAGCTCCACACTCCCGCAACTTCTCACCACTCCCAAATCCTCACCCTCGCCCCCTCAAATCCTCCACCCCATCCCCAAACTCCTCACGCCCCCAACTCCTCACGCCCACAACTCCTCAATGCCCCAACTCCTCACCCCTCCTCACCCCCCCAACTCCACCCCCCCAACTCTGCACCCCCCCCAACTCTGCACCCCCCCCAACTCTGCACCCCCTAACTCTGCACCCCCCCCAACTCTGCAACCCTCCAACTCTGCACTCCTCTAACTCCGCACCGCCCAACTCCTCCCCCCAACCTCATACTTCTCCCTGCCTCTCCTTTCTCCCCAGCCCTTCCCATCTCACTACTACTCACCCTTTCACTGCTTCTCTCTCATGACCCATCCCCTCCCCTCCATGGCTTCTCCTCTCTCACTGCCCCTCCCATCACTCTAGCCCCCATCCCCTCCCCTCTGGCTGTCTCTCACCTGTCTCTCTGCTTGTGGCTCCCACACAGGATGAAGTCCCTGGAGCAGGATGCCCTGAAGGCTCAGATGGTCATCGCCAAGTCAAAGGAGGGGAGGAAGCGCAGCGTTCTAGATCAGCTGGCTGAGTCCCCTTCCCCCGCTGCCACCCCCTCACCCGCTGCTACCCCTTCCCCAACACCACCAGATGGTACGTGTGACGTGAGGCTTGACCATTATCACAGGACGTGCTGGGGGTGGGGGCGTCTCGCGGTGTGGGGTGTATGTGTGTGGGGTGGGTGGGGGTTTCTCAACACGTGTGTGAGGTGGGGTGGGGGGTTGTGAGGAGGGGTCTCAGGGTGAGTGTGTGGATCTCAGGAACTGTTATTTGTTTTCTCACAGATCAGAGTTGCCGGGGATTGACATCTCCAGGGAGGTTGGTGAGTCATTTTTCTGTGGTTTATAATCCTTGCATTAGATATAGCACCTTATCACATCTCAAAGCGCTTCACAGAATATACTGTAAAGTGAATTGACTATTTTTTGTGGAAGAAATGTGGCAGCCAATTGCTCACAGCAGTGTCCCCACAAACAGTCGTGGATCCAGTAACAAATTTGTTTTCTTCGGAAAGAATTATAACCCTTGGAGAAGTGATCCATCAATCGACTTAACAACCGGATTGCTACTTACTGCTAGGTACACAGGGCCATGTGGTGTAAGGAAACTTGCCCAACGTATCACCCAGTCGGCAAACAAACCCAGGTCCTCTCGCTTGCGAGGCAGCACCACATGGTTGGACACACATTGTGCAATTGTACCCCTTGACCTCGTCATCACATACAACCTTGACATTTCCGATCTGTGCATCATGGACAAGGCGGTCTCAGACCAATTACTCATGTCCTTCTCTCCTCCATCAATCCCTCAACCACACTTTTCTGCCTATGAAAAAGGCTTTCCCCCCACCCCACTGCCGATACCCTCACAAAGGGTATCATCCTGAGACCTCCTTTCAGCGCCTTGGACGTTCTCCTGATGTGAAAGACGCTATACAAGTGTAATTTTGTTGTTCCCTCTGCCCTTCCACGCGCAGCAACCCTGAAGCAGCTGTCAAGCTGGCTTCCTCCTTGTCCCCCGAATCCTCCGCTTAACCATTGGCGGCCGTGGTTTCAGCCACTTCACCTCGTAACTTTGGAACTCCTTCCCTCAACCCCTTCACCTCACCCCTCCTTTCCCACCTTCAGGTTGTGCCTGAAGACTTTTCTCTACAACTGCGCTTACAGTCACCTTCCCCATCCCCTTGGCTCGACCTCGGACTATGCCATTGTGAAGCGCTCTGAGATGCTGCCTGTCACGGAGGGCATTATATAAATTCAAGTTATGTTGTTGTGGTGTCAGGCGGTGGTCATAGTTAGCGAATGTCAAGTCATACAAAGCTGTCAGGGGGTGCTCACTAACATTCAGCCTGTTCTCACTGCAGCATTCCTCTCTCTCGTCTCCGGTCCTCTTCTGCTCCTTCCCTCTTCTTTCCCCTTCCACCTCTTCCCCCTCCTTCTTTCGCTCCCCACTTCTCTATATTCATCCTCAAACCTTCCCTTTTCCCATTCTCTCTGTCTTTCTGCATCTCTTTTCTCATTATCTTTTTCTCTCATTCTCCGTTTAACTCCTTCCCTCTATCTGTCAGCTTGGCTCATTGTCTGTCTCTGGGATCATTGGCAAACTAAGCGATTTTATCTAGACCCCAGCAGTTACCCCAACTCACAGCTCTGGGGTCCCCAAGCCGTGGCTCTTGTCAATCTGCACCTAATACTTTCTAGAATTAGGTAAGCAGGCTGTGTCCCTCTAGGGAGTTCCATCCCAACAATCTATCTCTGGGATTTCCATGTGTAGGTGGGATGCATGGAATTCTCAGTTTGGTTTGGAGTCTCTTAAGCACCGTGATGGGTTTCCACATGTGCCAATCACCCAGTTGATCCCCAAAAATGTATGTGGCATTATTAGCGCCTTGGGACGTCCTCCCGACGTGAAAGGCGCTATATAAATGTAATTGTTGTTGTTGTTGTTGTGGCCCTCGAGGTAGGTAGCACATCCCATTCCAATAAATACCATCCACTAAATAAACACTCTTGTGTGTCCTGTGAAGCATTTGAGACGTCTCTGCCCCTGGTTCGGTCCCGGGATCCTTTATTGTGAAGCTCTGAGATGCCATCCGGTGTGGAGGGCGCTATATAAATCAAAGTTGTTGTTGTTGTCTCGATGGCATGATAAGGCACTGTACCAATTGCAAGGAATATTATTATAATTACTCCACACACTTGTTTACCTAGCAGTAAGCAGGTACCTGATTCTTAGTTGATTGGCGGATTGCTTTTTGGGGTTAATAATCACTTTTAAAAATGTAGTCACTCAATCCACGACTGTTTCTATCTGCCTGTCTGCCTCTATTTGTGTTTTTCAGTCATTCTCTTATCTCTCACTGTCTGTCTCTCACTCAGTGTCTACCCTCCCTCCCTCCCTCCCTCCCATACTCACTCACTCACTCACTCACTCACTCACTCACTCACTCACTCACTCACTCACTCACTCACTCACTCACTCACTCACTCACTCACTCACTCACTCACTCACCCCCACTCACTCTCCCCCCCCCCCCCCCCCCCCCCCCCATCTCTCTCACCTCCTCACTCTCTCTCTGTCACCCTCTGTGCCCTTTCTCTCTCTCTCTCTCTCTCTCTCTCTGTCTCTCCGTGCATCACTCTATCTGTCTATGCATCTCCCTCTGTCCCCCTTTCCCACTCTGACTGCTCTTTGCCTCTTACAGTCCTGGTCAGAGAAGAAATTTGATTATCGACAATTTGCAGCAATTCCTTCTTCTAAGCCGGTTTACGACATCCAGGTAGAGCCGGCATGTCTGTGCCTGCTCCGTGCCTGTTCTCCCCCCGCCCCCACCCCCCGCCAGCCTGGGCCCTGAGCATGGTTTTGGGGTAATATGTGGTGCGAGCTTCCTTGACAACAACATGCTCCAGTGGGGGTGGGGGGAGTTGCTGTGGGAGTGTGGCTGGTGGGGGGAGGCTGCTGGTGCGTGGCTGCTGATGAGGGGCAGGGCTACCAGTGGGGGTTTCTGTGGGAGGGCCTTATGGGGATGGGGCTGCTATGATATGGTGATATGATATCTGATATGGTGGTGGTGGTTAGCATGGAGGGGTGGTTCTGCTAGTGTTGGTGTGAAGGCTGGGCTGGTGGGTGTTTTCATGTGCCAGACACTGACTCGGTCTGACTTGCTCATTCCCTTTCTCAGTCTCTTTTTCCCATTCACTCTTATACTCATTCTCCATCCCCCTCCCTCCCTACCTCTTTCTCTCTTCCTCCCCCTTCTCCCTCCCTCCCCTCCCATCTCACACACTCATTCTCTCTCTCTGTTTCTCTTTCACACTCTCTCTTGCTCACATTGTCACTTTCTTTCTCTCCCACATTCCCTCTCACACTCCCTTTCTCTCTGTCACACTCTGTTTCTCACTCTCTCACACACTCATTGTTTGTTCTCTGTTACAGTCCCCAGACCTAATGGATGAACTGAAGTATATGGACGACGGCCCCTCAGGTGAATGGCGGAGCCAAGCCCCCCACCCGCAGGTCCCCCCTACCCCAAGTCCCCCCTCTCCCAGGTCCTCCCTCACTCCACCCCAAGTCCCCCCTCACCCCTCACCCAGGTCCCCCCTCAATCCACCCCCAGGTCCCCCCCTCACCCCACCCCCAGGTCACTGCCAACCCCATCACCGCTACCCCCCCAGGTCACTCAAACCGACCCACAGCAGCCAATTGCACACAGTAGTGTGCCACAAACAGTTGTGGATTTTTTGTTGTTGAGGAATTTCACCCCTCAGAGAGTGATCTGTCAATCGACTAACAACCGGGTTCCTACTTACTGCTAGGTAAACAGAGGCGTGTGGAGTAAGGAAACTTGCCTAAGGTTTCGCCCTGCCCGGGAATCGAACCCGGGTCTTCTCGCTTGTGAGGCAAGTGCTCTAATCAATACGCTGCAGAACTCCACTTTTATAGCTCAGGGATATCATCCAAGGGCCTGTGGATAACTTGTATGTGGTGGTACCCAACTCTTATCCATTTCATTTCATTTGTCTCTTATGGCATTCTCTCTGATGTGATCTCTCTGTTTCTCTCTATCTCATATACAATATTTTTCTCACAGATCCTCCCTCCCTCCCGTCCTCTCACATCCTCTCTGTCTCACTCTCACAGCCTCTCCGTCTCACTCTCACAACTCTTCTCTCTCACGTCGTCTTGTCTCTCTCACATAGTCTCTCACACACACTCTCACTCTCTTTCTCTCCGCAGGCTCGGTGCCCCAGCGGGGGGAGGATGGCTGTCTGGCTGGCTCTCTCCCGGTGACAATAGAGCAGTATAAACTGAGACCTGCTGCTGTGCCTACGTGAGGCAGGAAGGACACACTTGGCACGGGGTGGCTGGCTGGCTGTCAGCAGCAAGACTTTGTGTGTATGTGATATTAGCAAACTGGGTTTAATTTTACAGGAGATAACGAGTAGGAGTTAGCTGAGAAAGAGCCAGGGGGAGAGCGGGGGGTGGGTGGGCGGGTGGGGGGAGGGGGAGAGGGGTCTGAGCCAAGCCTCTACCCCATGGGGCAGATACCTGATGTGTATGTGTGCATTGGGGGGAGGGGTGTGGGGGGCAGGGAGTGGGAGTAAGGCTACACACAGGCTGCCCCCGTCAGCCGTTACTTTCCTCGGAGGGAGTGTAACTGACACTAATGTAGTGAAAGCGGCCGTAGCGCAAGAGTGGCAGCCAGGTCCTGGCAAAGGTTCCCGTTTACCTCATGCTGATCACTAAAGGTAGCCAAGTCACAGCACTTTGGGGGTCAGTGAGAGTAAGTCAAGCCAGTCAGTGAATCACAGAGACAGCTCACTGGATGGACGTGTCAGCCCACACCACCCAGAGTGTTCACTGTGTCACTGTGTGTCTGTGTGTGTCACTCACTGTGTGTCACTGTGTCACTCTTGTGTGCCCTGTGTCACTGTGGGTCACTGTGTGTCTCTGTGCATCACTCTGTATCCCGTGTCACTGTGGCTCACTATGTATGTCACTGTGTAACTCTGTCATTCCCTGTGTCACTCTGTGCTACTCTGTCACGCTGTGCCGTGTCACTCTGTGCTACTCTGTCACGCTGTGCCGTGTCACTCTGTGTATCATCCTGCGTGTCCCTTTGTGAGCCCTGTATGTCTGTCACTCTCTGTGTCACTATGCCCTGTGACATTCTTATGTACCCTGTGTCGCTGTCACTGTGTGTGTCACTGTTGCTCTGTGTCACTCTGTATGTCACTGTCACTCTGTGTGTCCTGTCTCACTGTCACTCTGTGTCACAGTATGCCCTGTGTCAATCTGTGTGTCACTCTGTGTCATTCACACTGTGTGTCATTGTCACTGTGTGCCACTGTCCTCTGTGCTACTCTGTGTGTCACTCTGTGTGTCACTGTCACACTGTGTGTCTGTCACTGTGTGCCACTGTCCTCTGTGCTACTCTGTGTGTCACTCTGTGTGTCACTGTCACACTGTGTGTCTGTCACTGTGTGCCACTGTCCTCTGTGCTACTCTGTGTGTCACTCTGTGTGTCACTGTCACACTGTGTGTCTGTCACTGTGTGCCACTGTCCTCTGTGCTACTCTGTATGTCACTCTGTGTGTCACTCTACCCCATGTCACCCTCTGTAACACCCTCCAGTGCTGCTCTCCTGAGCTCAGGACCTCCCGTTAGGAGCCGAAGTGGCTGCTCACAGCCCGGCTGTCAGTAGTGGCTCCGTGTGAATAGTGTACACAGCTTGGGCGCGGCTCGCAGTGCATGTATATTTGCTGAATGTTTATAGTTTTGTAGAAATCTTTGAGATAGATGATTACCAAGCATCCGATCCAACCAGTGAGCGGTTTGTAGAAATTATGGGGGGGTGGGGGGGGTGGGGGGGGTGGGGTGGGTGGGGGGAAAGAAAAGACTTTTATAACTCGGTGTTTGGACTCTACAACAATTTGCTGTGAAGTAACTCTTGTATCAGCTTCGTTCGCGTTGTGTCAGACAGGAGGTGCCAGCATTGGCCATGCAGCTTCTCTGCCCATAGCCTGGCTTCAACCAAGGCTGTAACTAGTGAATTTGTACAACCAAAGACGTATATTTTGTGGTCCAGCATTAATAAAGGTTTTACTTTCATTTTACACCGGGCATCAGCGTTCAGTCCGTCTGTATTGGGGAAAGAAGGACACAGGCATCCAAACCAACCACGCATACCCTAACTTTGCTTGTGATGTCTGTGTGTGCGTGTGTTAATTGTGTGTCTGAGTGCGCGTGTGAGTGTAGTTTTTCTCCCCGTTGGCCTGTGGTCTTGTGTCCTGGTCCTACGCACAGGTACCTGACCAGAGTGCCCAGTTTTGCAAATTGACTACCGTGTTTTACCTACAAAACACACAATCACCTCACTTACAGGAAAACACTTGAGACGTTGTTATATGATATGAAATACAAGGCTCCTATCCACACCTCAAATCCATCTCTCAATAAGCAGGGAAAGGGGAAATTGCTGAACTTTAGAGAGCATGTAAAACATTTCAATGAGCTCACAGATGTGCTTGAAACTTGCCCTGTGGTGATTGTCTGACAGGCACTTACTAATGTTCATGTTGATCTAGGGACAGCACCATGGCTGCCCTCAGGCAGAAAAATGATTATAGGAAGTAAACACAAGAAGTGTGATGTATCAAAAACTATGAGAAAAATACTTTTGGAGCATAAGAGCAGGTGAATACAGTTACCCGAGTAAGTGTTCTGTACTGCACGTAGTATAAGTAATAAAACAAGAATTGGGCAGACAGGTGGCAGATGAAATTAATTATGGAGAAATGTAAAGTACTTCACATGGGGACAAAGAATTCAGGAAGGGATTATTTGAACAGAAGGAACAAAATGTATAGAAAAAGTACAGGACCTCGGGATTCTACTCGATAATAAACTAAATCTCTCAAAACAATGCTTTGCAGCAGTGAGTAAAGCAAATCAGATGTTGGGATGTATCAAGCTGAAATAGAAATAGTGGAAGGTAATCCTGCCACTGTACAAATCATTGGTGAGACTATTTAGAGTATCCTGTGCAGTTCAGGTTGCTGCAGGACACAAAGGATATGGGAGAAATTGAAAGGGTACAGAGGAGGCCAACCAGAATTATTAATGGAATTGAGGGGCTGGACTATGAGGAGTGACTACACGCTTCAAAAGACATGACTGTGAGGCAATACAGTTTCAGAACGAATAATAATAATAATAATTCTTGCATTTGATATAGTGCTTTCCAGGAGGGAGAAGAATTCCTGAAGTGTGTGCAGGACAACTTTCTTGATCAGTATGTTTCCAGTCCAACGAGGAAAGAAGCATTGCTGGATCTAGTTTTGGGAAATGAGGTAGGGCAAGTTCAACAGGTTTCTGTAGGTGAGCATCTAGGGAATAGTGACCACAATATCGTTAGATTCAGAATAATTATGGAAAGGGATAAGGAACGATCACAGGTGAGGACACTCAACTGGAAAAGGGCTAATTTCAATGAGTTGAGGTGGGACCTAGCCAAGGTGGATTGGAAAGAAAAATTGGCAGGTAAGACAACTAACAAACAGTGGGCAGCGTTCAAAGAGGAGATAGTTCAGGCACAGGTCAAAAGCATCCCCACAAAGGTGAAATGTAAGGCATCCAAACCTCCCTGGATGACTAAGGAAATCGGGGCCAAAATAAAACAAAAAAAAGAGGCTTATGATAAGTGTCAGGCTCAAAATTCAGAAGGGAACCAAGCAGAATATAGGAAGTGTAGGATAGAACTAAAAAAGGAAGTTAGAGGGGCAAAGAGACTGCATGAAAAACAATTAGCGAGTAAGATTAAGGGGAATCCTAAGGTTTTTTACCAACATAATAAGAGTAAAAGGTTGGTCAAGGATAGGGTGGGGCCAATTAGGGACCTAGGAGGAAATCTCATTGTGGAGGCAGAGGGCATGACTGATGTGCTGAATGAGTACTTCGCCTCTGTCTTCACAAAAGAAAAGGATACAGCCAATGCCATGGTATTAGAGGAGAGGGTAGGAGAAATGGATAGAATAATTATAACCAGAGAGGAAGTTCTAAAAAGGTTGACGTTGCTCAAGGTGGATAAGTCACCTGGTCCGGATGGGATGCACCCTAGGTTACTAAGTGAGGCACGGGAGCAAATAGCAGGGACTTTGGCCACGATCTTTCAATCTTCTTTGGACACAGGGGTCGTGCCAGAGGACTGGAGGATAGCTAATGTTACTCCCTTGTATAAAAAGGGGCAGAAGGACAAGCCTGGTAACGACAGACCAGTCAGTCTAACGTCGGTAGTGGGCAAACTTCTAGAGTCCATAAATCAGGGACAAGGTAGATCTTCACTTGGAAAGATATAGGCTAATAAGGGACAGTCAACATGGATTTGTTAAAGGCAAATCTTGCCTTACAAATCTGATAGAATTTTTTGATGAGGTAACGGAATGGGTGGATAATGGTAGCGCAGTTGATGTAGCTTACATGGACTTTCAAAAGGCATTTGACAAAGTGCCACATGAGAGACTTATTATGAAATTAAAGGCCCATGGCGTAAAAGGGACAGTGGCAGCGTGGATCCACAACTGGCTGCGAGACAGAAAGCAGAGAGTTGTAGTGAGCGGCTGTTTTTCAGATTGGAGGGAAGTGAGCAGTGGTGTGCCACAGGGATCAGTTTTGGGACCATTGCTGTTTGTAATCTACATCAATGATCTGGACTTGGGTGTACGGAGTACAGTTTCCAAGTTTGCAGATGACACTAAGTTAGGGAGAATAGTAAATAGTGAGGAGGATAGTAGCCATCTGCAAGAGGATATAGACAAATTGGTAAAGTGGGCAGACACATGGCAGATGAAGTTTAATGCAGAGAAGTGTGAGGTGATGCATTTTGGGAGAAGAAATGAAGGGAGGCAATATAGGCTAGATAGTACAATTTTAAATGGTGTGAAGGAACAAAGAGACCTGGGGATTTGTGTTAGTGACTCGTTGAAGGTGGCAGGACAGGTAGACAAGGCTGTTAAGAAGGCATATGGGATACTAGGCTTTATAAATAGGGGTATAGAATACAAAAGTCAGGAAGTGCTGACTAACCTCTATAAGACTTTGGTGAGGCCTCAGCTGGAATACTGTGTTCAATTCTGGTCACCACACTACAGAAAGGATGTGAAGGCATTGGAAAGGGTACAACGAAGATTTACTAGGATGGTGCCAGGATTGAGGGACTTCAGCTATGAGGAGAGGCTAGGTAGGCTAGGGTTATTCTCTCTGGAGCAGAGAAGATTGAGGGGAGACCTAATAGAGGTTTATAAGATCATGAGGGGTTTCGACAGGGCAAATAGAGAAAAACTATTTCCACTCGTGGGTGAATCTGTGACTCGTGGTCACAGATTTAAAATAGTTTCAAGGCGAAGTAGAGGGGAGCTGAGGAGAATTTTTTTCACTCAGCGAGTTGTTCGAATCTGGAATGCATTGCCTGAAAAGGTGGTGGAGGCTGATTCGATAACAACTTTTAAAAGGGAATTAGATCTTTATTTAGGGAGAACGGGTCTATTAGGTTATGGGGAGCGGGCAGGGCAGTGGGATTGAATCGCTCTTTTCAAAGAGCCGGCACAGACTAGATGGGCCGAATGGCCTCCTTTTGTGCCGTAAAATTCTATGAATCTATGAATCTATGAATCTAATCGACGTCTCAAAGTGTTTCACAGAATGTACTGTAAAGTAAATTGACTGTATTTATGGGTGAAACTCGGCAGCCAATTGTGCGCAGCAGTGTGCCACAAACAGTCGTGGATTGAAATGAGCAATTTTTATTATTGCAAACACTAAAAACAAAAACACAAGTTCATATTATTATTATGACCTGGGCCGGGCCGCTCACTCCCTTGCGCTCGTCAGTGGTGGAGTCTGACCCCAGACCTCGGGGCGACACGGCACCCGCCAGATAATAATCCTTGCGTTTGATATAGTGATTTTCACATCTTCCCGACGTCTCAAAGTGAATCGACTATATGTGTGGCTGACACACGGCAGCGTTTATATTATATATTATATATTACAGTACTGTACTATATATCAAATGATAGAGATGAATAATTTGGGGGGGAAGGTTGACAGGTCAGAGGGTCCCACCCAGAGGAGAAGCTTGTCAAGACGATAGGTCGGCGTTTACGTCAATCACGCCGACGCCCGCCCGCCTCTCGGGTGGTGTCACGTGGTCCGAGCAAAGGGGCGGTGCCGGATAACCCGCCGCCGACCTTCCGCCGTAAAGTGAGACGGACGCTCATTTGACGGCCGTTTGTCCAAAAGATACCGGGGGCGCGAGCGCTGCTGTCGTGGGAGCGGGTGGCAGTTGGTTTCGAAATCGGGGGTTGACGGCAGAGCAGACACAGACACTGACAGACACACAGACACAGGCAGATAGGGACAGAGCTAACAGACTGACAGGAGCCGGCAGACAGACAAACAAACAGACAGACAGACAGACAGACAGACAGACAGGGGCGGCGGCGGTAGCTGCGGGGACAACAGCAGGGATGGACGACGACGTGCTGACCACCCTCAAGATCTTAATCATCGGCGAGAGCGGAGTGGGCAAGTCAAGGTGAGGCGGCGATCAGGCCGGGGGCGGGTCCCCCGGGGCCTCGGCGGCGGCTGGAGACTGTGCCCGGGCACCAGGAGGAGGAGTCGCGGCACCCGAGTGACAGTCACCGCCGCCGCTCCAGGCTCCGGCCTAGGATTCCACCCCCGGGGACCCCGTGTCTCTGTCTCTCTGTCTGTCTGTCTGTCTGTGTCTCTCTCCTCCTTTCAACCCACTCATCCACCAAACAACACAGGCCACACAACGGCCTTCACCCCGTCACTGTCAGCGCCAACTTTAACTGGAATAATTATCCCTGCATTTGGTGACAGCGCGTGCGGAGACTCCCAGAGGACACGGTGCTGGCGGGTAAAGTGGATCCGCTGTATATTTAGTGGGCGAAACGCGGCAGCCACTTGCGCGCGCACTGACTGCAGTGTGTCCCCACCACAAACAGTCGCGCAGAATGAAATGACACAATTATTATTATTGTGCTTTTTTTTCCCCTGAGGGGTCATCATCAGCATCATCATCATTATTATTATCGGGCGTGAGGAGCAAGGAAACTCGCCCAGGGCTTCCTTCCCCCTGACTAGGATTATGACTTACATCAAAAACAATCATTGTTCAGCTCCAGATGCCAGCTGATTGTTGCTGTGGCTGCCACTCAAGTGCATTGCTGCTGTCTGACATTCGCCCCCCCACATCACCTCAATACACTGAGAGGTGGCGTAGGGTTGGCTGCTGAATGTAGATTTTAGTTGCTGAAGAAATCACATCTGTGAGTTTTGCTTTGTCCTGTAACTCAGTGGTTAGAGCGCTCGCCTTACAAGCATGAAACCCGTGTTCGAATCCAGGCAGTATAGGGCGAAATCTCGGGCAAGTCTCCTTACCCCCACATTGCCTAATAATAATCCCTCCGAAAAAATATTACTGTTTGTGGGACACTGCCTTGTGAAATTGGCTGCCGCATTTCGCCCACAAATATTTAGTCAGATCACTTTTTAGTATATTCTGTGAAGCGTTTTGAGACGTCGATAAGATGTGAAAAGTGCTATATCAAATGTAAGTATTTATATCAAATGCAAGCAATATTATTATAGGTAAGCAGGATCTCTCCTTGACTTTGAGGAGAGGTGTATGGCAACGTCTGCAGTAATACATGATACTATTAATTATTAAGCACTCCTGGGACATTAATGTGTTTGAAGCGGTTGTGAAGACTGCAGTGAAACATAAAAAGTGCTTTGCTACTGGTAAACTCTGTGAAATATTAAGATGTTAATGCTTGTCTACAACAGATGTTCAATACCATTTTGATAATTTATGTTTGAGATGTTTCAAAGCGACAAGTTGTTTCTGATTATTCCTTTCCAAGTTAAAAACAATGACGGAAACATTTAGTTTGTGTTTTTGTAAATGTTGAAAGCGCTTTACAATCTCCTGTATCTTTATGTGAAGTGACTTTCAGCTCAGTCTAGATTGCATAATTTGTCCACATAATTTGTCTAGCTTGCAGAACACTTTGTTACGGGGGCCAGTTTCAGTTTTCAGCTTCTGAGGATATTGATACTATAAAATCTTTATTTTTCAGTGGTGGACAAATTGATCGATTTGCTTAATGAATGAAGCAGTAAAGTATATACACTCCCAGTTAATCTGAAAATAGAAAATTACATTGAAAGTTATGACATTTATTAAAGTATATTTTTGTCATTTACCCAGAATCAATATAGTGTCTATTGTTTTTCAATTACAGAATTACATGTTACAAGGTTTTATACTTCAGACTGCTGATTAGAAGCAGCCTGCCCTGCCAGTAGACATTTTGTGCAGAACAGCCTCGCAATGTAGATTTAAAAGGAATTGGTAGGCTGAGGACAGACACTATTTGTTGTTCATCATTTCACAGGGTTGGAAATTAATTTATTGTTGTCACTCGCATTTCAGTGAAGTTTAGATGGTTGACATCACTCCCAAAGTAGGTAGCTCTTATGTTTTTTAAGTATTGCCACTCCCAGAAATATTTACTTTCTGTTTTCTCATTTGCTTCCTTTGATTTATTGTATCTTTCTTACATTTTTTCTAATGTTTTTCCTAGTTAAACCTCTTTCTCCCTGCTTTGTTTTGGTGCTTGGCCTTTTAGCCCTTTTGTCTCCAGTCTCTGGAACTCCATCCTAGAGTCCCCCTGGCTTGTCCCTTCACTCACCTCCTTCAGGGTCTGTCTTAAGACTTTCCTCTTTGACTGCATGTTTTATCATCTTTTCCCCCCATCCTCTCGATTCCAACTCCCAGCTCGTCTGAAAACCTTTGACTGCCCAGTGCCGTGAAATGTCGTCAGGCGCTATTTAAATGCAATCTGTTGTTCTTTATTCTTCTTGTTCATTCAATTTCCCTTTAACCTTCTGAATTTTGTTTTCATGGATGTTTTAGTTCTATCTTACTTGTGTCAGTTTTATGTTTATAGAAGTAGAGGTTATGTCCTCTCGACTTGAAAGGCGCTATGCAAATGTAATTTTTTTTGTTGCTTAAAGGCCTCAGATGTTTTGGAATCACCATAAATCATAGAACCCATTCATTTGTGTTAAGCAGTAATAACAATTCCGAAATTGGCTATGAAGCTTTTAGAGATGCAATGTTTAGAACATTACATGATGATCTGGCCTCTTGGTTACAACATGTCAGCCTGATCCATTAGTAATATTAATCTTCATGGTGTGGGTTTAAAAAAACTGTTCCCATACAAACAACAACATTACATTTGAAGAGTGTGTTTCACATCGGTAGGACGTCCCAAGTTGCTGGATAGATAACATTTTGGACCCGAGCTGGGGGATGGGGGTGGGAGGGAGGTTGATTGAAAGCACAGTCGAAGGGGAGGGCCTTGAGGAGGGTCTAGAAAGAGGCAGGGATGGGGTGACGCGGAGGGACTGCAGGATGGTGTTCCAGAGAATGGGAGCTGAGTGGCTGACGGCCCGCCTGCCAATGGGTGAGGCAGGGAACGTGAAGCAGGCTGGAGCCCGCTGAGTGGAGCGAGCGGAAATGTTGGTAGGGCGTTAGGTCACAGAGATAGGGGGAGCGAGCCCGTGGGGGTGCTTTGAAGGTGAGGACCAGGATCTTGAACTGTGTCCTTTGTGTGATGGGAAGCCAATGAAGTTGGGCAAGGGTGGGGGTGATAGGGTTATAGAGGCGAGTGTGGGAGAGGACACGGGTTGCAGATTTCTGGATGATTTGCAGCCTGTGGAGGGAAGAGTTGGGGAGGCCGACAACCAAGGAATTTGCATAGTGAAGCCTGGATGTTATGTATGCATGTACTGCGTGAGAGTTTTGGTGGTCTGTAAATCCCTATAAAATGCCTGTCTGTGGAGAAAATAAGTTAGTATAGAATAGCAATAGATAATTGAGAGCTGCTTGTTGTCTACGGAGATCTCCTTTGACCATATTTAAGGCTGAAGGGAATAGAAGGGTATGGTAGAAAGTAAGGAGTGGGTGGAGACTTATATGGAGTATAAACACCAACCGTGGACTGGTGGGGCTAGGTTGCCTGTTTCTGTGCTGTTTAAAACAAAACACTGACAATGTTTGGCATTTTGAATAAACACCATGTTTCTATTCAACTTTTACACTTCAGCAAGTGCCATTATTATGTTAAATATTTTGAGCAACCATCAAGGTTTTTATTTTAACGAGAACAGTAAAATAATTCGGGAGCAAGGTTATTTTCTTGGACCATTGTTTTGCAGATGTTGATTTGCAGTTTAATTTGACATCAAATTAGCACCATAGATTTTTGGACATATTTCTCAAATTGTTTCTAAAGAGTGCAAATAAATGCAAGCTTAAGGGTGTACTATACAGTATATATAAAAATGTGCTTGCGAAAACCCAAATATCTATGGTACATACCTAATGATTTTTCCTTTACTTACAAAATCAGGGCCTTTGGATGTTGTGTGCAATGTCATTGTCCATAATATGACCACTGGCCAGCGTTTGTAGTGTAGGAACTTGATCTTCATATAACCTCCTGCTTTGCACACAAAATATTTTGCTTCAATCCAAATCTATTTTGAGTTGTTGAGCAACAAAAACCTCTTGCACAACATAACTAAGGCTTAACATTTTATGCTCGGCCATAGGGTTGTTGGCAGCAACCGGTTTAGCTGACCACAACTGTGAAGACCGCAGCTTATTTTTGTACATAAATTTTTATTTACAAAAAGCACCTTGGGACATCCTACCAATGTGAAAGACACTGTACAAATGATTATTTGTTTTGTAATTTCGAAAGAGGTTTGAATAAATACTGAAATTCTAAAAAGAGAGATTTAGTGGTAACCACGAACTGCATACCAGCCTGTCCACTCGCTCCCACAGTGAACTCTGGCCTACTCCACGTCCCCTTTTCCTGTCTAACTCACTATTTGTGGTCGGGCCAACAATCTTTCTGCTCTGATCCTTTAGAACTCCATCCCACTGGCCCTTTCTCTGCTCCCTTGAGTCCTCCAAGGCCCATCCCAAGATCTTTCTCTTCAACTGCACTTTCAGTCACCCTCCTACCCCCACCCTCCCTGCTCTCCAACTCTCCTGTTCTGAACCCCCAGGTTTGGGACTTCCAACTGACTTGAAAGGCGCTGTACAAATATAGGTTGTTGTTATAGTAGTATGGAAAACCAGGATGTAGACTAACATTTACCACCACTTCCAAAGAACATATTGTGAACTTAGAAAAATATAGGCTGATAAAGGACAGCCAGCATGGATTTGTTAAAGGCAAATCTTGCCTTACAAATCTGATAGAATTTTTCAACGATGTAACAGAATGGACGAGGGCAGCGCAGTTGATGTAGTTTACATGGACTTTCAAAAGACATTTGACAAAGTGCCACATGAGAGGCTTATTAGGAAAATAGAGGCCCACAGTGTTAAAGGGACAGTGGCAGCGTGGATCCGCAACTGGCTGCGAGACAGAAAGCAGAGAGTTGTGGTGAGCGGCTGCTTTTCAGACTGGAGGGAAGTGTGCGTCCCCCAGGGATCAGTTTTGGGACCACTGCTCTTTTTAATATGTATTAATGATTTGGGTTTAGGGAGTACAGTTTCCAAATTTGCAGATGATACTAAGTTAGGGAGAATAGTAAATAGTGAGGAGGATAGTAGCCATCTGCAAGAGGATATAGATATAATGGTAAAGTGGGCAGACACATGGCAGGTGAAGTTTAATACAGAGAAGTGTGAGGTGATACACTTTGGGAGAAGAAATAAGGGGAGGCAATATAGGCTAGATAGTACAATTTTAAAGGGTGTGAAGGAACAGAGAGATCTGGGGATTTGTGTTAGTGATTCTTTAAAGTGGCAGGACAGGTAGACAAGGCTGTTAAGAAGGCATATAGGATACTAGGCTTTATAAATAGGGGTATAGAATACAAAAGTCAGGAAGTGCTGATTAACCTCTATAAGACTTTGCTTAGGCCTCAGCTGGAGTACTGTGTACAATTCTGGTAACCACACTTTAGGAAGGATATTAAGGTATTGGAAAGGGTGCAGAGGAGATTTACTAGGATGGTACCAGGAATGAGGGACTTCAGCTACGAGGAAAGGCTAGATAGGCTAGGCTTATTGTCTCTAGAACAAAGAAGATAAAGAGGAGACCTGATAGAGGTTTATAAGATTATGAGAGGTTTTGACAGGGTGAATAGGGAAAGACTGTTTCCACTGGTGGGCGAATCAGTGACTCGTGGTCACAGATTTAAAATAGTTTCAAAATGAAGCAGAGGGGAGCTGAGGAGAATTGTTTTCACTCAGCGGGTTGTTCGAATCTGGAATGCATTGCCTGAAAAGGTGGTGGAGGCAGATTCCATAACAGCTTTTAAAAGAGAATTAGATCTTCATTTAGGGAGAACAGGTCTGTTAGGTTATGGGGAGAGAGCTGGGCAGTGGGATTGAGTTGCTTTTTTCAAAGAGCTGGCACAGACTAGATGGGCCGAATGGCCTCATTTTGTGCCGTATAATTCTATGCTTCTATGAACACCAAGTAGTACAACATCATCTGAACTCGCCATTCTTATGGGAAATTGCAGTGAGCTTGCAAGGAAATTGTAAGGGTTGATTGGTTCTATTGAGGTACATTTAATTAAATTTACTATATCAAATGCAAGGATTATTATTATTATTAGTTTTGATACCATTCATCATTGTGGAGTTCTGTAGTTCAGTGGTTAGATCACTCACCTTGCAAGCAAGAGACCTGGGTTTAATTCTAGGCAGGGCGAAACCTTGGGAAGTTACCTTACTCCACAAGCCTAATAATATTCCCTCAAAAAATACAACAATAAATTGTTTATTTAAATCGATGACTGCTTGTGGGACAATGCTGTGTGCAATTGGCTGCCGTGTTTCACCCACAAATATACAGTCAGTTCGCTTTATAGTACAGGTATCCTGGCCCAACCGCGGCCTCGCCAACCATGAAACGCATGCATCCACGGTTTGCTAAAGGTGACAACCCTCGCAAACCGCGTTTTGCGTGTCTGCGATTTAAATCCGCGGGTTTAAATTTTCAAGTTTAGCATAGCGTATAGCACTAGGACCCAGTTGCTATGTTGCAAGCAACCAGTGACAATGCTTCCCTCTTAGGATTAAGGTAAATCTCTGTTGATTTCTCTCCCCCACCCTCCGTGTCACCCATCCCCACCCTCACCCTCCTTGTCACCCACCCCCCACCCTCCGTATCACCCACCCCTCCCACCTTTCGTGTTACTCATGCCCCCCATTCTCCATGTCACCCATCCCCACCCTCTATGTCATCCACCCCACCCAACCCCACCCTCCATGTCACCCACCCCCCCCCACCCTCCGTGTAAGCCACCCCCACCCCACCCTCCATGTCATCCACCCCACCCTCCATGTCACCCACCCCTCTCACCCTCCGTGTCAGCCACCACCCACCACCCTCCATGTCACCCACCCCTCCCCCACCCTCCATCAGCCACCCCCCCCCACCCTCTGTGTCAGCCACCCCCCCCCCACCCTCCGTGTCATCCACCCCCCCCCCACCCTCCATGTCATCCACCCCCCCACCCTCCGTCAGCCACCCCCCCACCCTCCGTGTCACCCACCCCCCCACCCTCCATGTCGTCCACCACCCCACCCTCCGTATCACCCACCCCCCACCCATGTCACCCACCTCCCCGCACCCCGTGTGTCACCTACCCCCCCGATCCTCAATGTCACCCACCCCCCCCCACACCCTCCGTGTCACCCACCGCCCCAGCCTCCACATCACCCACTCCCCCCCGCCCTCCATGTCACCCCCGCCCTCCGTGTCACCCCCCCGCCCCCCCCCCACCCTCCATGTCACTCACCATGATTTTTCTCTCTGTGTAGACCAGTCAGTCAGACAGACAGCCTCGCGTATTGCTGCAGATGCGCCCAAACTTACTCCCTCTATCCCCATGTATGTTATAACTGTATATGTTTTTTTGTGTTTAGTTTAAGTAAACACAAACTTACTCCCCGTAACCCCATGTTTGCCATAGGGTCCTGCATTTTCCAACCATGATTTTACCAACCACGGAGGTTTAGAGGAACATATCCCCCGCGGTTGGGGAGGGATACCTGTATATTCTGTGAAGTGCTTTGAGACATCTAGAAGACGTGAAAAGCGCAATATCAAATGCAAGGATTATTTATTATTATTACAGGCCAGCACCACACCCAGACACCCAGGCAGACCCACACTCAGAGACAAAGAGAGACGCACACAAACACTCACAGACACACAAAGAGAGAGACACTCAAAACACGGAGAGAGGCACATACACTCACAGACACAGAAAGAGGATATCCTCTGTCCTTGACCCTCTGCTTTTCAACATCTATATGCTCCAACATGGTGACATCCTCCGTATACATGGGGTAAACTTCCATATGTATGTGGATGACGCCAAACTCTTATCTTTCTACCTCTACCTGCAATTCAAGGACCACTGCTATCCTGACAGACTTCCTGTCAGACATTAAGTCCTGGAGGAGAGCTAACTTTCTACAGTTGAACGTCAACAAGACTGAGGCCCTCCTGATTGGCTTGTGCCAGAGCCTTCACACATCAGGCGCCGGCAGCATCAACCTCCATGATTGCACACACTGTCTCACCAAACCAGTCAGGAACCTAGGTGTCTTGTTCGATCCTCAACTATATTTCCTTCCCCATATCCGAGCCATAACCCGCTATGTCTTCCCTCACCTCCGCAATATTGCCCTACTCCACCATTACCTCACCCCTCAGACCACTGAAACTCTCATTCATGCCTTCTTTACGTCCAGGCTTGTCTATGCCAATACCCTGCTTGTTGGCCTTCCCAACTCCTCCCTCCATAGGCTGCAGATAATCCAGAACTTTTGCGGCCCGTGTCCTCTACCGCCCTATGACCCCATCTCCCTCATACTCACCCGACACCATTGGCTCCCCATCATTCAGAGTATTCAATTCAAGATCCTGGTCCTCACCTTTAAAGCCCTCCATACCCTACCTCTGCGACCTCCTAACCACCCTGCAACCGATCTGCTCCCTCCGCTCAGTGGACTCCAGCCTGCTCCATGTCTCCTGACCCACCCGCCCTACCGTTGGCGGATGAGCCTTAAGCCACTCTGCCCCTAACATCTGGAAGTCCATCCCGTAGTCCCTCCACCTCGCCCCCCTCCCTAGCCTCCTTCAGGTCCCAGCTCAAGACCCTCCGCTTCGACGGTGCCTTCGGTCACACCCTTCCCCTCGTTTCCCTCCACCCTTCCCAATCCTGACCCCAGTCATGTCTAAAACACTAACTGTCTAACGCCTTGGCACGTCCTCCTGATGTGAAAGGCGCTATAGAAATGTAATTTTGTTGTTGTTGATGACATAAGGTGCTATAACAAATGCAAGGATCATTATTGTTATTATTTTATCAGATTCTGTGAAACATGCTGCCACAGGGCCCTGTAACATTGTAATACAGGGCTGGGATTCCAGATCTTTCAGCCAAATATCACAGATATAACCAGTTCAGAGGAGAGATGATCCTGAGTGTTAGAGACATTAACTACAAACAATGATTACACAAGTTAGGCTTTTTTTAGTCTTTAAAGGTGATGTCTTAGAGGAATCATTGTGGAGATATGTATAAATGGGATTGACCCCTCTTTCCCTTCCCTTGTCTCCTTCAAGACTCTCCTCTTCAACTGTGTGTTTGGTCACTCACTTACCCCCTATCCTGCCCTACACCCCTCCTGATCCTATCCACTTGCTTGGGTGCGGATCCCTGACTGTCCAGTGCCTTAGATCGTCCTCCTGATGTGAAAGGCGCTATACAAATGTAATTTTGTTTTTGTTGTTGCTGACCTGAGGGAGCTGTATATAAATGCAATTTGTTGTTGTTACTATGATCTGGTCAGCACACCACTGGTGATATCTGAAACTGCAGTGAATTTCTAGCAGTTTTCAGGCTGACGGACATTCACGTGCATTACTCAGGAACAATACAACAAACATTCGCCCATAAACAGTCTGTTACAGCATCAGCTGCTCTAGAATTATTGCACTCTTTCTGTTCCCCTCTTTGTGTTGTGGAACTATTGGTGCCAGTTTCCAACCCTGAAGCACTTTCTTCTGACTGTCTGGATGAAATGGTGAAGCTCTTTTTTCACCCCATTTGTTTTGTATGTACTTCAGCAACCATTCAAGGCATTTCCTCCAGTTCCACTTTCATGGTCACATTTTCTCTTGCTAACAGTCAGCTTTTTTAGTTATTTTTCCTGCTCAGTTGTGAACTATGGTGTAAATGGCACCAACGATTTGCTTCCTGATCAAAATTTCCTAAAACAACTGCTACCACCACAGCTGAACTAGTGTTACTATATTTAAATGAACTGGAAATCAAATGTTCGTGTTCTTAATTAAGATAAATTTGTATAAACTTTGTAATTTCCTCCCTTATTGCGTCAGCAATTTTCACTGCTACCTTCGCCCTCAAAGTACACAGTCACTCCACTGTACAATATACAGTAAAAGCCCATTTATCCGGCACCCGATCAACCGTAACTTCCGTATAACCGGCATTGAAAAAAAACAGGTCTGCATTCGATTAACCGAAACTTATCCGGAAAAATGCATTAAATTAAAAAAATGCGTTCTCGTCCGAATATCCGCCAACTGACTCCGCCAGCTGGCCGCCAGGTCAGGGGTGGAGCTGACCGACCGACCAACCAACCGACAACATCTCCCTCATCCTGTCCCCATCAAACCTCAGCCTATATTCCTAACAACTTCCCTTCTCGATCTACAATGTGATCCAGAGATTGGCTCATATATGTTCGGAAGTCGGACATCCTGCATGGAGTCCACATAGTGTTGCCAAACCTCTGGAGTGTAGAAAAATACCAAAGAGAGAGAAAAAAAGTGTAATAGCTTTAGTTGCCAACGTAAGGTTTCCACTTTTACACTCACCCGATGTTCCATGAATTCCGAGGTGCTGGAAACACAGCAAAAGAAAAATGGCACGAGTTTCGGTTGTCAATGTACTGTTTCAACCAGCACAGACTTACCTTCGGTTGATGGCTGAGGTGAAGCCCAGAGATGATCAAGGTCGCAGGCATGGATGGGCTCCAGGTCAACTTCGGAATAACCGAGGAGATCACAGCCAAGCAACAACCGACAGAAAGGAGCTTCCTCGTCAAACCTCAAAATGATGAAACTGTGTGTGAGAAATTCATCCATAAATACACCAAATTGTACCATCTCACTCACAAAGAGCAGTCAACCCAACAACTAAACCAACTCAGCTCTGAATCCAATCAACTGAACCAACTCTCAGCCCTGTACCAACTCAACAACTAAAGCAACTCAGCCCTCAACCAACGCGGACAGCAACTGACTCTTGGCAGCTGCACAATGCCAGTCACTAGCAAAATGGAATTCCAATGGAACTCCATCCCATATTCCCTCCGCCTTGCTTCCTCCCTTTCCTCCTTCAAAGCCGGTCTCAAGACCTTCCTCTTGGACCGCGTCTTCGGCTCCCCATCCTAACTCTTCCCCCTCCCTTACTCTCCTTCCCCTACCCCGACCCCAGTTTGGGAAAGTATAAAACTAAAAGAAAAGGCCTATAAAACTGCCAAAAAGAGCAGCAAACCTGAGGACTGGGAGTGTTTTAGGGACCAACAAAGAAAAACCAAAAAGCTCATTAAAAGTGAGAAAATGAATCTTAAATCAGATTGTAAGAGTTTTTATAAATACATTAAGAGGAATAGGCTAGCAAAAGTAAATGTGGGTCCATTACAGGCAGAGACAGGAGGAATTATAATGGAGGATAAAGATATGGCAGAGTCCCTAAATAAATACTGTAAAAGCCTGATAATTATCCGGCACCCGATCAACCGTAACTTCCGTATAATTGCAAAAAAAAGGTCCGCATTCGATTAACCGGAATTTATCCGGAAAAATGCATTTTTTTTGGGTGTGTTTTCGGACGAATATCCGGTACACACTTAAGCCAGCTTTGGCAGGTCCCAGGGTGCCGGATAAATAGGCTTTTGCTGTATATCCTGTGAAGGGCTTGGGCATCATTCAGTTGTAAAATGCGTTATTGCAAAAGACGAGAATTATACAGATCAATAATGTTTCAAGCTTCATTTGTGCTGAATTAACTGAATGAGGCTTGGCCAATGATATGGTCACAACAATGGCTTCAGTGAGACAGATTAAGTAGAAAAGAGGTTTAAAAAAATCCGTAATAGTTCAATTTCCAGTTACTCCTGCTAAATGTTCTAAGAGATGTTAGGTGAGGACAGGATTGGGCTTGACTGTTAATGTACTTGCGCAGAGACTATTTGGGCAAGATTCTAGATTGCTACTGGAGCATGTGGAAATTTACTTCAGCATGACTTGCTTCTTTCAGGACCGGACAGGGAGATTACAGTAGTTGCTAGCAGAGTTTTATAAACCTTGTACTGTAAAATGATCTCATTCTTTCAGCCTTAAATTGGCAGTACAGTATCTCCAGAGGCACATTATCTGATATAACTGTAACCTTTAGCTATGTACATGCAAAACAAATCGATTATGTCAAGGCCCTCATATCTGTTTTCAGGTTATGCTACTAGCACACTGACTGATTCTGCCTAAACTATTGGACCCAGTGTATTTTATATAAAAAATATGCTTCCAACAGTCCCTACCCTAGCGAAAAGTTGAAGCAGGAAGCATTGAGTCTTTCAAGCACAGATTAGATAGTATTCTTTAAGGAAATTACACTATGAGATACAGTATATAGGTAGTTTGGGATATATGTGCATGCGATCACCAGTAAGGTGGAAGGCGAACTAAAGGGACCTTGGTCTTTTATCGTCTAGCATTTCTTATGTTCTTATGTCCTTATAAGGTAACATAAAAAAGCAAAATAAACTAAATATTACCTTGAAATGAGCATATCCAATTAAAAACTAGTATAGTATGTATTTCAAAGCGAGCAGAATAGAGTAAAACTCATATTGGAGTCCTGTTGCTCAGTGGTTAGAGCACTCACCTCACAAGTGAGAAACCTGGTTCAATTCCCGTCAGGGCAAAACCATGGGCAAGTTTCCTTACTCCACACACCTGATAATAATCTCTCAAGAAGAAACAATAATAAATTGGTCACTTCAGTCTGCGACTGTTTGTGAGACACTGCTGTGTTCAATTGGCTGCCGTATTTCACCCACAAATGTACAGTTAATTCACTTTACAGTATATCCTGTGAAGCATTTTGAGACGTGTAGAAGATGTGAAAAGCGCTATATCAAATGCAAAGATTATTATCTTGATAAATCGTATAATTGCCTAAGTTATGCATGATCCAAGTCCCAATCAGTTTCCTATCAGAACCAATTAACCAGTTCCTCCCTTCACAAGCTGCAGATTATTCAGAATTTTGCAGCTCGTGTACTCTCCCGCACCAGCCTCCGTGATCACATCACTCCCACCCTCGCCTGTTTCCGCTGGCTCCCCATCCCCCAGAGGATCGAATTCAAGATTCTCGTCCTCACTTTCAAGGCCATTCACGGCCTTGCCCCCGCCTATCTCTCCGACCTATTGTCTACCTATCAGCCTGCCCGTCCCCTCCGTTCAGCCGGCTCTGGCCTGCTCCATGTCCCCCGCCCGATCTTCCCCACCATCGGTGGCCGGGCTTTCAGCCTCTCTGCCCCCACACTCTGGAACTACATCCCACAATCCCTTCGCCTCGATTCCTCCCTTTCCTCCATCAAGGCTGGTCTCAAGACCTTCCTCTTTGATCGTGTCTTCTGCTCCCCTCCTAACTCTCCACGCTTTGCTACTCTCCTTCCACCTGTCCTACCCCGACCCATCCCCTCCTGCTCGAGTCCCGACCTAACTGTTGAGCACCTTGGGACATCCTCTCGATGTGAAAGGCGCTCTAAAAATTTAATTTTGTTGTTGTATTGATTAAATCGGATTTTATACAATGTAAGGTTTGCCTGCAATCCGGACTTCGCATTAGTCATGTTAAATGGTTTGGAACCGATTGATGCAACTTGTGTAAGTTCACTGTACGCAAAGTTACTTTATAAAAGGGGTTGTAAATTGGAATAAATTGTCGAACCTTTTTCCACTCATGTATGGCTATTAAATTAGACATACTGTACCTTCTACTATATATATTATTTTTGAAGAGGAAATCTCCGAATTAAATGCCCGCTACACGAGTGAAGCATCATGGTGTTGATATTTTACTGAGCAGTAAGAATTTTATTGCAAAATCTTATGTAATTTCTGTGAACTTTCTCATAGTTGCTTGACCCTCAGTTATTGTCACACAATTATGAAATATGCAATAAATCTAAAAATATGGTAGTCATCAGTCAAATCTTTTGAGTTTTATGTGTCATACGACTTACTTTTCTATTAATCTTTACAGCCTGTTGCTACGGTTTACAGATGATACCTTTGACCCAGAGCTTGCTGCAACAATTGGTAAGTTTGTTTTAGAATAGTTTAGGATTATTGCACAGTTTTTAATAGAATCATTAAATAATGCTCTGATTTTGAAAATCACACTTAAGAATATATCAATGTCATAATATGAATTGAGGCAACTGGATGAATATAATAGTATTATTGTAGTTTGTATGCAATAACTGCCATCATATAGTACTAAATATTCCCGATGTGAAAGGCACTGTATAATTGTAATTTTGTTTGTTATTGTTGTAAATATGAGTATAAGCTACAGTACACCATTTTATTGTAATGTATTTAAAGTTGTTGAGTGTCAACAGGGATGGGAGAGGAAATCAAGCACTTTTCCACACTTGGCACTCATACTCCAAGATCACGGGAAGAATAAAACAAAATGGAGAGTTTCGCTCAATTTGTACTAAATTCTGGGCAATTTTGTTCACCGCACTCCTCTATCAATTGCAAACTGGATCGAGACTAGCCGAAATCCATATTTCCTCTTTCTTTCGGTCACACATGGAAACCCATCACCAAGCTTAAGAGTATGCAAAATGAACATCCGACCTATACATGGAAATTCCTGAGGTATCACTTATCTCTCCTTTGTGGAAATGAGTGATTCTTCATTTTTTTAAATCTTACCTAGATGTGAAATTGATTTAATACAAAATATTATTGTCTTAATATAAATATGAACTAGTTTACTATTACACACTTAATGGTATACAGAAAATAGTCACTATATATTACATTATATTCTGTGAAGTCCTTTGAGATGTCTCAGAGATGCTAAATCAAATGCAAGGATATTATTAATATTATTACTGACCCAGATCACCCAGTCTCGCATATAATCATTTTGTTTAATTGAACAAGTTTTGCATTTACTGCTGTACTTTTAAAGAAAATATATATATTTACTTATAAATATATTTCCAACACTTAATTTTATATTTTAATGCATGTACTGCAGATCCAACACAACTTTAGATAATTAATACTGTTACTTTTATTGTTTGATGTGTACATTTTAAATTGTTTTTGAATCCATACCCTGCATGTGGTAAATATTTTTACAAATAAATCTATATAGTGTAGCTTGGTTAGCACAACAGATATTTCCTTTAATAGAGATTCTGCTTGTCTAATTTCCACGTGGAAGTATCTAATGTACCGCTCGTTACATTTTGAAAGCATTCTAGACTAATGACTGTAGTATTTTAGCTGTGTAATATGTTCCTACTAGAAAAGCAAGCTAAATTTTCCCTCCTAGTCACAATGGTGTTTATATTTTTCTGAAGAAAAGGATCCATACATGGATGTAATCTAACTTCACTGTTCATTTGCTGGGCATATTGTGCTTGATCTTATTGATGTGATTGTTGCTGGACATCCTTTAAATTATATGTTTGAATAGGTTCTTCGGAAAAATCTAGGCACACTTCTGCCCACAGAGACATTTTTTTGTATTTATTCCTAAATATATTTTGTGGCCTGAGAAAATAATTAATTTTCTGAGAAATTCAATGTAGCCAAAAAGTATTAATTTCCTGAATTCTGTATTACACAAAAACTTGTCAGCGGGCCGGTCCTACTCTTCAGACCTCTTTCATTGATATCACATTTCAGAGATGTTATTGTCTTGGAAGGATTTTTTATTTTGATAAAGCAACAGTTCTGCTCTAAACTAGTGAATTATAGTTTGTCTAGCTTTGCTGCTACTTTCCTCTTGACTGACACGGTTTGGTATATATCTGTTCACATATTACTTCACAAGAGCTCTTTATTGTTAAAATGCTAATCTTGTTCTTGAATTTATGGTAGAAAATGAAATGGCATCATTTGAAGGCATCCTGTTAACAAGGGTTAAGTCTTTAGAATTGGATCAGGAATCTAACAATACAAGCAGGGATATTGCGAGTACAGAATGATATTGCACTTGTTTGTTTGACAAGTCATTTTTAAAATTAAAAAAATATATATATATATTTTAATTTTTAATTTTTTAATTTTTTTTAAAATTAGGAGCAGGAGTAGCCCATTTGGCCCTTCGAGCCTGCTCCGCCATTCAATAAGATCATGGCTGATCTTCTCACCTAACTCTGATTACCTGCCCTATCCCCATATCCGTTAATCCCTCTATTTTTCAAAAATCTATCAGTCTCAGCCTTGAAAATGTTGAAGGACTGAGCATCTACAGCCTTCTGGGGTAGTGAATTCCACTACCCTCTGAGTGAAGAAATGTTTCCTCAACTCTATTCTAAAAGGCTGACCCTTAATTTTAAGACTGTGACCCCTGGTTACAGATTCTCCTACCAGGGTAAACAGTCCCTCAGTGCCTACTTTATCTAGCCCTTTAAGAATCTTATATGTTTCAATAAGATCCCCCCCTAATTCTTCTGTACTCTAGAGAATACAGCCCTAGTTTATTCAACCTATCCTCATAGGTCAGTCCCCTCATCCCAGGAACTAACCTAGTGAATCTACGCTGCACCCCCTCGAAGGCAAGTATATCCTTTTTTAAATAAGGAGACCAAAACTACACACAATACTCTAGGTGCGGTCTCACCAGAGCCCTATACAGTTGCAGCAAGACTTCCCTACTCTTATACTCTAAACCTTTTGAAATGAACGCTGGTATGCCGTTCGTCTTCTTAGTTGCTTGCTGCACCTGCAAACTAACTTTTGGGGACTGGTGTACAAGGACACCCAAATCCCTTTGAACACTAACACTATCTAATTTCTCCCCCTCTAGAAAATAATCTATTCTTTTATTCTTGCTACCTAGGTGAATAATTTCATACTTGCTATCATTGAATTCCATCTGCCACCTACTTGTTAGCCTATCTATATCTTGTTGCAATCTTTTTGCATCATCCTCAGAGCTCACTCTGCTACCTAGTTTATTGTCATCCGTGAATTTAGACACATTACATTCAATGTCCTCGTCCAGATCATTGATGTAAATAGTAAATAGCTGAGGCCCAAGCACTGATCCTTGTGGCACTCCACTAGTTACATCCTGCCAATTCGAGAATGATCCGTTTATTGCTATATTTTCAAAAGCACCATCAGTTTCTTGACCAATGGTAACTTTTTTATGTTGGATTCAGGAGACCACACAGGAATGCTACATTATGTTTTCATCGCAATATTCAGGCAAGTTACTGTTTGAGGCTGTTGAATGTATATCAATTTTTCTCAGACCACAAAACAAATATTAATGATACCAGAGAAGATGTGAGACCGTTTTGCCTATTGTATTGTAGTCTGTAAAAGGACAGCTGATTTCTGGCTGTTTATCGAGCTTACAAATTTTGACTTTCTTAGTAAAGGAAAATATTTCGACTTGGAACACTGTAGTTTATATAAGAGCATAGGAATGTGGAGGACTGGAAAAGACCATTGCAGTCCATCTGGCCAATACCAAAGTTTAAAAAATAAATTAAATAGTTATACCCCTTAATTGAATTATTTACCAAATAACTATCTAATTCCCTCTTGAATTTAACAACACAATTTACCTCCACTGGGTATTCTATGCCACATTTGTATCAATCTAATATAATTGAATCTGAACTGTTTGTTTACCTTCCTTCTAAACATATCTGCTTTGCTCTGGCTAGGTTTAGACTACAATGTTTACGCATCTCCTACAGTCACCACATAATTGGTGGTCCACTTTCTTGGGTGTAATTATCCCTCAAAACAAATTTGGACGACGAAGTAAGCAATTTTGTTAACATAATGTTCTGAGGGATATCCTATACAATTGCAAGTTGTTGTCGTTCTTGTTGTACTTCACAAAGGAGAGGATGGTGGATTGAATGTTTTCAGTTGGTATCAAGGTACTTAAATGGAGTCTTCAGTTCAGATCAGCTATTCTCACTGTTTGCTTGAATTAGTTGTGAGATCTGGGCAGGCTTCATAGAAATCTTGGTGACCATTTTTAATCAAGAAGACTTTTCATTCTGAATGTTCTAATTTGAATATCAGCTAAACCCTATGAATGCTTTCACAGAAAGAAAGTAGCTCCCCCACACCACCCTAATTATAGAGACTGCTTGATTGAGGCTGACCCCAATAATTTGGCCTGAAATAATTGCCATGTGACTTTACGTGGTAGAGGATTTGGCTGAAAACTGCCAATGGTTGATAGTAGGGAACGGCGATTAATCGGTTTTTCGATTACACCCGATATGATTTTCAGATCGGTTTGCCGATATGGTGATTCTAAAAAAACTGTTATATCGAGAGATTCGATTTAAAAAATATACATCGATATATTTTAATATCGTTCCTGGCAATATATCAATATTGTTGGTATTATCAGTGTAATGCGATCTTTTCCAGCTTACCTTGTCGCTGGCATTGCAACCTCCTAGATCTAGAGCATGGAATGCGCGTACATTCGGTGCGCGCGCACAATGAACGGGCGCGCACATCCAATGCGCGCGCACACTTTACTGTGTATACTCGACGTGAGTCGTGGCGTCTTAACAAAGTCGCATCGCTGAAAATTGTAGTTTGAAAATTTACCTTTCTCATCATGGGGAAAAGAAGCCCCGTATGGGACTACTTTGAAAACAATGTAGTCAGTAATGGTGTGTATAGATGTACAGTTTGCAAGGTCTTGGTTAAGACATCTGACTCGAGCACGAGCAACCTGCGACAACACATTAAGCAGCACCACCCCGCCCAGCACGCTGCCCTCAGAGCGAAATCATTGTCGACAACAGCAGGAAGTCGAACCAGCGCTTCGGAGAAAGCGACAGGTAGTGGGGCCAGTGCAGCTCAAACAATTCCTGCTTTATTTAAGAGGAGAACATTGTACCAGAGAGGGGACAAAAAGTGGCAAAGTATCACGAACGCTGTCACTTTTTGCATAGCAAAGGAGAGCTTGCCAATGGCGAAGGACATTAATTCAGACTTCAGACTACGTAAAAATAAGTGGCATTTTGTGGCTGTAAGTGTTATTTTTGTGTGTGAGAGAGTTAGAAGCCAGATTATCACTGCTTCTATGTGTGTGTCTGACTAGACACACACATAGAAGCAGTGATAATCTGGCTTCTATGTGTGTGTCTAGTCAGACACACAGCAGTGATAATCTGGCTTCTAACTCTTAACAGTCAGACTGTCTGTCTCTCTCTTTTCTATTGTAATAGATCTCATTTACACGTGGACATTACATGCTACTTTCAAGCAAGAAATGGAGGAGAATAAATCTCTAGATTTTGTTTTTGGTGTGTGTGTGTTCTATTTTGCGCTTAGAGATGGAGGGAGAGAAGGAGAGGGGGAAAGTTGGGAGAGAAGGAGAGAGGAAGAGAGGAGAGGGAGGGAGAGAATGAGAGGGGGAAAGGAGGGAGAGAAGGAGCGAGGGGAAAGGAGGGAGAGAAGGAGAAAGGCGAGGGAGAGAAGGAGAGGGGGAAAGTTGGGAGAGAAGGAGAGAGGAAGAGAGAAGAGGGAGGGAGAGAAGGAGAGGGTGAAAGGAGGGAGAGAAGGAGCGAGGGGAAAGGAGGGAGAGAAGGAAAGAGGGGAGGGAGGGAGAGGGGGAAAGTTGGGAGAGAAGGACAGAGGAAGAGAGGAGAGGGAGGGAGAGAAGGAGAGGGGGAAAGGAGGGAGAGGGGGAGGGAGGGAGGGAGGGACAGAAGGAGAGACGGGAGGGAGATAAGGAGGGAGGGGAGGGAGGGAGGGAGAGAAGGAGAGAGGGGAGGGAGGGAGGGAGAGAAGGAGAGAGGGGAGGGAGGGAGGGAGAGAAGGAGAGAGGGGATGGAGGGAGGGAGAGAAGGAGAGGGGGAAAGGAGGGAGAGGAGACAGGGAGGAGGGAGAGGAGAGAGGGAGAGTGGAGGGGGAGGGAGAGAAGGAGAGGGGGGAGGGAGGGAGGGAGAGAAGGAGAGGGGGAAAGGAGGGAGAGAAGGAGAGAGCAAACAACATCGTATAATTCAACAGACCTTGACACCAACATTACAAACTTTCTGGACCTAGAGCATGCATTTCGAAATGTGCGTGCACCGCGACTGCGCGCGCATCGTCAGTGCGGACGCACCGTCAATGCGCGCGCACCGCGACTGAGCGCGCACCATAAATGCGCGCGTGCCATCAATGCACGCGCACTTCGAATGCACGCGCATGCGCAGTATAAAAACTCGATAGATCGGTTTAAGCAGGTATGAGCAAACCGATATATCCATATCCGGAAAAATCCCATATCGCCGTTCCCTAGTTGATAGGTTCATGGAAAGTTCTTTGAAAGTTGAGCTGTTTGCTAGGAATTTGGTCTGAACAACATAATGTTCAAAGCCAAACCATTTGAACCATTATAATCTTAAACTTTTTTAGGTTTATGTTTTGCATCTGTTTTAAGCATATGTTCAACCCCTATACCCCAAATTTCTGGAACTCCTGGCCTGAATCCCTCTGTTTTACCTCCTCTGCTTCTCTTCATATCAAACCTAAAGACCCTCTTGTTCGACCATCAGAAATCTGTGGGTTAAAGTCTTACATTGGGACTTTCAACTCAATTTGAAAGCCCAAATGTTAAAGATCCTCATGGCACTTTTGAAAAGAAAAAGGAGATTCTCATTGTGTCCTTGCCAACAATCTTCTAGGAACTAATTGGTCATCCATTTCATGGTTGTTTGTGGGACATTGCTGTTTGTAAATTTGCAGCCACATTTATCTACACTTCACAGTAAAATCCTGTGAAGCACTTTAAGATGTTTTGATGATGTGATAATATTCAAATGCAAGGTTATTATTGCCATCATTACATACCACTGTTTCATTTACTTCTGGAAATCATGCAGATTACATTTTATCTATAATTACACAAAACTTCAGTTGGTGCACAAATGGGTTTTTTCTTTTTTAGGATTTCTGAGGTTTATCTTTTTAGGAGATGAAGTTAATGCAGGGTGTTATTTTCTATTGATTTTCTTTTTTTAAAAAACTGCCAAATCCAACCATGATCATTTTGCTGCTGTACTTTAAATTTTGTTATGTTGAGGCAGTGAGATTCATGTACTGATTCTACAGTTACTGTCAACTGGTTGATTATTAATGAGGTTACAAATCACAAGTTTTTTTTACCATTGCATTCTTTAGAACATGAGTGAACAAGTTTTTACCATGTAGCCTGAAGTACTACTGTATATTGTTAAGATTATAGATATACCTGAATGTAAACAGTGCGATTTAATTTGGCTATTAAACACACTTTAGGCAGAGTGTTAGATGGGTAGTGGAATTAATATCTTTGTGTTATGAATTGAAATGTAGATAACTGATTAATAGAACACAAAAAAATCCTGAACAAGCGAGCACTTGCAATTCATCAAGTCTGTACCTTTCACAGCACATACAAGAGTATCATATAAGTAGGGATAGTTTACTCTATTTGAACAACAACCATCTCATTGGACCAATGAAGGCACTCATGCCTCCATTTAAGACAGAGACCATAACAACGTGTAATGAGAAGGGGTCTCAACTTGAAGCATTGAATTTGTCACGAGGTGTCAGCCTTGGCAGCGACTGCCTTTGAAGAATAATGTTAAATTTTCACACAGCTCTACAACAACAACAACAGCAAAATTGCATTTGTGGAGCGCCTTTCATGTCAGGAGGACTCCCAAGGTGCTGAACAGTCGGGGGAGGGGGTCAGGACCTGAGCATGGGGTGGGATAAGATAAGGGAGGGCAGAGAGGTAGGGGGCAGCTGAAGGCACGGTCAAAGAGAAGAGTCTTCAGAAGGACACAAGGGAGGGAGCAAGGGGAAGGAATAGTGGGATGGAGTTCCAAAGCATAGGGGCAGAGAGGCTGAAAGCCCAGTCACTGATGGTAGGGCAGATCAGGCGGGAGACCTGGAGCAGGCTGGTACCTGCTGAATGGAGGGACAGATTGATAGGGGGTTCAGCAAGTCAGAGAGTTAGGAGGGGGCAAGGCCGCAGAGGGCCTTGAAAGTGAGGGCAATGATCTGGGATTTGATCCTCTGAGGAATGAGGAGCCAGTGCAGCCGTAGCGAGGGTAGGGCTTATGGGGTCACAGAGCCTGATGCAGGAGAGGACACGAGCTGCATAGTTTTGGATGACCTCAGGTTATGGAGGGACGAGTTGGGGAGGCCGACAAGGAAGGAGTTGCTGTAGTTGAGCCTAGAGGTGACAAACGTGTGTGTAAGGGTTTCAGCGGCCTGAGGGGTGAAGCATGATGGGCACAGGCGATGTTGCGGAGGTGGTGGAAGGCAGTGCTGGTCATGGCATGGATATGGGGGAGAAAGAACAGTTCGGGGTCAAACAAGACACCCGGGTTCCTGATTGGCTTGGTTAGGTTTCAAGGTTTGGAATGGTTAAAAGCAGGATTGGGGATTCTCAATATTTCTAGGATAGAATGTTTTTGTAATGAGTCACAATTCTTAGTGAAGGCTATAGTTATGTAATTACATATCACCGCTGATGGAAAAACCCAGTCAGCCTTTCTCATAAGAAGGACACACAGGGGATAGGGATTTTCCTGTTAATCCTGCAAACCAATGATAATGGATAGAGTGGACCTAGCTGGACAACGAAATGGGAGAACTTGCCAGGCACTGTCTACAAACAACAAAGAATCATCTCTCAATTCTTTTTTGTAGGTATATGTTAACTGTGCATCAAGTGGCGTTAACTCTGAATCAAGTGTTCAGTATCCTTACACCAAATAAACGTATAAATATCCAATATTCAGTGGAGAAGAATCGAATACTCATCTAATTGCTGTTTCTGCCCTGAGTTGAGGTTTCTAATTTGCAACATGTGCCATCTAATTTTGATTTTGTCTTTTTTGTCTACTCATCGGTTTCAAAATGTTGAAGACCTAGGTATATATTTTATTTGGAAATTAAAATTTAACTCTTTTCTGTTTTTCAGGTGTCGACTTTAAAGTGAAGACGATTTCAGTTGATGGAAATAAAGCAAAACTTGCAATTTGGGTGAGTCGGAAATGACGAATGATGAGATGGGTTTGGACTGGTTTATACCTTATTTTCTGTATACAAAATAATTTCTCATTTGGTCCCAACAAAGGAAACTACGTTCACAGTCATGTTATAATGTGGTAAATTCAGATCCCAGATTATCAGGTCACTACTACTCACATATGTGCAAAGTGCAAAAAGTCAGCGAGCCAGTGGCATCTAATCTACCCATGACCATTATTAATAGTGGCTGAAATGTTGTTGAATTTGGGAGGCCTTGCACCTGTAGGGCCTGTACAGGAAACTGGACAGTCAGAAAAGGCAGTTCACTATACTTATACAGAGATTACAAAAGTGTGTGTATATTATGTAAAAAAATCTGTCTGTACACAGAAATTGGGGCACTGTCCACCCATCACATTTTTTACAATCCAAGACTTCTCAGTCAAAGTTCTTTGTTTTCTCACATATCCGATGTATAACACAGACTACACATCTGATTGACAGATCTTGGGCGGTTAGACTGAAATGAAATGTGATTGGTCTGTGTTACGTATGATTATTTGGAATGTATACAATCTAATTACTTTTCTTGGGGCTTTTAATAATTTGTTTCCTTCACAAGCAAACCTACTTAGGCCTGGTGGAATCGGTGATTGGTATTGAGGCCTTATACCAAAGAGATGAATATAATACTTCTGAGTTTCATCTAAGTGAATGTTTGTTTGAATAGCAAAAGCAAAGAATGTGTTTGCCAATCCTATCTGTCCGATTTCACGATCTGTGAGCAGTATGCCTACCAACAAATGTGCCATTCATTAAAGGATTGTGAATGAGCAGTAGATGTGATGTTCCATATCACAATAGCCCACTATTCAGATACCAATTTATCTTCAGAACAAATTAGTCCAATTTGTCATAACCAATCCGGTGTTCTGCAAATTAAGTGAATCTTTTGGTTTCCTGTCTGAAATTCCCACCTTAATCCATGACATTGCTTGTGTCTGCCTGTGACTGTATTGACTGCATAATGGCAGCTGTCTATTTATAGGAGTCATTTTCAATTCCTCATTTGTCATGGATTCTCAAAAAATAAGAAGTCCCTCTGAGGCACTGAGGAACACTGTAGGGTGGGTTGGGGGAAAATTTGTATTACTGTTCATTTTAGAGAAGGGATAATTTGATTAGACATCCAGGACATTCTCTGATTCACAGTCAGGTGACCTATAGTTCTAGATTTACCAATGAATGTGATGTATTCTAACTAGTACTGATAGGCAGTACTGTGGGCAGAGTTGATTTGGTCGCACATATTGGGATCACGGAAGTGGCACGAGAGGGAAATCAGCTCTCTGCAAATTTGTCAAAAGGCCCCACAATTTTTGGCAAATATTTCTGCACTCCTCTATTGGCCCAGCTTATGGCTCACTGCTGTGACAACCTTTGCTTTTAGCATTGAAGGAGTCCACAAATCCTTGCTCTTAGTTTGTTTGTCTGTTACATTCAAGTAAAGTCTCTGGATTAGCCTATCTCACATTTCATTTTAGACAGAATTTTGGATAATTTCAGGGGGAATTAATCTCCTAGCATTCTGTGCGATCATTTTTCAAGCTTTATCTTAACAATGTAGTTCATTTTATAAGGCCTTGGGAGTAAACATGCTGAGCATTATTTTGCTGACCGATTGGGCGACTTTTGTTTGTAGAATGTCTTAGCAATTCTTGATTTAACAAGGAGGCGCTCTCCACAAAACGTCATATACCCCACCCCAACCGCAGTCTTTTCAACCGCGGATTTCATGTATCCACTGTTTCCTCCCTGCGACAACCTTTGCCAACCAAGGCAGTGAATTTTGTGTATCCATGGGTTTTAACACTAACACTAGCGTTTGGCGCGAGGACTCAGTTGCATCAACTAGCCACGATGTCACTTTGCGCTAGCGTTTGGCGCTAGGACCCAGTTGCGATGTCACAATCAACCAGCCACAATGTCGCTTCTCTCTTAGGATTAAGGTAAATAACATGAATTTATTGTTTTTTATATTATTTTTGATTGTGTTATTTGAATATTTATTGTTTAGGTTATTGTGTAATTTTTTTGTGTTTAGTAAAAGAACAAGCAACTTACTCTCCCTAACCCCATGTTTTCCATGAGACCTTGTATTTGCCAACCACGGTTTTACTAACCATGGGGGTTTTCAGGAACGTATCCCCCGTGGTTGGGGAGGGATACCTGTAATGTCCTTTGTCATCTGCTGTTTGTAGCCACTGGAGGGCGCTTACAGCTAAGTTATGGCCTGGACCTATGATGATCACTTAGACATGTGCTTGGTGAACTGAGATTACGTGCATCAGAAGAGACTTTGCCAGATCTGACGACCCATTGTAGATATGATAAGTGAAGAAACATTCACTGTTGTAGAATCTTACTTAGTACCATAAAGCTTGCATAAGCTGTACATTCACCCGAATCCCATTCAATATCCTATCAAAAATCCATAGATTTCTTTGCTACTCATCAATCACCTTCTAACTCGTAACTCTGCTCACCTGCATTCCATTAAGTTTGCGCTTACCTGCTGCCTTGAATCAAAGGAAATTAAGTTCTGACCTGTCGACACATGAGCACTTACAAGTCGGCTGCATTGAATCTTGTCAATCGTAGTTTTGATCCATCAATCTTGATGCAATGTAGAACAACCTGCGATTCCAATGCTTGCTGTTAAGTTCGTATTCAGTGACAGTCAAAATGCATTAAATTGTGGGAAATTACATGTGCATTTACCAGCAACGGTGACAAACTGCTCCATCTGCACGTACCAGCTGCATTAAATTACGCATGCGCAGTGTAGATTACTGTTTTAAATTGGCTTTTCTACGACTTAAACAATTTGCCTGAAACTTTGGACATTCAGTAAATCATTAAACATTATAATCCTGACTGATGCAACTTATTTTATTATATAAGGTTATTTTATTCTATAAGGTTTACAGCTACATAATGAAATCCTATTTTCCCCATGTTGCTGAATGCTATAACATTTGCTATCTGTATATATTTTATTCATATATATATATATATATATTATACATATACAGGGTGACCAAAAAGTTGTGATAACTACCCTATTTAAAAAAATCATAATTAAGACCATATTTAGACATTGTAATGGTATCATAACGTTTCGTCACCGTTTATATAATATATTTATTTTTATTTGTCTTTTGTGGTACTGACACAACATTTAACCCCATTTTAGTGATATTTGTTCATTATAAAACTGCATCTGTTTGTTTGGCCCGGTAGAATTAAAATTTGGCATTCGCTATTACTAATAAAAAAATTCACTTCTAATAGTGAATGCCAAAAGACGAATTGGTAATTACTAGTGAGCAGCCGCTCAAACATGACAAATGACCCATTAAAGCAACAATAATGAGATTGTAAAATGTATACTAAATAACACTAATAAATCCCAAAATATACACAAAGTTAGTAAAGCATACTTCATTGGAATTAAACGATGAGCAAATTTGGTTAGACTCAGAAATATTTCTTTTTAATTGAGAATCTAGATTAAGTTCCAAGACACTTAGTTCAATGCTGCAGAAGGCTGCAGAATAGCAGACAAAATAGAATAGTAGTTATTTGATACCAAACATAGGCTTTAATTTTGATCAAAAATGTTAGAAATAGTTATTGGTGAAAAGTGATTGTATGTGTATGTGTATATATATATATATATAGTGTGTATATATATACAGAAATTATTTGCAGTACATTCTGACTGCATTAATGGTGCACTATTAGAACCAGAGGATGTGGCCTAGGATTGAAGTGGGGGTAAGCTCTAATCAAATCTGCAGAAACACCATTGCATGTAGCGAGTGGTAAATGTATGCAGCAGATTCTGTAGGGTGACAGTGGAAGCAGAATGCATTGATTCAAAAACAAATTAAATGGATTTCTTCTAGGGAATAATATCTTGGGATTCACTATACGTTTGTTTGGGGCATGATATGTGCATGTGACTGCCAGGTGGAAGGCAAGCTGGATGGGTCTTGGTCTTCTTCTGTTTAGCAATTCTTATGTTCTTATATTCTTGTACACTGCACTGTAAAAAGTCCAACATTTGAATAAAAAAACACAAATCTTAGATAGTAAAGATCCTGTTTTCCTAATAAATAAATAATTGTTTATTACAGTACAGTACTACTTAATCTGATCGTTCCTTCACCTCCAAAAATGTAAACATTTGAGTTAGATGACATGCAAGGTGTGTAAATGTACATTTTTATTGTGTTATGTCCATTTAGATATAACAAACTCACTTTACTTTGATTACAGGACACTGCTGGACAAGAACGGTTCAGGACCTTAACTCCCAGTTACTATCGAGGAGCACAAGGTGTTATCCTAGGTAAAAAGTTCTTCCAGTAGTTTAACCTTATATTAAAAACGCTTAGCGCTGAGCATTGCATTTGTTTAGCTTGTGAAGAAATTCATAATGTTTTTGTCCATATTATGCCTTCAAATCTCATATTTACAATGTCAAATATCATTTTACTTCCATATTGTGCACAGTACTATGTTTCTAAAGTTAAACTCTTAAAGTACATTTAAAGTATAGAAATATTTGTTTTTCAGTGTATGATGTGACCAGAAGAGACACCTTTGTAAGACTAGAAAACTGGCTGAATGAGTTGGAAACCTACTGCACGAGGAATGATATTGTGAAAATGTTAGTTGGAAACAAAATTGATAAAGTAAGTAATATATTTTAGGTATTGGTGATTTTGTTTTTGTATGTTGTATTTTACAGCTTGTTTTGTCCATTTAGAATTATATATTTATAAATACTTGTATTCAGTTGCAGAAGTAAGAGCTTAATTTAAGGCAACTTGGTAGCTCTAGGTTTTCATTAGTTCTCTGACCGAGCAATAAACGGAGGACTATGCAACTGTAAAATGTATTCTCCTCGGTTTGTGGAAGGACAAAAAGAAAGGAAAACTAGGCAAGATTTTTATGTGCTTTGTTAGTTGAGTTTCTTCTCAGTGTATATCACTGATGGTTTTTCATTATAAAATATCACTGACGGTTTTTCGTTATAAAAGTAATTCTACCAGTAAAAAAATTCAGTTGGCACAATTTAGATTGGCACAACATAAATTTTCAAAATTTCATGTATCACAGATGTTTCTCTCAAAATTAAACATCATAAAACTACCAGCTAGTCACAGAATTGGTTGGTTTTCCACATGAAGTAAATTGTACATTTAATTGTTTGTTAGTACTCAATATTTTGGCACTTCCAAATGAACCCCTCCAAAATTAGTTACTTTTTTAAAATTCAAAGTTAACCCTTCAGAAATCTTCTGATATTGGTATGTTGGTACAATAAACTGAGTATTGGCATTGCAGAAGTTAATCCCGTTTGTATGAACAAAGTTTATTGATTGAATTCTGCATTATCTTACCATGTTTTCAACAAAGCCATATTCAGTGGATCCCCGTTATACCTTCCTTCAGTATATACTGTAGTACAGGTCTGATGTGCCCCAGTTTACAGCATTGACTAGCTGGCTTACTATATTAATACAGTAAAAGCCTGTTTATCCGGCACCCGATCAACTGTAACTTCTGTATAACCGGCATCGCAAAAAAAAGCTCAGCATTCGATTAACCGGAATTTATCTGGAAAAATGCATTGGAATTTTTTTTTTTTTTTGCGTTTTCGGCCTAATATCCAGCAGGCACTTTAACCGTCATTGGCCAGGTGCCGAGGGTGCCAAATAAATGGGCTTTTACTGTACATGAATGATTTCAAGGTTAGCACACACATCCATTTCCTGCTTGCTATTCATAAGAAGTGCCTCTGATCTCACTTTGTGAAAGAAGTGATGTTAATGGCAGAGTGATGCTTTCTGTACACAGGGTACATGTGCACAACACATGGGAAGTGATATCAGCAGTGATTAGACAATGCTGAAGTTGACTATTTTTCAAGGCTGTTGTGATATTGGATGCAGCCGATCATAAAATATTCAGCTTTCCCTGTATTCCTACTTCATGTGCAATGAAGTGTTGCACAAGGTTGGAATTTTTTTTAGTGCTGTAACTTTTATACTGCTTACTGCTTGATGAGTAGGAATTTGAGTTGCTATTTCAGTTGCCAAAAACCTTCAAGTTTAACCAGAAGAAAGTAATAAAAATCTATTTTTGGTACAGACACAGAGTCGATCAGTGGGTTGGGAGGAGGTACAACAGACTACCAAGAAGGGAAAGGATAAATAAAACTCTGGTTTGGCTAGTTAGTGAATATTGTCCATACACACTCTTCTAACAATTTAGAATCCTACTATTGCAGGTGCTGCAATAATGTTGAATACAATAGCTGGAACAGTAATGCTGTAATTTTATTTAGTGTTTTCAGACTAAACATTCCTCATAGAGGCTTGTAGGGTTATGGGAATAAGGCAGGGCAAATGGATTGAAAGAACAGCTTGCTCTGAGAGCTGGTGCAAATTGATGGATGGAATGACCTATTTCTATGTTGTAAATGTTGTGAGATTTCATCTTTATACAGTTGTAGCATAAATGGTATAGCATTAGAGAAAATGCAGTGTAGATTCACAAGGAGATGCATGGATACAGCTATCGAGAACAAGAGGAAAAGTTGTAGCATTTCTCTCTAAAGTTGATGATTGAGAGGGCACCTGACAGACTAAGTTAGTGAAGAAAATAGGCGTACAGGTGACAGGAATAGGAGGGATATGGCTCACATATAGTATAAATAACAGCATGGACTAGTTGAGTTGACTGGCCTATTTTTTGTGTCGTATCTCTATATAACTGAAAATTTGAACAGTCAATTTGACAGGTCAGCTGTTCAGTAATTCCCCTTGTCTGTATTACATTCTGACTACTCTGTTATATAACAGTTTGTGCTTGCCCTGCATGTTAAGACTCATGAAGTCAGATTGTCTGTACTCATTTCTAATAATGCTGATCCTTTGGGCTGGTTGCTGTAATGAATTCATACCAAAGCAATCTCTGGAATGTTTACAGTAAATGTGTTTATTGCTACCATACAGAAACTAATGCTACAGGGTTGTCAACACTTAGATCAAACCAGTTCTAAAAATGAAAAATAACCCTGGCTTTGTGATCTCACATACTCAGACTATCTAAGTATGTGCACCACAAGAAGATTTGACAATTGCCACAATCTTGTATGTACATACTAGGATGCAGTTGCAACTGTCGTAACCTATTTCTTAAACACATTACAACTTTTTACTAGATTTTCTCTCACATTAGAAGTTACAAATATGTAGTTACTTTAGTTGTTCATTTATGATCCCTTTAATTGTTTTCATTGCTCCCATTAAAATCAATTCCTTTTGTATTCAGTATTTCGCCTCGCTTCCTCCCTTGCCTCCTTCAAGGCCAGTCTCAATACCCTCCACTTTGATCATGCATTCTGCTGCCCTCCCAACTTTCTCCTGCCCCTCCTCCCTACCCTGCCCCTCTTGCTTGCTCGCGTCCCAACCCCTGATTGTTCAGCGCCTTGGGACATCTTCTCGATGTCAAAGGCACTCTATAAATGTCATTTTGTTGTTTAGATACAAATTGTTACTTATAGTTTTTTGTGAGTCATTTAGGACACGTTTGAACTTTTATGGATATACCTGTACTTACTTTTTGAATGTATAGCTGTATTTGCACTTTTTATATACAGTGGAATTTGCTTTAGGTGGACACAACTTAACCAACTTAACTAGGTAAATCGGAACAAAACGCCCGGCCCAATACATTTGTATTCTTATCTGTTTTAAATTTGCTGGTTAAATCAAACTAAAATCCGAATAATCCGGTTAAACCGCACTGGTCGCGGCTGAATGTACTGACTCTGACCTTCTGAGTGTTGAGTGGCTCTTTTCAGCCACAAGGGGTTCCAGGATTGATTGATAGCAGATTCCAGCCATTCACAAGCGGCTGGAGTTGGGCTGTCAATCAGTGTGATGGAGCGGAGGAACGGGGAAAAACAAGGGAGGTAATGTGAGCTGTCAAATAATAATAATAATACAGTAGCCCATTTATCCGGCATCCTTGGGACCTGGCCAATGCCGGTTAAACCGGATATTCGAGAGAGGAAAAGAAAGAAAGGGGAAGAGATAGAAAGAGAGAGGGAGAGATAGAGAGGAAGGAAGGAGAGGGAGAGAGATAAATAAAAAGAGGGAGAGAGAGAAAAAGGAGACGGAGAGGAAAAACAGTGTTCCTTTAAGACGAAAAACCGGAAGTGCCACTACTGGCAGCATTCAGAACTAATTGTACTGTACTCTCGTGCGACAATCGAATCATTAAATGTGCCACCCTGATTATGCCGGATAAGATCTGGTTATTTGAATGGGGACCTTTTTTTTGAGGTGCCGGTTATACGGAAGTTACGGTTGATTGGGTCACGGATCTATTACTGTAATAATCCTTGCATTTGATATAGCGCTTTTCACATGTTCTAGGTGTGTCAAAGCACTTCAGAATATACTGTAAACAACAACAAAGTTACACTTGTATAGCACCTTGCACGTCAGGAGGTAAAGTGAATTGACTGTATATTTGTGGGTGAAACGCGGCAGCCAATTGGCACAGCAGCGTCCCACAAACAGTGGGGGATTCAAATGACCAATTTATTATAGGGTTTTTTTGAGGGATTATTATCAGGTGTATGGAGTAAGGAAACTTGTCCAAGGTTTCGCCCTGTCTGGATTTGAACACATGCTTATAAGGCAAGTGCTCTAACCACTGAGCTACAGGACTCCACAAATAGCAATTGATTGACAGCTGGAGCCGCTTATGAATGGTTGGAGTCCAAGCATTCCCAAGTGGTTTCAAGCTGGTCAATCAGCTCTAATGGTTCACTTTTCATCAAAGTGAGAGGAAGGAGGCGCCAATCCCGCCCTTCCCCAGGTAGCAAGCCCATGTGGGGCCCATATGGGCATGGATCAACCCAGTTTGTCCCATAATGGGGCCCTTATGGGCTTGCTACCTGGGTTGATTAACCTCGGACACCGGACAAAACAGCCGGTCCTGATCTGTCCCGGCTTAACAGGCTTCCACTGTATGTATAAACTGTGTATACGTGTGATTAAGGGTTCTCAGATTCTCTAGTGTGCATATTGTGCTTAAATGTCAGTGAGTGTTTAGTATGAGCCTTTTTTATGCTATGCTGCAATTTGTTTATTACAGTATATACATTTCTGGAAATGACATTGTAATGCCATGAAACATTAGAAATTGCAAATCTAGAACCCCATGCCGAAATGTATAAACTCCTTACCATTGGTAGGGAATGGTTAATTATTTCTTATTGAATATTTGCAAAGTCTGTCTATTTGGCCTTTTAATATTCAATTATTTTTATTTTAGGAAAATCGTGAAGTGGACCGAAACGAAGGGCTAAAATTTGCAAGGAAACATTCCATGTTATTTATAGGTAGGTTGACTAACGTGCTTATGGTATTTAAACAATCATGAGGACAAGGATGTTGTCTCGGCTATACAAAAGGAATTTTGTCGTTGTAGGTGGGCCCACCCCACCCATCAGAGCTTTGGCTTGCAGGTTTAGTCCTATGGCTCAGTGGTTAGAGTACTTGCCTTACAAGCCAGAGACCTGGGTTCTATTCCAGGTAGGGTGAAACCTTGGGCAAGTTTCCTTCCTCCATATGCCTTATAATAATCTGTATTTAACTTTTTTTAAAAATTGTTTGTTTCAATCCACAACAGTTTGTGGGACACTGCTGTGTGTAATTGATTGCTGCATTTCACCCACAACTATGCAGTTAATTCACTTTACAGTATATTCTGTGAAGTGCTTTGAGATGTCTAAAAGATGGGAAAAGCGCTATATCAAATGCAAGGATTATTATTATTTAACAGGAGCTGAATGAGAAGAATCCCTGCTCCCAGTGATTTGTCTGCCCCTAAAATTCTACTGATGAGTTAGGATAGCCAGTCCAGTTCTCATCAGAAACTAGACTATTGAGACTGAATTACAGGAATGACTCGATTGCAACATTGCTTTCCTAAGCATATCACCTTGGAGCTTGCTCGAAGGAGATCCCACTTACCCCCCCCTCCCCTCCACCCCCCAAGAGGATAGTCACTTGTTGGTCTTTTGACATTTGACCTGTATGTCGGACACCTGTATGGTTATTCACTAACAAAATGTACAAACGTTATATATGCAGTATTTACTTATATAGTGACTGCAAAGCCATTGATTAGCTGTGAATGCTAAATCTTTGACACAAGTCTGTTTTATATGTGATATATAATGCTGATCCATGTAGTTGTACCTACTTAGTTTCCCAAAGCTCACTTTTGTTCACACTTGTCATTTAGTGCATTGGGGAGTTGAATGTCAGTCCTCTTTATAGCACATGTAATCTGGGTGTTTTACTTGTTCTAAACATTTTTCCTTTTTTCCCCCAAAAAACAGAAGCCAGTGCAAAAACACGTGACGGTGTGCAATGTGCATTTGAAGAACTCGTTGAGAAGATTATTCAGACTCCTGGTTTATGGGAAAGCGAGAGTCAGAATAGTAAACTGAGGTTATCAGACTCACCCGATGCCAGAGGTGGAGGTTCTTGTGGCGGCTACTGCTCTATGCTGTAACTGTCAGACTTTGATGCAGTCATTTCTTGCCAATTTAAACAATTGGTGAACAATTTGTATAAATTCTATAGTTGACATTGCAGTTTGCACACTTTTTGTTAACATCATGTTTCACCATCTCCTTGGTTCTTCCAAGGATATGTTTTGCTATAGTGATGCCGAATCTTGTGTTCACAAAATATTTTGCAGTTAGTTAGTGTTGTCAAATCGCATTGCATTTAAAACAGCTACTCATTAAAAATGTGGAACACTGTTTTAATCACCAGTAAGAAGGGTTTACGCTTATGTGGACACGCTCATATCGGGTAGTTTTATCCAGAAATCCACCTGCTTGTTATAATCTAAAAATGATTTTTCTTTTTTCTTTTCATATATTTGTATACTTTCATGATTTAACTCTAAATTATTTGTTGCCTTCCTCGCTAGGATTTCATACAGTTTTGGGTTTGGGAATATATGCAGCGCTAAGCTTCAGGTTTTGGAGAATATGTGTCAAGAACCACTACGCTTGGAATGCTACAATGCAGTTGAATTTTCATTGTTGTTAGCCCACTGAATATCTTAGAAATGTAACGAGAGTGAGTAACACTGAACTTTTCTATATTTTATTGATGTATAAAGTAACATTTTATTCAGAAGTGAATGTTTCTCAATAGCCTAATTCAAAACTACCAAATCTGATGATTGCACTTTTATTTCCATACTTGGACTAAACAGATGTCCTGATACAGAAACTCACAATGCAACCATTTAAGTAATATGATCAGAACATATTATGATTCTAATGAATTATGAACTAACTCCAGGTCCCAGATGATAACCAAGGCTTCAAAAAACATTTAGAAACGTTCCATGAAAGTATAGTGAATCTAGTCATCAGTTAACTAAATTCTGACTGAACAATGTTACGTTTGACTTGGATGTTGGAAGTAAGGATGTGAATGTCTCGAATGATTAAACCACATATGCTGTACTTTAAAACTGCAGTATATAATTTTCCTTATTGAAGACGTTACTTGTGTAATGTAGTAACAGCTGCTTTCATGCTTTGTCAAAAGTGAGCTAGATGGAATTCATAATTTAAATGCTTAATTATAATGCTATTGAAATACTATTCAAGTCACCCAAGTCTTGCTTATTTCATAGTATTAATTTACATGAGAAGAAATTTGAAGTGGTTAGCTTTAATGTGGTCCTTAAATAAATAATAGTAATGCAGTACTATTCATTCTTATTTTCTTCAGACTAGAAATCAATAGCTGTATCTGTTTTAAGCCTTAACGCCCATGTGAACTGTTCACCAAACCAATCAGTAGTTGAAATAAAATGTTGGGCATGATACAGGTATTTAAAGTAATGAAATGTTTTAAAAAAATTGAAGCCCTGTTCAAAATCAGAACCAGATCCTATTAAAATACTGTGAGGACATCAAAAGAGTGGGAAATGCAGATAATTTCTCTTTTGTTTTAAAAAAAAGGGGTATTAGGTATGTGGGAGGGAAACTCCCAGCGTAAGTGGTGGGACATGCATCGCAGAGGATTACAAAGATAAACTAGCCAAATTTCTGCTCAATGATTCAAGATTATTTGACTTGGAGATGAATACATCACAGGGATCTTATGCAAAATAGAAAAGAGAAGCAAAATGAATCAATGGCTTACTACAGCATGCCATTACTTTTGAACTGGGGGTAATTAAAATAACCAAGTTCAATAGGAGGTATGGAGCTAATTGTATGATTTAATTTTGTCCAATTGTATAATTTATGGATTACTTTCAATATACAGTAGAAGCCCGTTTATCCGGCACCCTCGGGACCTGGCCAGTGACGGTTAAAGCGCCTGCCGGATATTCGGCTGAAAACACAACACAAAAAAAATTATGAAACTTTTTAAAATATTTTTTTTAAAACATAGCATATTAATAATAGGCAAAATAATCATTTATATGATATAATATATAAATAATAATAATCCTTTTACACACAGTGACCAGGCAGTTCAGAGCGATCTTTAAACTCGTGCAAAAGTTACACGTCTGAATGACATTGTTCCCATTGGGGGCAGGAGAGGAAAGCAAACGTGTTATTGAGAAAGCAGCCACCGCTGTCACTGTTCAGTTAACTTTCTTTCCCAAAAGCCTTGCGATGCCTGTGTGTGTGTGTGCACTAACTTGCACTCTGTAAAAAAAAACAGATCGGACATTGCAGGGGTTTTTTATGAAAATAAAAGCTGTGATATGCATTGATCTGCAAGCTTTGCTCAGGGTGTGTGTGTGTGTGTTTTGCTGTTTTGTGGCTAAATTAAATCTAAATTAATCAACTCACCCTCTGCCTCTCAAAGAGTACACTCCGGAAAGTGCATTGTTTTACAGTACCGGCAGCATTCTGAGCTAGTGCCACCATCAGGCACCTAGTAGCAGCATTCCAAAATGCTGACGCAACACAAAACACCAAAAAAATGCATTTTTCCGGATAAATTCTGGTTTAACAAATGCGGACCTTTTTTTTGCGGTGCCGGTTATACGGAAGTTACGGTTAATCAGGTCACAGATAAATGGGCTTTTACTGTACACTGTTACAGGTTTGGTCTGTACAATCAAACTCACTAAATTTTTCTCCGGTGAACATACAGGACTTTCTTATTAGGAGGAAGAATTTCAGTGCAACTTCAGTGGGTGCAGTCATATCTAGGATTGACGTGAATTTAATGAAAGTAAGGATACCAGGTTTTGACTATTCATTATTTATCCAAACTTTAGAATGCAAACAATTGTAGAAAAACACAATTTTTGAATGATTTACCTCTTTTGAAATTCGACACATTAAAATTCAAATAATTTAGATGCTTCTATTTTACTTTTAAAATTATTTTTAAAATTATCCATGATTTCTGCATGGTAAGCATTTATAAAATGCAGTGAAATATTGCATAAAAATAGATGCAGTTACAAAGTCATCCATTATATTATATATAACACACATAAAATGTGTAACTTTGCACTGTTTCAGGTTTTAATTAACAACACAATTACATTTGTATTTGTCTTAAATTACATTTGTATACCTTTTGCATCGGGAGGACATCCCAAGGCGCTGGACAGTCAGTGTTTCAGACCCGAGCTGGGGGTCGGGAAGGGTGTATGGAAAGGAAGGCAGTGGGGTGCCCGATGGGACCATTAAAGAGGAGGGTCTTGAGGTGAGACTTGAAGGAGGCCAGGGCGAGGCGGAGGGACTGCGGGATGGAGTTCCAGAGGTTGGGGGCAGAGTGGCTGATGGCTCGCCCACCAATAGTGGAGCGGGTGGGTCGGTGGATATGGAGCAGGCCCACTGAGCGGAGGAAGCAGACAGGTTGGTAGGGTGTTAGGAAGTTGCAGAGGTAGGGGCAATTAAATTATTATTGGACAAAGAACACATTTTAAAAAATGATTTTAGCTTGATTTTTGTCAAATTACGCATTGCTCATAATCTTTGAGAATATTTGACACATTTTATTTTAAGCAACAATTATAAATTTGTGTACAGTTTTGGTCCTGTTATGAAATCGAGTATCCAGTCTGCACAGTCAGAGGAAATACTTTGTCCAGAACATATACTTAACTGTCGTGTCTGCACATATGGTCACAGTGTGCACTTTGTCCAGTATTTTATGTCTTGTACATTACATTAGATGTGGTAAAAAAATAATAATCAGTATTTAATGGCTTGAGTACATTAAACTTTAATATATCAATATCACTTGCACCTACTTATATTAAAATGTAAACTTCTTATTTGTTTTACATAAACTTGGGTCATAGATATACTTGAATGATATTTTGTTCATTTCCCCATAATTTATGCTGCTGCTTTTCCATATACTTTTGTTTATCTGATTTTCTTTGAGTTTGTGGCATAACCTAAGTTTTAATGTACAAAATTCTCTTTTTACACAAATCACTGTCAAAACTGCAATTGTTAATTCAACTATAGTACCTTAAAGGATTAGGGCTTGACAATGAGAATCTTAATTCATAATTGTAAATAAATCAATTTGGCATTATAAAATGCATGTTAGTTAGTCTGGGAATTGTTTAACAAGTGGTCATTTCACAACAGTTTATGGTAGTGTAAAGTATTGCATCAGCATATTTAAATAAAAGTTCCTGATGTACTTTAACTCCTAACTTGTCTTTTTTAATACATTAATCATTTGGATCATTTTGAATGTTCTAATACATTCATGTATTACTATGAGGAGCCGTTGCATTGATATAGAACACTCAAGTGAGTGGTGTCTCCGAGTGCTTAACAGCAGTGTGGCTTGACGCTGAGCCAGGAGGGGAGGTGACCAAAGACACAGTTGAAGAGGAAAATCTTAGGGTGTGATCTCAAGATGGGGAAAGATGGAGGGATTGAGGTGAGGAGTTCCAGGGCCGAGTGGCTGAAAGCACGACCGGCATTTGTGGAGCAGGAGGGAGGAGGAACCTGCAGAAAACTTGGACCAGATTGTTGCAGAGGAGCAGAGGGTCTGAACAGGTGGGAGAGATAGATAGAGACCAAGGCATGAAGATATGTAGTGAGAGTGAGAATCTTTGTTACTGTGATAGTTACTTTGTGTTATTTTGTGAATGGTCTGTTTTTTAGAAAAAAATAATGGGGATTGTTGAAAAGAGTTAATTTCCTGGCAATCTGTTCTTGTCATTGATTACCCTCTGATTTAAGCAAAACTCAATGGTATTTATCCTGAAATTGCCCTTTACAACTCTAAACCTATGTCTTCTTGTTCTGTTGATACGATGTATCCTAAAGTATTTATCTGGGTTTACTTTTTCGATCCCCTTTAAAATTCTGTGCACCTCTATGGAATTACCTTGTCTTCTCTCGAGACTGCACTGGTGAAAATTCCCACACTTTTCTATTGACCCAGCTGGGACTCTTCATTCAACAACAACAACAAATTGCATTTATATAGCGTCCTCCATGCCAGGCGACGTCTCAGAGCGCTTAAATCGATCTGTTCGATGATAGGGAGCCAGTGGAGCCTGGCTGCAACTGGTGTGATGAGGGATATGGAGTTTAGTATGGATGAGTATGTGGGAGTCGGTGTTTTGGATCAGCTGGGTCCTGACCATGGTGGATCTACGGAGATCGGCGAAAAGGGCATTTGAGAAGTCAAATTGAGCGGTAGTGAACTAATGGAGGAGTGTTTTGGCTGCTGCTGGGATAAGGTACGGTCGCAGGATGGCATTGTGGGGAAGGAAGATCGTTTGTGTGTTGAACCTGACTCCTAAGTTACGCACTGGTTCGGTAAATCTGAGGGATAGGCCGGCGAGGTTGAGGAGGTCAGAGCCAATTATTATGGCGTCCTTCTTGTCGACATTGAGTTATGGGACGTTTTCGCTCATCGAGGGCCTGATGTCTACCAGAGAAGCTGAGAGAATATGGACCTGCAGTCACAGCTGGAGGACAAACAGATTTGTGTGTCATTCGCATTGATGTGACAGTTTACCCTATGTCTGCAGATGACGTCGCCTAGAGGGAGCCTGTAGATGAGGAAGAGGAGGGGGCCAAGGATGGAGCCATGAGGTACACCACAGTTGATTGGGCAGAGGCAGGAGGAGAAGCTGTTTGAGTAGATAAAGTGAAGGCGATTTGTTAGGTAAGAGCCAGGCTAGTGTGGTCCCACTGAGGCGGACGAGGGAGAAGAAGTGGTGGATGAGGATGACCTGGTCGACTGTCAAACGCAATGGAGAGTTCCAGGAGGACGAGGAGGCAGAGGAAACCCTGATCACAGAGAGAGAGGACATTGTTCGTGACCTAGTCAAGAGCTGTCTCTGTGCTATGGGCAGGGTGGACACCAGACTAGGGGCTTGAGGATTGAATGGAGGGAAAGGTGAAACATTCTCAACAAATAATAGTAAAATTAGTAATTTCAATCCACGACTGTTTGTGGGACAATGGGCTGTGTTTCGTCCACAAATATACAGTAAATTCACTTAAAGTATTCTGTGAAGCGCTTTGAGAAATCTAGAAGATGTGAAAAGCGCTATATCAAATGAAAGGATTATTATATTGTAAAGTAGGGTCCGTCGATATGGAAATTTTCCGATATCGGTATATCGGTGAGCACATATTGATATATACCGATATATCGATATCGCTGGGTTTTTCATAAAACCATTTCATAAAAATGCTCTGATGAGCATTCGGGGTGCGCGCGCATTCTGTGCTCTAGGCCCAGGAGGTTTGCAATGCCGGCGACAAGGTAAGTTGAAAAAGTTTGCATTATACCGATATAACCGATATATTGATATATCGCCGGACACGATATACCAATATTTGCAATATACCAATATTTTTTTTTCATATTGAATTTTTCGATATATTGATATATTAGAATTTCCAATATCGGCATATCTATATGAAAAATTATACCGATATAACCGATTGTAAAGGCATAGAGCGAAAGAGACACATGGAAACTCACAAACAGAGAGAGAGAGACACACAGACACAAACCATACATACACACAGAGTAGAGAGAAATACATTGTATGTGTTTAGAATGTAGATTCACACAGACCCCACAAACACATCAATAGAACAGACACTCACAAACACAGAGGGAAAGACACACACTGACAAACGCATAGAGAGGAAGACACACACACAGGCACTCACAAACACATACAAAATAGACACACACACAGGCACTCACAAACACATAGACAGACTCACAGGCAATCATAAGAATAGGGCCTCCATGTGAAGCCCATATCCTGCTTGCACGTCCAGAGCCACACCAGGCACCCACAGTGACGTCGGGTAAACAGCAAGAGATTTGTGGGTCGTTTATAAATAATAATAATAATACTCCCACAATAATTATAATAATAATCCTTTCATTTGATATAGCGCTTTCACGACTTCTAGAGGTCTCAAAGCGCTTAACAGAATATACTGTAAAGTGAATTGACTGTGGGTGAAATGCGGCAGCCAATTGCGCACAGCAGCGTCCCCACAAACAGTTATGGCTTGAAATGACCAATTCGATTATTTTGTTTTTGGAGGGATTATTATTAGGTGTGTGGAGTAAGAAAATTTGCCCAAGGTTTTGCTCTGACCTGCCTGGATTTGAACACAGATCTCACGCATGTAAAGAGAGTGCTCTAACCATTGAGCTATAGGACTCCACTTGAGCTACAGGACTCCACTATTATTATCCTATAATAATAATCCTTGCATTTGATATAGCGCTTTTCATGGCTTCTAGACGTCTCAAAGTGCTTCATAGAATATATTGTAAAGTGAATTGACTATATTTGTGGGTGGTGTTATAATATTATTGATCCAATTCACTAACTCTTTTTTCAAGGTGTAGGATAAGGAACGCTAGACAAACTTGAGTCAGTATAGATAACTTACTCATCTATATCAATTACTGTACTAAACCAGGAAAGTAGGTTAACAACAACAACAAAATTACATTTGTATAGTGCCTTTCACGTCAGGAGGACATCACAAGGCACTGGACAGTCATTGTTTCACACATGAGCTGGGGACAGGGATGATGGAGGGATAGAGGGATTTGGAGCGGTCAATGGGACCGTCGAAGAGGAGGATCTTGAGGCCAGACCTGAAGGAGGCCGTGGAGGGGGTGAGGCAGAGGGACTGTGGGATGGAGTTCCAGATGGAGTTTAATATATAAAAACAAATTTAATTTAACCATGCGACCCTTATAAATGGAGGAGTGATTTATGTTATAAAAGAAAACACTCCTTTATTCTATTAATGTTTTTATTCTCTGTTTTAATTATGTTTGCGGTGTTGGCATCAGCTTCTTTGAATAATAATAATAATAATCCTTGCATTTGATATAGAGCTTTTCGGGTCTTCTTGACGTCTCAAAGCGCTTCACAGAATATACTGTAAAGTGAATTGACTGCATATTGCACACATGGGCGAAACGCAATAGCCAATTGCGCACAGCAATGTCCCACAAAAAGCCACAGATTGAAATGAACAATTTATTATTGCTTTTTTTTTAATGGATTATTATTAGGCATGTGGAGTAAGGAAACTTGCCCAAGGTCCCTGCCTGGAATTGAACCCATGTCTCCCACTTGTAAGGCGAGTACTCTAACCACTGAGCTACTGGACTCCACAAAGATGGTGTAATACTAATAATAAATAATAATAATAATAATCCTTGCATTTGATATTGTGTGTGCTTTTCACATCTTATTGACGTCTCAAATGATAATGATTATAATCCTCGCATTTGAAGTTAATAATGAGAGATATCAACCAGTGAGTCAACAGAAATCTCCAAATTACTGTCTGTGTCTGCCCTGGATACTCATTGGGAGTTGTATTCATCAGCAGATTTCAGTGAGCCAGGACTAAATGTTTCTGGCCAAACTGCTTCCAATGTATGATGCCAATCCACAAGAATTCCTGTGTAGCTGCTTAGTGATATCAGGAGTAAAGAAAGGCCAAAATGAAGAGGCTCACTGGAGGGAGGGGGGTTTATTAAAATGAATAACATGTCCTATTAACGAAGATGTTCATTCATTTTTCTTCAGAATATATGGCCAGAAGGGATTGATCCTATCTTCCCCCACACGCACTCCTATAAACTACTTGGGGAGATAGTTCTGGATGCTCCTAAGTAACTCACAACTGGATTCGGATTCACTGCTGACAGCAATTCATAAATTTGACCTGTAATCAGTTAAAAGTAATGAGGTTCAAATTTTGTGCAGATCCTATGAGACACTTAAGTCTATACAGTAATAAACTTTGCAGTCAAGAAAATAGGAACGGAGAATAAATGGAAATGAGTGAAAAGTAAATTTAGAACGGATGTTGGAGAAAACGTATTCACGTGATAAATATTTGTAATAATATGTCAAGGAAGATAATGGAGGCAAACGCACAATAGATTCATTCAGAATGCAGTTAAATCCTACGGTGAGAGTTAAGAACGAGATTCAGTGAGTTTTTCTCAGTGGGCTTTTCTTCGACCCTGATTTAAGTTTTTTTTAAGGGGCATCTGCATTGTGCATTAGCGCTATTTAATTGCTGGGACTTTCATCTCTGAGTCAGAAGCTAAGAGCACAGATGTGGGGTTTGAAGGGCAGTTGGGAATCATACAAGACACAGAGGTTCTATATAATATTAAGATAAGTTTCTTCTGTACTCCTATAAAGCTTTTGGGTGGAGTGCTGCGCAGTTCCACTGGGGGGAGAAGAGAGAGAGAAACTGAAGTTGCTCTTCTGTCTAGTATGGCTGAACACACAGTATACAGAACACAGACAGCACTGTAATAGTAGAGAAGTCAGTGAGCCAGACCGGCCCTTCTTTTCTTAGGCCCTTCTTGGGCGAATGTGTGTGACAGCATGGCATCCGCAAAGGAGTGGAGAGGGAGAGTAAATGTGACTGACAGTCCACACGAAAATAGTGTGATTACATTTTAAGATGAAAATTCACTGAGATGTGCTGTTGAAAGCACTCGTTTGCCTGTAAGTGATCACCATTTAGAGGTGTGGAAAGTGTAATCGTACGATTTGAAAGCATTTGAAAGCATAATAAACATAAATGTGCCGATATGTAAGATGTTCTGGTGCTGTTTTTTTTGGGAAAAAAAATTGGCAGCATATTTCCTGCATCTGTCTGCCTTCTCCACAATATGCGAGTTGCTCTATTACACCAGTGCAGCGTTTAAACTACTGATCATTCTTCACAGGATTACCCTGCATACCTGGATACCCTTCGAGGACACTGTTTCCCCATTCTACATTGTAATGAGCTGTGCATCATAGCCGCATTATTCTTATTTTTAAAAGTAGAAACGAATTTTCAAAGTCAATATTTTTCATACTAGATAAAATTCCACATCTGGTCGGTTTATTTTCACGGTGGCTGCTGGTTTCACTTAGATCATGCTGGTATCTTTCTGTTTCTCTCATGTTTTACTCCTACATGCTTTGCACACATTTACGATGAGCTTGCATTATTTTTCTTGATTCAAATATTTTTTCACAATATCACAATTCAAACGCAATTTTTGCTGCAATTCAATGAATTACACGCAAACATTTTCTCAATACGGTCGGTTTACAACAAAATAACAAAACAACGAAATTACATTTCTATGGCGCCTTTCAAGTCAGGAGGACATGCCAGGGTGCTGGACAGTCAGTTTCAGACCCGAGCTGGGGTCGGGATCGGAAAGGGTGAAGGGAAAGGAGGGGATTTGGGGTGACCGATGGGACCATCGAAGAGGAGGGTCTTGAGGCAGGGCTTGAAGGAGGCCAGGGAGGGAGCGAGGTGGAGGGCTTGTGGGATGGAATCCTAGAGGTTAGGGGCAGAGCGGCTGAAGGCTCTCCTGCTGATGGTGGGAAGGATGGGGTGGGGGACATGGAGCAGGCCGGAGCCCGCTGAGCTGAGGGAGCGGGCAGGTTGGTAGGAAGTCAGGAGGTCACAGAGGTAGGATGGGGGTATGGCTGTGGAGGGCTTTGAAGGTGAGGACCAAGATCTTGAATTGAATCCTCTGGGTGATGGGGAGCCAATGGACTCGGGAGAGAATGGTCACGGAGCTTGGAGCGCTAGGTGTATCTGGTGGAATGTATTTTGCAGTTAATCTTTGTATTGTTTCAACCCGGAAAGTGCCACTTGCCCAATGGGAAGATAAACTGCTATCAGAATTTCTCATTGCATGGAAGGAATCGCAAATATTTCAAAATGCCAGATATTTTTTGCATACAGTATTCTGATTTAGGTCTCATCCATAACCACATCCTGATGTAGAATGGAATGAGCAGAAAGAGGGGAGAAGAGAAGTTACACACACACACGCTTCAGTAACATAATGGAAAAAGTTTGCCTTGTACAAAAAAAACCAAGGTCTTTGGCAAACAAAAGGATATTTTTAAAAAAAACTTTCCTTGAATTGTCACATACATTGTTCAGTCTCAGGTTTGAAGCGAACAAAAGCAAAATTAAACAATATTTCACGTGTAAGCTATATTAGCCTCCCCTCTGTGAACAGATTTCCCCAATCAGCAGTGGTGAAATACAGTATCACTTTATATTAGATTTGTCTGTGCCAGTGTTTTAAGGGCCACCTGATGTGGGTGTGGATAGCAAAGAGAAATTGAATTCTGAGCTGTTTCACTTTCTTTATAATATTATTCATAACTTTCATAGTAAAAATTGTCAAATTATACTGATTATTCTATTATTACAGCTGTTGCATAATTGCAATGTTTATTTTGTATTCTGTGCCCAGAACATTTAATTTTTAAATCCTATACTGTTGCCCTTTCCAAGGCAATATTCTCAAAAAGACAAAAGATTGGCACCATCCATACAATAAAAAAAATCAAGCAAACCTTTGTTAAAGTTGCTCTATTTTGAATCTGGAAGGATAACAAATACATTTCACGTTCAGATGCAATTTGCTTTCACTTTCCTTATGGGAAAGAAATTGGATTTCTTTGTTAAATGAACATGGTTTGCTGAAGATTGCAATATTTACTAAACAGCCCGTGGGAGGGAGGAGGGGAGGGTGGGTTGGAATTAACCATATGTTCTTTCAGATCAATGGCTCTGTTGGCCTTATAGCTTCCTATTATACAAAATCAAATGAAAAGCATGTATATTACAATAGATGTTTTCAAGACCACTTTTATTTTTGAAGTTAGACAGAGTTGTTAGGAGCAAAGGGATTATACCTTAACTGGAGAATTATTTTCAAATGTTTGAAAAGGGTTTTGAATGTTGCACACATGTGATCTTTAGAGTGAACTGAAATATAATCTAATAGACCACTTAGTGTCTTAGAGACTGTAATTGCCAGCCCATCATTACGTGCTGCCCAGTTTCATTCTCATCAAAATCTCCTTGAATCTGCACTTGCAAGAAGCCTGGATGAACTTGGTACTTTTAAAGAAAAAAGAAATTGCTGAAGCTGCAAAGTAGGGCAGATTTAATTGCTAAAGTGATTTTTTTTCTTATTAGACTAGATTTTAAAATCAGCACATTCAGTCCGTGTTCTTCCTTAATTTGGGTCTGAATCAATAACTGTCCAGTGCCTTGGGACGTCCTACTGACATGACAGGCGCTATACAAATGTCATTTTGTTGTTGTTGTTAATTTGGCATCAGAAATTATTTTGGTGATTTGGAGGAAATACAGATTGAAGCTATTTAGTTATTATCACATTTACTCTCTACTCTCATTCTGAAACATCGAGCAAGTGATTTGTTTAGGAATTTTTAGTATCCAGTATGTATTTCAAATATATTGACCATTTGATAATCTTTTCAGTCCATTAATTTGCTTAACAGGCAACTGTTGGCATGATTGTTATTAGTGCTTTCCTCACCTCAAGTTCATTCTCTCACTTTTCATAGTACTGACCATCACTTAAATCCTTCCCCTATTCTTTTGGATTCATTCACATCCATTAAAGCACTTCGTCAAAGGCAAGGGGCCAACGAACATCTGAAATGTAGTTACGAGCGGGCAAACAATAAAGATAAAACCAGCTACTGGTAATTTGCTTGCCTGAAAACAATAATAATAATAATCTCTGCATTTGATTTCTGTGCAATTCTGTACCAGAATTTGGTACATTTCTGTACCAGAATTTGGTACATTTCTGTACCAGAATTTGGGACCTTTCTGTACCAGAATTTGGGACCTTTCTGTACCAGAATTTGGTACATTTCTGTACCAGAATTTGGTACATTTCTGTACCAAAAGTAGCCAATTGGCCATTAATTGGCCCACTGGCTGTTGAGTCCTATGGAGTCCTGTAGCTCATGGAGTCCGGTAGCTCAGTGGTTAGAGCACTCGCCTTACAAGCTTGACAAGCTATGTTTCGAATCTAGGCAGGTCAGGGCGAAACCATGCGCAAGTTTCCTTACTCCATATGCCTAATAATAATCTGTCCTCCAAAAATTGTTCATTTTCAATCCACGACTGTTTGCGGGACACCGCTGTACCCAATTGGCTGCCACATTTCACCCACAAATATACAGTCAATTCACTTTACAGTATATTCTGTGAAGCTCTTTGAGACATCGATCAAATGTGAAAAGCGCTATATCAAATGCAAGGATTATTATTATATTATTATGTAGACAGAGCCCAACGAGATTTCCAGTAATGAGCCAAAGTAAGCAAGTATTCATTCCACTGGAACCTGTTTTGCAACCCTTAACAAAATAGTGATGAAATTGGATAAGTTATCCAAAATGATAAGGTTCGCCTCACAGCAGTTAGTTCTTTACTTCACTCTCTAACCCTTGTTAATGTAATTCTTTGTTCCTAAGTGTATCCTATCTTGCACCAAGTAGTTTTCAGTCCATGAAACTCTACCGTGTAATGTTCAGGCTGAGCTATTTCATGTTTAGCGTTACACTGGAGACACGGGAGCATGTACTTTACTTGCAAGTGATCAAGAGAAATGTAGGAGTAGATATCTGAGACCTGCTTTGATCAGATTTTTTCAATCAGTTTTACTGTATTTCTAAAAGCCGAAGAATTACACGCGCGAGACAATTATCCATCAACATTGTTAGAGTGCACCCACAATGTTTTGTCAGAGTTTTCATTCATGTTATTAATGTTTTATGTGAAAAAATATGATGTACTGTCTTTCATAAGTGCCCTATACATTTCGACGAGGACAACAGCTCTCAGATGCATGAGTTCATACATCTCGCACATAGCAATGGTCCGAGACTGATAATTAGGTATGCTGTCTCCTGGCTTGTGGGTTCTGAGCACACATTTACTCTAATCAATATAAAGTATTATTTATTGCCTCGGGTTATAAACTTGGTACTGGGTCTAATAATCCAGAGTCCATAAGGGTCTTAATCTTGACATGAGGTATTCAAAGGATTTTTGTTGAACAAATCAGTAAAAATCACGAACACATTTTTATTAAAGGAAACTCCTTGCATTTTGCAGCCCAGGCAGAGCAGAAAAAGGAGAGTTTATTGCCAACGCTTGTTTATATGTCAAAACTTTCAACCTTGAACCTCAAATGCTGTAAGTGTAGAATGGAAAACTACAGTAGGTTTGGCTGTAAAATTAAATCCTATTACATGTACAACAACAACAACCACAACAAAATTACATTTGTATACGTCGGGAGGATGTCCCAAGGCACTGATCTCGTAGATCTGGCAAGAGAAAAAGGGTTTCTGATTGGACATTTGTAAAATTGGCAATTAACAATTGAGTTGGGAATAACAATTGGGTCTTTAAAAAAATTATATTATATTTTAATATAATTGGATTTGACGTTTTCATTTCGGAGGCGAGGGGAACTGATGGGAATAGTTGTTCCAGAATGTGATTTGAACTAATAATAATAATCCTTGCATTTGATGTAGTGCCTTATCAACTCGTTGAGACGTCTCAAAGCCATACTGTAAAATGAATTCACTGTATTATGTGGGTGAATTGCGGCATCCAATTGTGCACAGCAGTGTCCCACAAACAGACAGGGATTGAGTGACAAATTTTCTTAAAATAGGGATTATTATCCCCAGAACAGTGATCGTCAAACAACTAACGACCAGGTTCCTCCTTACTGCTAGGTAAACAAAGACTTGTGTAGAAAGGAAACTTGCCTAAGGTTTTGCCTCACCTGGGAATCAAACCAGTGTCCTCTCACTTGCGAGGCGAGCGCTCTAACCAATACTCTAGAGGACTCCATGGTTGTTGAGATTTCTGTTACCGAGATAAGTCAATCCTCTATTTCTTGTCCATTCTATTTATTCCTTTAAATCCAGACATAAACTCCTATTCCTAATCTTCGAATCATTTAACATATATCTTGGAATGTTCCCCTTGTCAAACTTCCATTTAATTTTTTCCGGGTGTTGAAATTTATAAGCTTGATTTTTTTCTGTTCAACTCTGTTTTTCGTGTCTCTATAAAACTAACCCAAAGCTTTGAACTGAAATAAAAGCAAATAACTCACAACTGGGCTCCCATTTGAATGTACAGTAGAAACAAAGAAGAATTCTTATTTGCCAAAATGTCTCAAAGCACTTTACAGTAATTGCTGTAAAGTACAGTGACTGTTTTTGTAGGCAAACGTTGCAGCTATCTACAGCACAGTAAGATTCAACAAACAGCAATGAGGTGAATGAATAAATTTATTTGAAAGATTGTTGGCCGATGCCTTACAAGGACATCTATTGTTTTTCTATGAACAGTGTCGAGGCATCTTTAATGTTTGCCTGAAGAACAAATAGGACCTTGGTTTAATGTCTCATTTGAAGCATGATATCTTCAATCGATCGACCGACCGACCGATCAATCGATCAATCAATCAAAACCTACATTTATATAGCTCCTTTCACGTCGAGAGAACGTCCCAAGGCGCTGAAAGCAGTGCTTCAACAAAGCAGTGCTAGCACAAGATTGCAATTAAGTGTCAGGCTGGACTCCTGAGCCTTAATTTCTGATGTGGCGTTTGGTTTCGCCACGGAACTAAGTTGATAAAACAGCCAAATTTCCACCGACAATAGTTGATCAATTATTCCTGGTTTACTACAACATTCAAAATTGCCATTTTCTCATATCTACTCCAAGTAAAAATAACATTCTGAAATGTCCGTCAATTATTTTTACCTATCTTTTTACTTCAGTTTCACATCATCCGTTCTTTTTGTCCTTTTTTGACAACATGTTACATGAAAGGTCAGTATTCAATATCAAATGTTTGTCACATCATTACATTTATAGTTTCTCTCTGATTACTGGAGAACATGTATAGAACAGAATTCTAACAGATTCCTGGAAAAGTGGGAGTGAGAAGGTTGAATTCTGCTGCAATTGTACAACTGTATATGGCAGTTAATTGCTGTGATATTGGCAGCAATTCTCCTCTAAAAGTTCAGTTTGAAAATGACCTTAGAAAACATGAAGCCTATTGGAATCCTCCAAGATCCTGACATGATCTGATGGATATGCACAAAAAAATACAAATCACACTGGGCTGACGTCCCGAAGCTCTATTCAAACCTTTTCCTCTAAGGTTTGATCAAAGTTCATGGATCATTTAAGAGTTAAGGGAACTTTGAACAGTGAATTCTTAACATGATTAAAATTTGGCTTGTGAGTACAGAGCCATCTGCAGCTCTATAAGTTGGCGAACCACCAGTATATGATGGAGCATTGAAGATCTTTCATCACGTACAGATGCAGTGGGGAGGTCAATGAGAGACCTGAGTTCTAACCAACTGGGAAAGTAGGCATGGAGTTCATTGGAGCACTTAACAAGGTATCTATAAATTGATGACCACCTTAGACACTGACTGACGAGACCCATTTCAAAATTGAACGCCTTCCTCCATAATATACTGGACTAAAGGTAATTCCACTGCTGTTCAACATGGAGGGAATATCAATCAATGTATTGGCTGCAAAGAATAATTCAGTTACTCAGGTATTCCATCACTAAAAATGTGTTTTATACATATGGGATCTAATATTCGAGAAGCAAGGTAGTCAAGGATGGGCAGTCCTGAAAATATAACAATAATGATAATAATCCTTGCATTTGACGCCTTATCACGTCCTTGAGATGTCTCATGGCGCTTCACAGGGTGCATTGTAAAGTGTAGAGACTGAATGTTTTTGGGGTGAAATGCTTTATGGAATATACTGTAAAGTGAATTGACTGTATATTTGTAGGCGAAACGCGGCAGCCGAATGCTCACAGCAGTGTCCCACAAACAGTCGTGGATTCAAATTACCAATTTTTATTATTGTTTTTTTTTGCAGGGATTATTAATAGGCATGTGGGGTAAGGAAACTTGCCCAAGGTTTCGCCCCTGCCTGGAATCGAACCCAGGTTTTGCTTGTAAGTTGAGTGCTCTAACCACTGAGATACAGGACTCCACATTTAGGTGCTGATTTACAGATAGTTGTTTGCTGCCCAAGCTAATTTCATACAGAAATCTTACAACCATCAGATAGATGGTGGAGATTCATCCCAGAGGTAAAAAGAAATTATTTGAACTCACTTCTCTCCTGTATCCAGAATAGCGGTTTCTGTGGTTTTAATATGGAATGGGAGGGATTGGGAGCCAATCTTCTCTTATTTCACTCCATTGTTTTGCTTCAATATTCCTGTTGGCGTCTTTGGCAAGTTTCCAGAAACATGTCTTTATGGTTCTTAGCACTAAATGTTGGTGCAGATTTGAACAAAATAAATCAAAACATTGAGCGACAAGTAATTTTTTTTTCTCTGCAAAGATTGAAACAGCAAGAACATCCAATGAGAATGAATATTTACTCGCAGCGCACATTTAAACTTGTTTCCATTGTTCAGCAACTCTGTACGAAGTCTTTTTAAAAACAATACAGTATTTGGGGGTTATAAAGCACACTTTCAAAAAATTATCCATTTGTTGTATTTTCATTGGATGTTTTGTTTCAGGTGGACCGTAAATCCTACTGACCTCCAAGGATTGCACAGTGGTTGAATTGGTTGAATCAATGTGTTGGAGAACTCCAATCGTGTGTAATATTTTTGGAAGGAGGTAAATGTGATGCATTTTATGAATGCAATAAATTATCATTATTCGCAGGTTTGTCAGTATAATGTTCAAGCACATTTCATTGCTGTATTGCAATGGTAGACACTGGGGAGATAAATTTGATCTAGCACCACTTCAGTACAACGGTGTCTGCTTACAGTCTGATTAGTGAATTTATGGATCCAATGTAATATGGAGCACGTGTATTATTCTTCGTGCTAAAAAACAAATCCACCTGACATGCTAGCTTTTCTAGCTATAAATCAAAAAACTTATTGTTATCTAGAAAGAAATTGTTTGTGAAAAGATTTTCACTTAAACATTAGGATTTGCTTTCACAGTCTTATCCATTAATATAAAGTACTGTGTAATCCTGCCAACATCTGCTTCTCAGTTACAAATGTACAAAGTAGTGTTTTGGTGCTTTTGGAGAAATCCAGTGACATCTTTAACTATCTCAGTCTCCAGGGTAGGTTGGAGGCCAGCAAACTTTAAACAAAAATTGCACCACTCCTTGGGTTACCATAATAAAACTGTTGAATTTTTTTAAACCTTTCCTGGATGGCTTAGTGATATTATTCGGTAAGTAGCTGAACCATTTGGGCAGAGCTATGTTAAGGTTGTGGAATCTATAACCTGAATCCAATCTGTATGGCCTTGTGCTCCCTGAGTGATGCTAATCCTGTCCTATGTTGAGTTAAGTGATCTCTGTCTGGGGAGTTAGAAGGTACTGGTCTCCCTCTCGCAGGAAAATTAGCCAGGATTGCTGCTCTTGATTGCCAACCACTATTGGAAAGCGCAATGATCTGAACAGCTTTCGAGGCCTGCAACTTCACATCGTCTAAGATATAAGCCTTAAAATTTATAAATTGTGGAAAATTCTTAAATTCAACCTAATTTTCGAAGCTGACATGTTTAGGAACTGCAGGTAATCTCCTTCCAAATTATGACTATATTTAAGAATTTTCTGCAATTCGCCTTACACGTTTGGATAAACCAATCTTACAGGCCCAAACTGCAACAACAATTTGCATTGTGTATGTGTTGGAATTTCAGTGACTCATGATTTGCCTTACCTGTAATCCTTCCTCTGTCCATCAGTTAAATAGGCTGCAAATACTAAACTCTCAGTAGGGCAGTCACCTCCTGCACACCCACACCACAGCTGAAAGAAAAATAACCAAATCTCTTTGAAAAGGTGGGAAGAAATTGGCAAGACAATTGTACACTGTAGCTCAGTGGTTAGAGCACTTGCCTCCCAAACGAGAGACCTGAGTTCAATTCCAGGCAGGTCAAAACTGTTGGCAAGTTTTCTTACTCCACATATCTGATAATCATCCCTCAAAAAGAAACAATGAGAAATTGGTCATTTCAGTCCACAACTGTTTGTGGGACACCGCTGTGCACAATTGGCTGCCGCATTTCCCCCACAAATATAGTCTAAATGTACAAGCAAAATCTGAAACTTGTTTCACTATGTCTGTTCACCGGCATATATGGAATTGATGATCTCTTTACCAAGTAATGAATGATGAGAAGATATATGAGAAGCATGGGGAAATGTTAGCTTAAGGATTGATTGAACTATTAAAGTGTAGTAGGTAAAATATTAACCAACGGGTTACAGAAATGGCCTAGCAAAATATGCCCCTGCCTGGGCTATTATAATGCTCAGAGACTTCTTTCAAAGATCAATGTTAACTATAATAGTCTACAATTGTAGTCAATATTTACTTTCCATTAAAACTGCCACCTTCGAGAGGTACCCTTTTCCCATCCTTTTCCATATGTATACGTGGCCAAATTTTAACTGTTTGCTTGAGCTTTTATGGACAATATCAATTCAGCTAAGGGTCCTCCAATCTCAGTTGCGAACCAGTCCCTTTAGGAAGAATATAATAATGGAAAGTGACTGCACATGTTGCTCTGTTTAAACAAGAGAATACATTTTTTCCTGCGGAAAAGTAATTTTCATAACTTTGCTGTGAGCTCCTTAAATACCAGATCTAATTAAGAGCAGTTCATGTGCGAGCCATGTGTGTTCATCTGCGTCCAAGTTATTTGGTTTTCTTTATTTTACATTTTGTGGTTATAATTAAATTTAGGATGTGATTTACTAATTACTTCAGCATGCCGTCCGACAGGTTTTCAGTACTTGTAATGGTTCGTAAGGAAATAATAGTTCTAATGAAAGTAGAGTTTGATTGCAGGCACACCTTATTCTGTTATTTAAAGATGTGTGATCAACTGGGAGGGAAGTGTTCTGGTTTATTTCAGACTGTAGGTATGTGTGGTGGGTCATTGGAAATTTATATTTTGCTTGTATACTGGATACATTCATCTCAGCCTCTCATGCTATTAGGTTTGGCAAATTGAGGCAACTGGGCTTCTTCAAGCAGAAATGTGGCCAGGCTATTATAAAAGAGGTTTGCACCAGATGTAATTGTACTGAGTAATATATTAGACATATTGGCATATGGATGGCTACCATAATAGCCTCTAATTTTTCAGTTTTGTACTGAGGAATGAAACCTCTGCACATTAATGATCAATCACTGAGCTGGAGGATAACTCTGTTGATCAAAAAACTGGCACAAAATAAGGTTTTATATTGTTAGACAGTAACAGAAAAACTGCTGAGTACAACAATACTTTATCTGCAGTGAATAATCCTTTAAAATAATAGTGCATTGGGTTATACATTGGCCTTTTTCCTCCCAATGACCAATGAAATCCAACCCAAATGAATGGGATAGTATTGTCTTTACTTGCTTCTATTAAACGGCCGTGTAAATGAGTTCAGCTAAGTGTAGAGATTGGCCCTTGCTAGACATGGGTTCGCTAAATAAATCTGCCCCTAAATTTGTCAATTCATTCTGGTTTGGGAAGAGTAAAGAAAATCACAATAAAATATGCTTCTGAGTTCAGACACTGTGGGTAGAAACAGCCTTGGTCAAAGTGACAAATGACCTCACTGATGCCTTTGATACAGTTAGCCATTCTTGCCTTCCCCACCATCTCCCCTCTCACCCAAATCATCCTTCACTTCCTGTCCTCCAGTGCTTTGAGACATCTTCCTGACATGAAATGTAATTTACTAATGCAATTTTGTTGATCTCGTTGTTCACTGGCTCAAATCCTACCTTCACTTTGTCTCCACGAATGGCTTCTCTGTTAGCCCCTTGGCCAGCTCATGCAGCATTCCTCGAGGCTCTATCCTTGGTCCACTCCTATTCAATACAAGTTGCAACATCTGCATTTCGCCCACATATATAGTCATTTCACTTTACAGTATATTCTGTGAAGCGCAGTGAGATGCCTAGAAGACACGAGAAGAGCTACATCGAATGCAATGATTATTATTATTATTCACCCACGTTTTATCGATACCGCTTGTGTTTTTGAACAGTTACACACATACAAACTGTTACCTGCACAAATGTGATGCATGATGCTCTAATAATAATAATATTACTAATCCTTGCATTTAATATAGTGCATGATCACATTGTTGACATTTTCAAAGTGCTTCACAGAATATATTGTAAGGTATATTTGGGGGTGGTGGGGTGGGGGTGGGGGGGAGGGAGAAGCATGAGTAATACAGCCATGTGTGTAATACTGCAGTTTAGAAATGTGTTGTTCATGAAATGCAAGTCAGTTGGGAAATCCAGATTGATTTGAACTCTTGTCAATGGGAAAACTAAATAAGATGCTATAGAAATGATCAATTCCAGACACAAAGAAATTGGAAACCACACTGAAGCAGAACAACAATTTACATTTATAAAGGGCCGTCCCATTCAGGATGATGTCTCAAAGCACTTTACAGAGCTGACTGTGAGCAGAGCATGAACTGGCGAGGAAGTGGCTCAAGAACATGTCTTCCCAATGTCTCCATTTTGACAAGAGGACATAACAAATACATATTATATAATAACAATAATTGCAGAATTCTCTAGATCTGTTAATATCCTGAACATAGGCTTATATTGTTTATATTAAGATGTTTATATTGTGCCTTTCATTTAGCGAGAAGGGTATTGTGGAGTCCTGCAGCTCAGTGGTTAGAGCACTCGCCTTACAAGCGGGAGACCTGGGTTCAATCCCCGGCAGGTCAGGACGAAACTTTGGGCAAGTTTCCTTACTCCACATGCCTGATAATAATCTCTCAACAAAAAAAACACAATAATAAATTGGTCATTGCAATCCATGACACTGTGGGGACACTGCAGTGTGCAATAGGCTGCAGCGTTTCGCCCACATATATACAGTCAATTCAGTTTACAGTGTATTCTGTGAAGTGCTTTGAGACGTCCAAAAGACGTCTGAAAAACGCTATATCAAATGCAAGGATTATTATTATTCTTATACTGTAGGCTGGTGGGGCGAATGTGTGAGTACATTCTTGTTGCTTTGACAGACCAGATTCTACTGTCTTTCCGAATGCCTTGAATCGCAAACCTTTCCTCGCCCCTCACCCACTGCCAATGCTCGGCTTGTTCTGGCCTCCTGTTCGTCCCTCGTCCCCTCTGTTCCACCAATGGGTGGCCATGCTTTCAGCCACTGTGCACAAAAACTCTGGAACTCTCTCCCCTCAATCCCTCTGTCTTGTCCCCTCCCAATCCCCATCTCAAATCCTGCTGAAAGACCTTCCTTTTTCATTGTTCTCATGGTCACCACCAGCCCCCTCCCCTTCCCTTTTCCTCGGGGTCAGACTCCGCCACTGTTAAGTGCTCTGGGACTCTACATATAAGACACCTAATCCATATAAAAAGTTGTTGTTGTCGTTGAATTATTTTTAGCACATGATGCCAGGGTATATAATGACTATGGGAAGTGCAGTATTTAACATATTTTCATCGGGTCAGCCAGGTATCTGTCACATGTGGAAACCCATCACTGTGATTAAGAGGATCCAAATCAAACTAAGATTTCCATGCATCCCACCTACACATGGAAATCCCAGTGATAGATTGTCAGAATGGAATGCACACTCTCCCTGGAGGGATGTAACCCGCTTATTTAACTCTGTATGTTGGCCTATATTGTTGAATAAATCAAACCTAATTTGGTCAAATCTTTCCCAAAGGGATGAATGGAGAAATTGTGAATTTTTTATTCTGAATTATGCCCATCTCTCTGTTAATACGTTTCCTAGCTAGTTGTAGTATATTTGGAGTTTGTGAGGGAAAGAGATGCTATAAAAGTGATCAATTCCAGGCACAAAGAAATTGGAAACCACACATGTTGAAGCAAAGTGTGACAAAAATGACAAAATTGCTTCGGGCGGGGGTGGGGGGAGGGGAGAGGGCCTGTGAGCAATGACTTTTCTTGGCTGTGTATATTGTAGACCTGAAAGTGATTTAAATAATTTAAGTGGATAAAAAAATATTCTGTGGTGAAATTGATGGAGATCAGATAGCAATGGGTTATATGTCATCTCAGCCAATTAACTGAAATGTGTTGTCAATGTCAATTAGCTGAGATGGCATATAAACCACTAGCTATCTGACCTACATCCACCAAATCTACAGTACAGGCCGTTGACTTGTTCAGTTGTCTGCCATGTCAATCACCGTTCATTCCAACGGTGTTTGAAACTTTTTTTTGTCTCCATTTCTTAAATTCATGTGTCTGATGGAGAGTGTTGACATTTACTTCTCTGCTTTCCTTTAATGTACAGCAGATTCATGGTGGCTGCAAACTTAATGCAAAGTGGAAGGTCAAGTGGCAAATCTGCTCCTGAATTTCCTTTCCTGAGGATGGTAATGAATTATAGAATAGGGCCATCCATGTGTTGATTTAAGTAGGGGCTTGTACTGGGCTGCAGGCCCAAAACCACCGTGGATGTGACAGAGCAAATTCCGAAGCCTCTTGATTTCTCTCTTAAAAAAAAGAAGTCTTAAGGGTTAGTGTTAGGGTTAGGCACTTTGAGCTTGTGAGGAAAAATGTAAGTGGAATCATAGGGGTGGAAAATGCAGTACATGATGTGATCATTATCAATGCTTGCTTGCGAAACTTAAGTTCAGCTCAACTTTCAATGTTTTTAGTAGATTCTCGCTGGGAGAAAAGTTAGTTTTAGTTTCCTTCCTTTTTTTTCTTTCTTTGACCAGCGCCTTTGATCATCGTTCCCCCTTCACTCCATCCCTTCATGCCTCCTGAATCCAGTTTCTAGCTCAGGTGTAAATCGTTGACTTTGTTTTTGCAAAGAGAGCTGGAGCATGGTAACTGGATTCAGCCACCAATGGTTGTGAGGAGGAGAGCAAGCTGAAAAGCACATTTGGAAGAGCAGGGGTCTGCAGGGAAGGTAGGGGTTTGAATTTTGGGTTCAAAAAGATTGTATAGTTTGTGGAGAGTGAATCGGTGAAAAACAAAATAAGAAATGCTGCAAATTGAATCCTCTGAGCTGCTCAGAACTAATAGGGCTGGGAGGGGGTGAGGATTAGAGGTGTTTAGAGCCTTGGTAGGCTGTGTGATGTTTAGCAGTTGAAGCTTCTGTAAGAGTGGGCTAACGAGATCGACAAGAAGAACTTTGGAAAAATCTATTCTCAAGATACCAACAACAATAACAAAATTACATTTATAGAGCGTCTTTCACGTCAGGAGGACGTCCCAATGCTCTGAACAGTCAGGTCGGGACCTGAGCACAGGGGGAAGGGTCGGCGTAGGGGGAAGGGGAAGGAGAGCTGGAGAGGTGGAGGAGTTAGGAAGGGAGCAGAAGGCACGGTCGAAGAGGAAGGTCTTGAGACCAGCCTTGAAGGAGGAAAGAGAGGAAGTGAGGCGAAGGGATTGCGGGATGGAGTTCCACAGTGTGGGAGCAGAGAGGCTGAAAGCCCGGCCGCCGATGGTGGGGCGTAGAGCAGGCCAGAGCCTACTGAGCGGAGGGGACGGACGGCCTGATAGGGAACATGGATGCAGCAAGGATGGGGATGACGTAAAGTGATAACCGGCAACAATTCAAGAAAGGCAGCTTTGGCGGAGCACCAGGTGTGGGTCAATAAAGATTCTTCAATACACTCTTTGCAACTCCTCATTATTCGTTTTTCCTTGTGGAGGAATTCAGATCACATTTTGGGCTTTCACCCAAAAATAACAAGGTGTTTGACTTTGCGTAACTGACAGTACCGATTAACTTACTTTATTGCATTGCAAATCTGTTGAATGCCTTCTCTAACAAAACTGAAACCGCTACTTCAAGAAATTGTTTTATTTCAACCGAAGCATGAAGATGGAACAACACCCCAAATTGTGTGGCTCACATGGAAGTTCTTCTTATTTATCTCCAACCTTGTCCCATTTGAATATGTGGCGACTCCTACTTCTAGGTTATCCAGAAAGCAAAAATCGAGTCCTACATCTTTAACTCTCTGTCATTTAATTTACAATGAACTTTACACCTTATGATATATTCTGGATTTCCTCTGTTCAGTTTTATTGATTGATGTGTGGCAGTGATATCTTAAAATTTATTTGGTTTGTTTTATACTAGTGTTCTGGGATGCTACACCATGTGAAGAATGCTATATAAATGCAAGTTGTTGTTGTTGTAATAAGACAGTGGAGTCCTATAGTGTATTGGTTGGAACACTCACCTCACCACTGAGAGAACCAGGGTTTGATTGAACCCTGTGAGTGATCGGAAGGTAGAGCAGAGGCCTTGCCGGGAAGGTATATAGGCCGAGGTGAGTTACTGTGCGTCAAGTGAGTGAGCGGGTGATTGAGGGGCTGGGGGTAAAACGGGAAGGGAACCGCTACTCGCGAATACTAAAAACGTAACATTGGCGTGGCGTCACAAGCAACTAACCCGCGCGACCCCCACTCTCACCCCCACCATCAACAGCGCATCACCTCCAAACACTAGACCAGCAGCCATCAGCATTAACACCTCAGCAGCACTAACGGCGCATTACCAATTGATCACTAGCACCTCTAACAATAGATCATTAGCCCCACTCCCCACCTCAGGATAGGTGTCAATGGCAGGGCTGACTTGGCTAGTCACCCCCTAGCCATGGCCACACATCCTCTGGGATGATGCCGTTCCTTCTGCAACAAGACCCTGGCCATCAACGACCTCATCCTCGATGAGAACGTTGACATCATGGCCCTCACTGAAACCTGGACCACCCCAGGGAACACCTTCCCCCTCACAGAGGCCACACCACCTGGCTACACCTCCCACCATGTCCTTCACCCCAACCGGCGCGGAGGTGGCGTGGCCCTCATCTCTAGGGTGCCACTTGCCCTATCTCCCTACTCCTCTGGTTCCTTCCCCTGTTTCGAACACCTCTCCCACTCCTCCCTTCTCTCCCTCAAAATTCTCCTTGTTTACCGCCCCCCAAAAACCCTCCCCAACCTTCATCTCTGACTTCTCCACACTCCTTGTCTCCCTCTGTGCCTCCTCCGATCGCCTCATCATCCTTGGCGACTTTAACCTCCACTTAACCCCCTCCTGCTCCATTTCCTCAGAATTCTCCTCCCTCCTCTCGTGTCTCAACCTCTCCCTCCACATTCACTCCCTCAACCCACATTCACGGCCACCCGCTTGACCTGGTGATCACCCGAGGCCTCAGCGTCTCGGATATCACCATCTCTAACGAGGCCATCTCCGACCACCAGTTCATTTCTTTCAACTCCTCTAACCCTGTCCCCTCTCCCCCCAAACCTACCACCATCTTCTACCGCCCATGGAAGAAGATTTCCCCACAAACTCTCTCCGCTGCCTTGGAGACCTCCGAACTCCTCTCCCTCTGGTCCACCTCCTGCACTAACCCATCCTCTGCACTCACTCTGCTCAACAACACCCTCTCCACCACATTCAACACTCTTGCCCCCCTCACTTCCCGAACTGCCTCCTATTCCCGAACCTCACCCTGGTTCACCACCCACCTTCATTCCCTCACGAGCCAGATGTGGGCCACTGAACGCACCTGGCTCAAATCCGACCTCATGGTCCACCGGCATATCTGGCTGGACCTCACATCCTCCTACCGCTCTGCCCTATCCTCCGCCAAATTGTCCTTCTACTCCAAGACAATCCTGGAGGCGACGGACAACCCCCAGCTTCTCTTCTCCACCACCAACCATCTCCTCCGTCCGCCCCGCCTCGCCTCGCAGATCCTCTCCTCAAACTCTCGTTGCAAGGAGATGCTGGATTTCCCCGTGACCAAAATCGAGAGAATCCACTCTGTGGTCACTGTCCCCCCAACTCCCCCCCACACCCCGTTTCCTACCCATTCCCCCCTCTACACCTTCGACCTCATCTCTCCATCCTCTGTCATTGAGACCATCTCCTCAATGAAGCTCACCAACTGCTCCCTTGATCCCATCCTCACTCCTCTCCTCACCACCCAGCTCCACCTTCTAGCCCCTCTAATCACCGACAATATCAACCTGTCCCTCTCATCCGGGACTGTTCCCACTGCCTTCAAAATCGCCACCATCACCCCCATCCTAAAAAAGCCTTCCCTCGATGCGTCACAGCTATCAAGCTACCGGCCCATCTCCAACATCCCCTTCCTTTCTAAGGTCCTTGAAAGAGTGGTTGTCTTCCAGCTCCGCTCTTTCCTCACAACACACACACTCCTCGAAACCCTCCAATCGGGTTTCTGTGCCTCCCACAGCATGGAAACTGCCCTGGTCAAGGTCACAAACATCCTATCCATCTGTGACAAGGGCTCCCTCTGCCTCCTCGTCCTCCTCGACCTATCCACTGCCTTCGATACTGTGGTCCACGCTATCCTCCACCTCTCCTCCCTCCTCAACCCGCAAGGCTCTGTTCCTTGAATGGTTCGGTCCTATCTCTCCCACTGCCTTCACTTCGTCTCCTCCAACGGCTTCTCCTCCAGCCCCCGCATACTCACATGCGGCGTTCCCCAGGGCTCTATCCTTGGCCCCCTGCTCTTCACACTCTACACTCTCCCCCTGGGCGACATCATCCGCAGACATGAGATAAATTTCCACATGTATGCGGATGACACCCAACTCTACCTATCCGCGTCAACCCTCGATTCCAGGACCACTGGCGTTCTGACTGCATGTCTGTCCGACATCGAGTCCTGGACGAGGGCAAATTTCCTAAACTCAACGTCAACAAGACAGAAGCCCTCCTGATGGCTCACATAAGCGCCTCCGCACCTCAGGTGCTGACAACATCAGCGTTCAAGGCTGCTCTCTCCACCTCTCGAAGCCAATCAGGAATCTGGGCGTCTTGTTCGACCCCGAACTATCCTTCCTCCCCCACATCCGCTTCATGACCGGCACAGCCTTCCATCACCTCCGCAATATTGCCCACCTCCGCAATATTGCCAGACTCCGCCACTACCTCACCCCCCACGTCGCCAAAACCCTTGTCCACGCCTTTATCACTTCCAGGCGCGACTATGGGAACTCTCGCCTCGTCGGCCTCCCCAGCTCCTCCCTTCACAGGCTGCAGATCAATCAGAATTCTGCAGCTCGTGTACTCTCCTGTGGAGCTCAAAAACAGAATCAAGAACCAAGAAGTTTGAGATGAAAGGAGAGGCAGTGGAGGAGGATAGAGTGGTCAACGGTATCAAAGGCAGCAGAGAGGTCAATGAGGGCGAGGAGGCAGAGTGAACCCTGGTTGCTGATGAACAAAATGTACTGTAATTTGTAATCTGGGGTGTGGAGGATTTTGTAAGGAAAGGAGTGATGACGACTGTTTTTAGAGGAGCTTGGGAATGGTGCTAGTGTCCTCCACTCTCCCCGATCCTACCCCTGCTGGGATCTGAAACACTGATTGTCCAGCGCCTTCCTGATGGGAACGGCGCTATACAAATGTGATTGTGTTGTTGTTATTCACTCATCTTAATAACTTATCGTCAATACATTTTATATAACATAAACTGCTTTCCTCCAAATCATTTATTTATCATTTACTGCACTGTATACCATGTGGACAAAGAACAGAACTTTGCAGAATTGAGCTATTTACTGCCCCTAGGCAGAATGACTCGCGGAGTCCTCTAGCTCAGTGACTTACAAGCGAGAGACCTGGGATCAATTCCAGGCCGAGTGAAACCTTGGGCAAGTTTCCTTACTCCACAGGCCTAAAAATACTAATCCCTCAAAAAACGCCAATAATAAATTGGTCATTTCAATCCACGACTGTTTGTGGGACACTGTTGTGCGTAATTGTCTGCCACGTCTTGCCCACAAATATACAGTCAATTTACTTTACAGTATATTCTGTGAAGCGCTTTTCGACATATAGGAGATGCGAAAAGTACTGTATCGAATGCAAGGATTGTTACTATTATTAGAATGATTATAATTCTCATCATCTTTCATTTCCTATTGCTAAGTCAGTTTTGAATTCAACTCGTCAATTTGCCATCATTACCATGACCTGTAATCTTCATTATCAGTTTCACATGTGGGACTTTATCAAATACCTGCTTAAATTCCATGTAAATTATATCCATTGGATCAACTATATCCATTGGATCAACTCCCTTAATTTGATATAAGCCTCCGATTTGACTTGGACGTTAAGCCCTGGGAAATAGTGAAGCTTAGAACATTTTTTGCCCATGGAGTAATGGATACGTGCAACAGAAATCTGATAAAAAATAGTTGGTCAGTTTGATTAATTCCTTCAAAAAGTAGCTGAATAAATACATGTTTGAGGGATAGTCAAAAAGTGACTGTAGACGAACATAAACTGATATCCTAAGGGACACAATTGCGTTGCCGGGATTAATCGGTTGCCATAATCATGGCCAACAAGACAAGCCAGCATTGAATAATGAAAATATCGGGACAAATAGGTTGTCTGGCACTTCCATGATTATCAATTGGGAAAGTTTCAAGAGATTGAATAGATAGGGAAACATCCATGATACAGTAGATTGTGCATGGCCAGTGGAAGGAGGAAGCGTGTTTCTCACGCGTTGCTGTTAATGATTATTGTTGTAAACTACTTTACACAGTCTCATCAGTGATGTACAGCTTTAAAAACTGCAACATGCTCCGTATGTAGCGGAAACCATACATTTCATGCACTTCATTGTTTATTACAGCGATAAATTATAAGTTTGTAATATTAATTGAAATAAGTTGCTTGCTGAACAGCCCAGAGTAAGTAAAGCAGATACAGAAAAAGACTACACAGAATAAAAATAATCTTGGAACTATTATTTGATAGCTTGATTTAAGATATATTAAAAAATGACACTAACATACAAAGCCTTTTTAAAGCAGCTTTCTTTTGTACATGTCGAAATACATAATTCAATGTCAGCTTTACACCAAATGGCATATTACAAAATGCAATTTTAACAGGTTGCATAAAAAGTATAAAAATATTTACAAAGACTATCTCAAAATACACTATTTTCATTGCACAAATAGGAGAGCATGCCAGGAATGAAGTTACACTGGGTCGTCCTTCAATATTACATCAGACAGTTTGGGTTTGAAAGCAAGATTTTGTTTTACAAAAGAGGTCTTTTGCCAGGGATATGCCAGGATTTGATTTTTTTTTAGTTTGGTAGATATTCTTCCAAATGATGTGAGTATTACATGTTATGTGAATGTTATGTACTGAGGCTCACCAGATCTACTTTGTTCACTTTTGTCTTTATTGCTCAGTTTTGCAAGTTAGTGTTTTATTCTACCGGACATTAAGTTTCAATATCAAATGAGGAGAAGAAATTCATTTCAGAGACTGGTTCAATCAAAGCTCTTTCGTGTGGTGAGGTGGGAAATGGAATATTATCACCAATGAAAAACTATCATTTCAATGCGGTTTAACTCTAGAGCCTCCAGTATAAATTTAGCACATTTTGAATCCTGAGTTCTGTTTCAAATTAGATCACAGTTGATATCCGCATGACATGCCTATCATGGTGTGTTTTCAACACATGTTCTCTGAGACTAAACAGCATCAACAGAGTGTGACTGGAGTCAAAATAAAGTGACGCCCAAACAACGCCAATGTTTTTTCCCCCCAAGACCTCAGTGTACATTCCTGTGTTGTAGACTATTTTTGATTTGTCAAATAAAAGCTTCACACTATGGAACTGATCTCGTTATTCAAAAGTACAATTTCATTGCTGTAAAAATGCTTTCAGTGTGCAACTCGTAGCTTATCGATACATTATTAATATTACAAGGTACTCACGGCAACGACACTGATGCAGGTGTCTATGATTAATTGGAGTAATATAAAATAAGTTAATACTTTGATAGAAATTGTACTGTTTTACAATTTACAGTCAGTTCTTGCACAAAAATAAGCTGGCCAACAACAGCAGAAATACATGTGCAATCCCAAAAGATTTTAAAAACTGCTGAAAGATCCTAAATATATTAATAAACATAAGATTAGATTAAAAAAACGTCTTGTTCTAAACTGGCCTCAGGGCCAGGGGTCAGTATTTGGTTGCAGCATTTTTATTCATTTATGGAATGTTTTTTGTTTTGCTTTGTAAATCTCCAAATCGTTCAATCTCCGTTCTCAGAATTGATTAGTCGGTGTAATTTTCAAAGTCTTAATTTCTGAAATGTGCGAAGACTTCTGAATGATACAGCTGGTTGTTCCATGGAGTTTGCCCTTCGCTTGTGCAAGATTTGTCAAGGCCATTGCTGCATTAATTTCTTTCCAGTAGGTCTCGTCTTTGTACGTTTCCTTTCTCTTTGGAGCACTGGATAAAACAAAATAAAGACTCACTTTTACTCTCGATTTCAAGGTCCTCACATTCATCTTTAAATCCCATTCATGACCTGGCACCTCCGCACCTCTCCGACCTGCTTGTTCTCCAATCCATTACCCACCGCCTCCGCTCGAATGGCTCCGGCCTCCTGCTTGTCCCTCCGTTCCACCATTGGTTGCTGCTCTTTCAGCCACTAAGCCCCGAAAACTCTTCCTCTATCCCTCCGCTTTGCCCCCTCTTGTCCGATCTTCAGCTTTCACCTGAAGATCTCCCACTTCAACTGTGACTATGGTCACTCCCACCCCACCCCCTGGCTAGGCGTCCGGCTCCACCATTGTCAAGTGCTCTGGGAAGCTGCGCTGTGTGAGGGGAGCTATATAAATGCAAATTGTTGTTGTGTGTAAGTTAAGATGGACATGAACCAAAGATGGTGCAACAAATGCAATGGTCTTCAAATTCACTAACCTGACAAATCTGTTTGGCCCCTGTTCCAATGTCTCTGATAACAAAAGAAAAGTATGTTATTTTCTTCGGTCTTACAAAACTAACTCAGAACATTACTTCCTTTTTTTCAGAGGACTGTTTGATTGGAGTAGGAAAGGGAATATGTAGACAGAAGAATAAAGTCACTCGCATTTGCTATTAATATTCCAGGTAGGAGAACAAGAAATCAACTTGCATATTAGTCCTTTGAATCTAATACCTGTACTGCTCAGTGAATTGCTGTACACAACAACTGTTGTGTGGACGGCCAATTGAAAAATAATCTTTTCCCTGTTTTGCCTTTGAATACTATTTTTGCCATTGTGCTGTGCGAAAAGGGCTACCGTGTTTCACCTAAGAAACATACAGTCAATCCACTTCATACTATATGAAGCTTCCCTGACTTTATTTATGTCAGAGAATCGAGGATATATAAAACCTTTGTTCTCACGTTCAAAGCCCTCGATGGTCTTACTCCCCCACACCTCCCTGACCTTCTAACCCGATATCAGCTCCCTCTGCTCGACGAACATTGGCCTGTTTCAGATCGCCCATTCTCTCTGTCCCACCACTGGCGGTCAGGCATTCAGCAACTCTGTCCCCACTCTCTGGAACTCTAGCCCACAATCCCTCTATCATGCCCCACTCTTGAATCCGCCTTCAAGTCCCATCTAAAGACCTTCCTCTTCGGTCGTGCCTTTGGCCACCCTCCCCTGCCTTCCCGCAACGCCCTGGCCTCCATCCTGACCCATCTCTCAGCTCAGGTCCAAAAACCTGCCTAGCGCCTGGAATGTCTTTCTGATGTGAAGGCTGCTATATAAGTGTAATTTGTTGTTGTTGTATATCCTGTGAAGCACATTGGGATGACTCAACAAAGTGATAAGGTGCTAGATCAAACACAAAGGCAATTATGGTGCATGCAGCACAGTTACAGGCCCTCATACGCGCCTTGGGATGTCCTCCCGATATGAAAGGCGTTCCTCAAATGTAGCTTTGTTGTTGTTGTACGTTTCAAAAGGTGCATTGGATGCTATATAAAATCTGTCATATTGAAAAACTTCAGAAATTGATTGTCTGGTAACATTAGCGCAAAGACTTTAGACTCTGCTTTTAAAAAATTTTTTGAAAATGGTATTCCAATCTTAAACACACACAAAAATCTATGTAACTGAAACCAGGTTACAACAATTCTAAAGTCATCATTTCTGTTCAAGCAGTTGGGCAACACACAGGCACGAAACAAATGTTTTCCAATCTGCCTTGGGTTTGCACAGCTGGGCCAGCCACCGTACTGTTAACCGTGTCCACTTTAATCTATGTCTGACAGATCTGCCACACGTACCCCATGTGCCTAATAAATTGTACCTAGAAAAACCATTTTGACACAAACGTTGACGTGATTGGGGAACATTAATTTTTTAAAATTATTTTGTGCTCTTTTAGCAGGATTGTAACCTAACGGAATGATGTCACAACTTTCTAATTAAAAAAAGTCCCCTTTGAAAAGGTTAAAGATAGTTTACATTCTTCATAACCAAACATCATGTGGATTTAACAGTTCAAGCTGTGCTTGTTAGCAGTGTTTTCCAGGCTATCTCATCTACTTTTAATTGATAGCCAAAAATACTGCAGAATTGAGTTTAGCACAAGTTGATAATTAATTACAGGCAGATATATTATCAAAGTGTAGAACGTGACGCTTGTACTCAGGAGTGCAAGCCAATGCAAGCCATATCCATGAAAAATGGGCCGAAAAAGGGATATGTTCTGCACATGTTCTCAAACAGAGCTGCACAAAACTGCGTGAGATTTTCAAAGGAGACATCTTCTTCCTATTAGTTGAATGTTTCAGCAAAAGGCACAAGTGTAGATGGTGGTCACAGCGGTCATCTGGAGCAGACTGTGTTTTTCTTAAAACATCCACTTTCATCTACATTTAATTGATAGCCAATTTTTTTTTTTTAATTATGTTTTTAGGTATGAAAGCCAAACACTGCCTGAATCAAGATAACACAACAATGAAACCCAGCCAATATGATCAAAGAGCACGATACCACTCTGGTATTGAGAAGTGCTTATTGTAACAAACTCCAGTTCTCTATTTTGTAGTACAGTACACCTTATGCGTAGAATGCACTTTCAAACGTAACTTAATAGGAGTCATTTTCAAAGATCTCTCTTTATATTTGCTTTACATTTCACAAAAAAAACAGTAGGTTGCCAGCTACAGAGATGTTAGTCATCGAATACTGACTAATTTTCCGAACATTTATTGTAATGCTGAAGAAACCAAGGCCAGCCCTGACTTGGCTGAACTATTACTTGTTTTTATCTCAATTGTTTTACTAGTAGATGCATCAATTAGTCTTACAGACAGTAAAATAGCGAGACTGACCACTTTTTGATATTTGACGTCAGATAGTTGGCAGCCTGGCTCAGGAGGTGCAACTGAGTGACTTTGAACTTGTGGTCTAGTCTGAGGGACTCCAGTGCTGGGGGAAGCGCTGTACTGTTGGATGAGATTTTAAACCGAGGTCCCATCTGTTCAGATTGTAAAGAATGTACAGCACGGAAACAGCCACTTCAACCCAACCAGTCCATGCCGGTGTTTATACAGCTACAGGACTAGTGGAGTCCAGTAGCTCAGTGGTTAAGAGCACTCGCCTTACAAGCAAGAGACCTGGGTTTGATTCCAGGCAGGTCAGGGCAAAACCTTGGACAAGTTTCCTTACTCCACACGACTGATAATAATCCCTCAAAAAGGAAATAATAAATTGGTCATTTCAATCCACGACTGTTGGTGGGTCACTGCTGTGCGCAATTGGCTGTCATGTTTTGCCCATAGTCAATTCATTTTACAGTATATTCTAAAATAATGACATGAAAGGCACTATGCAAGTGTAATTGTGTTGTTGCTGTGTATTTAGTAAAGCGCTTTGAGACGTCTAGAAAATGTGAAAAGCGCTATATCAAATGCAAGAATTATTATTATTATTATTATTACATACTCCACACAAGTCTTCAAGATCTCAGGAAACTATTCAAAAAGAGAAGGGAATTTCTTCCAAAATCCTGGGCAGCAATTCTCCAGATATAATTGGTCATTCATTTCATGGCACTATTTTATGCAAATATAATAATGATAATAATAATATGAATAATAAATGGCATATAAATACAGCATCTAATCACATCATCAAGCTACCTCAAAGCACTTCACGGGATTTTACTGTGAATTGTAGTGACCGTGTGTTTGCAAAATACCTTCACAACAGCTTATCACAGAATTATTTACACTGTAGAAGGAGGTTATTCAGTCCATCGGGCCTGTGGTGTCTTATTCTTAGCATGGTTCCTAAGTAGTGTTAGAAAGGCACCAATTTTGGAATGTTAGAGTAAAACAAAATAGAATTTTGAAATGCAAAATGAACAGGAGTTACGCAATGCTTCATTGTTAATAATAATAATAATCCTTACATTTGATATAGCGCTTTTCATGTCTTCTAGACGTTACAAAGCGTTTCACAAAATATACTGTAAAGTGAATTGACTGTATATATGTAAACGAAACATGGCAATCAATTGTGTACAGCAGTGTCCCACAAAAAGTCATGAATTTAAATGATCAATTTATTATTGTTTTTTTGAGGGATTTGAGGAAACTTGCCCAAGGTTTCGCCCAGTCTGGAATTGAACCCAGGTCTCACGCCTGTAAGGCGAGTGCTCTAGCCATTGAGCCACAGGACTCTGACTTAACAGGACTTGTTAATTGTAATTCCTGTTTATTTCTCAGTTAATATTCACTTGTTGGTTCTAAACAAAATCCATGGCTGTTTTTCTGATCAGAAAAATCAGGCTGTGCTTTTCAGTAGAAATATTAGAAGCAAAATAGAAGATTATCTGCCAATCAACTAATAACTGATTTCCAACTTACTGCTGGTAAAGAGAAGCACGTGGAATAACAACAACTTGTATTTTTTTAGGGAAACAAGCCTAATGTTTTGGCCCTGCTCGGGATTCAAATCCTGGGTCCCCCTCACTTGCAAGACAAGCCCATTAATCACCTATGCTATGGGACATCAATGTCTATTACAGTTCAGCGCAAGACAATTTACATTTGTGAGGAGCTTTTCACATCGGAAAGACGTTTCAAAGCACTTCACAGTGCTGGATAAGCTCCAATTTTCAGGAGTAGCTAAATGCCAGCAAGACTGAGGCTCTCCCGTCCTGCTTGGCTCCTGTCAGTGCCTTCTCACCTCAGCTCTTGATCCCAATTTCCCGCTTTTTCTCCAAAGTCTTTTACTGCCATGACATTTTGCCAATAAAATCTATTTCACAGTCACCAATTAACTTGTTTGGCTAAATGGACAATGGATTAATCCTATCCTCACAGAAATTTCCCACAGGGGCTGTTTGAGCACTTGAATTGGGGACTGTGCGATTGTGGTCCCACGAAGGTGGATGAGGGAGGAGAAGTTGTGGAGGAGGATGGTGTGATCGACTGTTGATGCGGTGGAGAAGTATAGAAGAACGAGGAGGCAGATGGGCATTGATCACAGAGAGAGAGGACATCATTTGTTACTTTGACAATCTCTGTCTCTGCACTGTGGGCTGGGTGGAAAATGAACTGAAGGGGTTCGAGTAGGGAGTGGAGGGCAAGGTGTGAGCGAAGTTGGTTTTGCAATGATGCACTCAAGGGCTTTAGCCAGGAAGGGCAGGTTTGAAATGGGATAGTAGTGGTGCGCAAGGTTGACAGGATCGACAGTAGGTTTTTTAAGGAGGGAAGTGATGACAGCTGTTTTGAATGGGAGTAGGACTGAGCCCAACAACAACAACTTGGATTTATATAGTGCTCTCCATGCCGGACGGAGCAACTGTTTTACTGTATCTGTTGGTAGAGGAGGGTGGGTGGGAGAAGTTAAGCAACCAGCAGCTGGGTGGGGGTCAAGGCAGCAGGTGGTGGGTTTCATGGAAGATGAGAGGGAAGAAGAAGAAATGGCAGAAAAGGAGTGTAGATTATGGGCTGTTGTAGGAGCCTTAATAAAAGGAGTGGGTGGAGGTCAAGGAATTGTGGGGGAGAGGATGGGGGAGGTTGGGGACATGGGACAGAAGGGGAAGGTGGTCAAACAGATGTTGTCTATCTTGTTTTCGAGATAAATTAATTCCAAGACCTCTTTGCAGTTAGCTATTGTTGTTAAGACTGAGGGTGCTTGATGGGGCAAATAGAGCAGCTGATGGGTGGTGGAGAACAGGATTTTGAAGTTATTTTTGGCCTTCAGGACGACGTGTGGATAGCAGACAGTTTTGGCTGTGACAGGGAGCAACGTGAAGATGCTCGAGCATCATCTGGCCGTGAACTGTGAGGACAGTTTTGAGCCATCTGCGCTTGAGCAACCGGGTTTCAAGAGGACAAGGGAATTAAAGGTGGAGGAGTAGCAATTGTTTAGCAGCTTCACAGCTGCATCGGGTTCACTACAGGTGGAATACCAGAGGGAGAGAAGGTGCGAGGATGAGAGGACATCTGTGAGAGGTCTCGAGGGGAAGCTTTATGCCATGAGCGGAAAAAGATGGTGGAGGGCTTGGAGGAGGGGAGGGGGATACAGGAGAAGAGAGAGATGAAGAGGTGATCAGAGGCGGCCTTGTCCAGAGATGCCTAGGTCATGGGTGATGACAAGGTAAAGGGAGTGACCGCGATTGTGGGTCAGGGAATTAATGTGGAGTGAGAGGCTGAGGGTGGAGAGGAGGGCAATGAAGTCAGAGGAGATGCGACTGGGGAAGTTGAGGTGAAGGTTGAAGCTGCCCATGATAAGCAGATGTTCCCAAGTGTAGGCAGGGGCCAACACTTTGATGAGAGTGGGGTCAGGGTCATTGGGGAACAGCCAGGTGTCAACATTTGAGCGCCGATGGCTCAAAACTGTCCTCACAGTTCATCAGAACAGGGTGGTGGATGGCAAGGATTTTGTTTGAGAGGCAGCAGATGTTTTACAGGCTGACGCGGTAAGTGGTGCTGATGGGACAGGGTGGAGGGGCTGAGTAGGGGGTAGATTTGTGGGCATTGCAGCTTGTGGGGGAAAGAGGGTTTGCCTTCTGGACATGGAGGAGGGTCTTGCGGAGAGATTGGATGAAAGGCAGTTGGAGTGGCTGCTCTGGGTCAGCCATTGACGTGTGTTGCAATGAGCACGGCGGAGGATACTCAGAATGGAGGAGAGGGAGGCAGAGGAAGGGTCAGTTGCATATTGGGCAGTGACTAATGTATCACAAACAGTGAACCACAGTGCACTATACAACAACAACAACAAATTACATTTATAGAGCGCCTTTCACGTCGGGAGGACGTCCCAAGGCGCTGCACAGGAGGTGTGTGACCCGAGCTGAAAGAGGTGTGTTTGGGAAGGGGTGAAACACGAAGGGGAGGTCGAAAAGTTCGGGGTGGAACAAAAGGCACGGTTGAAGAGGAAAGTCTTCAAACCGGCCTTGAAAGAGGAAAGGGAAGAAATGAGGTGGGGGGATTGGGGGATGGAATTCCATAGGGTGGGAGCGGAAAAACTGAAGGCCCGGCCTCCGATGGCCCGGCGGTTCGGGCGGGGGGCTTGGAGCAGGCCAAGTCCTGTTGAACGGAGGGTCCGGGTGGGCGTGTAGGGGGAGAGTAGATCGGTTAAGTAGGGCGGGGCAAGGCCGTGTAAGGCCTTGTAGGTGAGGACGAGGATCTTGAACTCGATCCTCTGGAGGATGGGGAGCCAATGGAGACGGGCGAGGGTGGGGGTTATGTGGTCGCGGAGGCGGGTGCGGGATAATACACGGGCTGCAGAGTTTTTAATGACCTGCAGCCTGTGAATGGAGGAACTGGGGAGGCCGACTAGGAGAGAATTTCCGTAGTCCAGCCTCGAGGTGATGTAAGCATGCACGAGTGTTTCGGCAGCGCGGGGGGTAAGATAGTTGCGGAGCCTGGCAATGTTGCGCAGGTGGAAATAAGCGGTGCCGGTCAAGGCACGGATGTGGGGGAGGAAGGAAAGTTTTTGATCGAACATGATGCCGAGGTTCCTGATTGGCTTTGTGAGGTGGAGAGTACAGCCTTGGATGTTGAGGCTGGCAGCGCCTGATGTGCGGAGGTGCTGGCTTGAGCCAATCAGGAGGGCCTCGGTCTTACTTACGTTCAATTGCAAGAAGTCCCTCGTCCAGGACTCGATGTCGGACAGACATGCTGTCAGAACATCGATGGTCTGGGGGTTGAGGGATGAGGCAGAAAGGTACAACTGGGTGTCGTCCGCATACATGTGGAAATTTACCCCATGTTTGCGGATGACATCGCCCAGAGGGAGTGTGTAAAGGGTGAAAAGGAGGGGGCCTAAAACAGAGCCCTGAGGGACGCCGTGAGAAACTGTGCGGGGGTTTGAAGAAAAGCCGTTGGAAGAAACAAAGTGTAAACGGTGGGTCAGATAGGAATGGAACCAGTCAAGGACTTAATTGCATATAGGCTAATTGCATACTCCATCGAATTGCATAATACTTTATTGGTGCCACAAATTTATTATTTGCATGTCGTTGCACTCCACTCAAATGCAAATCTGAGAATTGCATAACTTGATCAAGTGCAGCCAAAAACAGCCAGTCGATTTGATTCACACTGGTATAAATAGTTTGGGTAATTGCAATGGTTAAGGAGTTGACTGTGTGAGTGTCTATACAGCGTCTTGTCAAGCATATTATGAGAGGAGAGGCAGGGTATTGAGCAATGGGAAGGAAGTCAGAGGTATAAATAGAAAAGAGATGGAAGGAGATAAAAGAGAGTCAAGGTGGAGAGTGGCAAAAGGTAGCACAGAAAGTGTCACTAATGAATTTTGAATAATTGCATACTCCCTATAATTGCATAGTGTTTATCTAGGCCTGATTCCATGCAGTTAGACCGAGCACACAGTATGATGCAGAATTGTTTACCTACAAATACTTAGTTATTATACTTTACAGTAAATTTCAGTGAAGTGCTTTGAGAGGTTCTGATGATATGAAATGCATGGAATATGATTATACTCCGCAAAGTCATGCGGAAAAGAACAACACATTTGGAAATGTTTGAAGTCCATGCAGTACTGTGCTATTAATGAAAGAAAAGTAAAAGGCCTCTTCTAAACCTGAAGAAAAAACATATGTGATCTTGACATGGGAAGCACAATTTAAAAAAACTTGGGGACTTTCCGATACTGGTTATTTATAGTCTTTGAGCAATACATTAAATGTAATGTACAATTGTGGCCTATGCTGCTGTATTTCGATGTAATCTTCCTGATTATAGAGTACTGGACAAGTTGCAATTTTCCACTGAGCAGCCAGTTGCTGCCTGCAGTTTACAATATTAATCCATCAGAGAAAACAGAGTGAGGCACCAAATTACTTGGTAAAAAACAACTAAAAAGGTCATTGGTATGTACAGTGTAATAAATTATGTGTCAAAGCTAGGATACCAACTACTGTGGAATATCTACAAGCAAAATTACAATTCATTGACTATTATGAGGCCTCATAGCGTAGTGGTTTGATTCCTAGGTGTGGTGGAACCCTACAAAAGTTTCCTTACTCCAGACAACTGTGTTTACCTAGTAGTGAGTGGGAACCAGGTTGTTAATCGAGTGGCAGATCGCTTTCTGGGGGTAAGTAAATTGCCGAAAAAATTATAATTTGGTCACTCTATCTTGTTTGTGGGACACTGTGGTGTGCAATGGTTGCAGCGCTTCATTGCCCCAAAAATACGCAGTCAATCTATTTTACACTTTATCTTCTGTGTTGTACTTTGGGACCTTTCGACTCTGCGATAAGTCGCTGTATGAAACTCAAGGATTATTATTGCTGAGCTTGATATATTTTCTACTTTTATTTTATTTAATTTACTTTGGCAGCGAAAGTTAGGCTTTCAAATAGAGGTAATGTCTCAAAGTATTTTAACAAAAAGACAATTGGAATGCAGATCAAAGTTAAGATTGAGTGGCTCATTATGTAGACTTAACCCAATGATTTAAAATCCAAACGAGTAACTAGATGGACAATTACAATGAATCTTGTCAGTGCTTCAAGTTGGTACACAGCATCTACTTAACAATAGTAAACCCCAAATGCCTGGTTTTTGTTTCTTATTTTGAAAGTAACAATAATGATTCTTGTATTTATTTGATGTAAATATGGGATTTGTGTATTATCAAGATCAGAATTCTGTTTTAATCCATCTGTAGGGAAGGTAGATTTCAGACGTCTTCCCCATAGAGTGACCATAAAGTTATTTAAAAGTTAAAAGAAAGCATGTTAAGTTTAAAAAGTCACTTCTAACAATAGTAATCAAAAGGTTCAATTGTTATACTTCCATAAAATAGTCCACAATTTCCTCATCTTATGCATTACCTGAAATAAGAACACATTTAAAGTATTCAGAATGGGCTTTCGAAACGGTTCATATTTTTCTGAATAAATAAGCAAATAGCAATTCCTGATATCTTACAACATTTTATATATATATATGTTCTGTCAATCTTGAAGACTTATGCATAGCATTTTTATATTATCATTCTATCCACATTTTGATCATTTTGTTTGTGGGACACTGGGGGTTAATTGGCTACTGTGTTTCGCCCACAAAATATACAGTCAATTCACTTTTCAGTGTATTCTATGAAGCACTTTGAGACGTCTCAAAGATATAAGGGGATAAATGCAAGGATTATTATTATTCTTAATACTTAATGTTCTGTGATCCTATGACCCTAATCTGGCATTAATATACCATCACTAGATTATGAGATCACTGCCACGATGAGCGATTAATTCTGCTTAGTAGCATCTGTTACTGAAGAGACTCGTCTTAGTGTGGTCTTAAGCTAAGAGCCTTCCAGTTATTACATAGCCCTGAACCTCCCTTTTATCCCTCTCCTCCTCATCTAATACAATTGCACTTACAATTTTAGTACACACTGTTCCCTAATACTGTACAAAATTATCTGTACACCCTGCCAAGACTGCGCTCTGTAGACTTTATGTCTTTTCAGTCCTTTATTAAATGCTCCTCTGTGCAGCAGAGAACGAAATCGTAGATTTCCCAGTTTAATTAGTTTCCAGCATCATTGCATTTGCCTTCGTTGCTGCTTTTAACAAGCTCTCACATGCCAGCATGTGAATCCACTGTGTTGACATGCCTATTCCACCCTCCTGTTGCTAATCAGGAATTTTTTTTTTCCCAAGCAAGGGGGAAAAGTTCCCCCTTGGCTTTATTCTTTTCCTCTGAATGGTTCTTTGACTCTTGCTGGGGTATGGATGGTTGCCAAATAATATAAAAATAAGGAGCTTTAGCAAATAAGGGAAAATATAATAAAGTGCCTAGTAGGGGAATTCCTAACATTGAATATACAATTAATGCATGATTTGGCTAAGAAAAACTGGAGAATGCATTGGTATGCTCCAATTCAGGATTCCACTGAAATTCATACAACGTTTCAACAAAAGGCCATTTAGTTTCCTATTGAAAAATGCTAAGAAAAATCCAATTCCTCCTTAACCCTCCATCTGTCAAATATTTGTTGATACTCCAAGGAGCTCAGCTTTTGACAAGCTATTCAATCTTGGAAACTTCTTTTTAAAATGGAATGATAGACAATTGGAAAGAAGGGAAACCGAGGGGAGCCAAATCCTCTCACACAAGCACTATTTAATATAAACGCATTCAGACCACATCAATTACTCAGTAAGTGCTACCTTCAATTTTGTGATTCATTATTGCTCACTCGAAAACCAGTTTCCCTTGAGTGAACACACCATGGTTCGTACCATGTGATGTGGAAATTACACTTGAGACAGACTAAATGTTAGCCTAAAGCCACCAGGAGCTGTAAGTACTGGTTAGAGAGAAGGGAAATAATCCTACTGCATTGTATACAGTAAGTAACAAAAACAACAACAACAAAATTACATTTATAGAGCGCCTTTCACATCAGGAGCGCTGGCTATCTCTGTGATCTCCTGTTCCATTTCTCTGTTTGCCCCCTCCACTCAGCTAAATGGGGCTTGCTGCATATATCCTGACCACGCAGCACCACCACCATAAGGCTTCTGCTACTACTCCCCTCTGGAATTTACTCATCCACTCTTCCATCTCTACCTGTCTTTAAATCCCACCTTGAAAACCTACCTCTTTAACGGTGTCTACAGTCACCCTCTCCCTTGCTCTTACTTCGGGTCCTGGCCTGACTGTTCAGCGCCTTGGGAACGTGAAAGGCGCTCTATAAATGTAATTTTGTTGTTGTACCTTTCTCACTTGCTTGGCATTCATCCCTGTCATTATGAAGCACCCGAAGATGTTATCCAAAGTGAAGGATGCTATTCATAGAATAATAATAATGGAAATTGTTTTCGTACTAACACTTCCCGATCTGAGTATTTCTGGCCACTCGTTCCAAACAAAGCATCATTCATAGGAGAACCATTCCTGCCAGACACTCCACTCCGCACCAGTGAATCATAAGATCAAAACAACTGCATACGCAGAGACCCAGAATAGTAGAAAATATATTATTCATTTGTTTCTAGATGAATGTTATAGAATACCACATAACGCACTTCCCACCACAACACCGACTACAAGAAAACTAAATTTGGCAGAAAATCTAACAAACTGCCTACATCCGCCTGTTAAATAGAATAATGATGGCTGAAGGGTACTTTAAAGAACTAATGCCTAAAGTTGATATAGATTTAAGCTTTGCTCCCACAATATTCGATAGGCCAAGTGGCCTGTTACATTGTACTATTTCTATAATTCTCTCCAGGATCTCAATTTATTTCTGTTATAGAATATAATCCGTGTTAACTTCATAGAATCAAAGAATTTTTCAGTACAAAAGGAGGCCATTCGGCCCATCGAGTCTGTGCCGGCTCTTTGAAAAGAGCTATTCAAAGTCAATCCCACTCTCTGGCTCTCTCCCCATAAACTCGCAAACCCGTCCTACCCAAATAACCATCCATCTCTCTTTTAAAAGTTGTTATCGAATCGAACTTCTTCTGATTGTCGTTCGTTATCTCTTTATATACTACAACATATGGAGGAATCCTCTCATTCAATAACGCAGAAGAACTTTTGGTAGGAGTAAAATTTTGGTCGGTGTACAAGACACAGGCAACGTATTTTCCAAGTTAATCTGCTTTAAGGATGCAATGCCAACACTTCAGCAGTTAGCATTTCAAACTTTCACACTGATTTATTTCTGAGGTTTAAACTAAGTTTGTGTTGTACAATCTTACAGGTGTAACAGACAAGTGATATTTCTGAGTAGCAGTATTTCAGAGGTGAGAGTCTATTGTAATTGATTTTCTTTCAGGAATTGTTATTATAATGACTTACTTTGTAGAAGATTTGTCTGTCAAGCCTGGCATAATTGGTAATACTCTTTGCCTCCGAGTCAAACGTTGTAGCATCAAGCCTCACATTGGGATTTTGAACTATTATGATAGCGAACTGTTAGCCTGAAATTCCAATATAGTTCAGGGGTATACTGCATTCCTGGAACTGCTGCCTTTGGATAAGATGTTAAACTGAGCTTGGTTTTTAAAGATCCCCAAGCACAATTTGCAAATAGCTGCTCTTCCTGATTCACTTCATGACTCTTTCTGAGTCATTTCTGAGTCATTGTTGCGTGGAAATTGGCTGTCCCATTCATCCACAAAATGCACAGTCACTGCACTTTACACCATAGCCTGTGATGTTCTCCAACATTAAAAATTAAAAATTCTTAAATTTGGTTTTAATTTAGAAGCTGGCTTTACTATATTTCCTTCCAGGAAGGATATGGAAAGAATAACTATACAGTTAAACAGCGGTAATATTAACAGTCCTTAAATTTGATATAGTGCCTTTCAGCTCAGCAGGATGTCTCAAAACGCTTCACTAGATTTCCTGCAAAGTATGGTGACTGTGCACTTTGTATGTGAAAAAACAGCCATGCTATGAAACACTCATTTTATTTCGGATATCGTTGGTCAGGATACTGGGAGAAATTCCCGAGTGTTTTCAAATAGTGTCCTGATATCTTCAACATCCACCTGAACCTTTGGTTAATGTGTCTTCAGAATAGGATCTCAACAATGCAGTGAGTGCTCCCTGAGCAAAGTGTCAACCTAGATCGTGAGCTCAAAGTCCCAACATGGAGCTTGAATCCACAATCTTTTGACTCAGACCAACTGAACCAGGCTAATAATAGTAGTAATAATAATCCTTCCATTTGATATAGTGCTTTCCACAATATATTGTAAAGTGAATTGACTGTATATTTGTGGGCAAAACGTGGCAGCCAATTGCACACAGTAGTGTCCCACAACAATCGTGGACTGAAAATGACCAATTTATTATGTTTTTTTTTGAAGGATTATTATTAGGCGTGTGTGGAGTAACAACAACAACAAGATTACATTTGCATAGAGCCTTTCGGGAGGACATTGCAAGGCGCTGGACATTCTATGTTTCAGACCCGAGCTGGGATCGGGATTGGGGAGAATGAATGGAAAGGAGGGGACTTGGGGTGACCGATGGGACCATCAAAAAGGAAGGTCTTGAGGTGGGACTTGAAGGAGGCCAGGGAGGGGGTGAGGCGGAGGGACTGCGGGAGTACGGAAACTTGCCCAAGGTTTCACCCTGCCTGGAATTGAACCCAGGTCTTTCGCTTGTAAGGCGAAATGCGACAGGCAGTTTGCACACAGCAATGTCCCAAAAACAGCCAGAGAGTGAGGGACCAATTTATTTTTATTTTGCGAGATTGTCAGCCAGGACACTGGGAGAAACTACCTTCTCTTTTTGAATAGTGTTATGGGATCTCTAACGTTCACCTGTTTGAATGTTTCATTCAAAGGATGGTACCTCTAACAATGCAACACATCCCCAACACTGAGTTGGTGTGCCATCTTAGACAGTGTGATTCCAAGACCAGAGGGCTTGAATCTACAACCTTCTCACTCTGGGAAGGACATGTCTGAGATTAACTTGGCAATTGACTGTAAAACGTGATGGGAGGACATTTAGATGGGAATTCTTGAAGGATGAAGATCAAGGGCCAAAGAACCTTCTTCATCCAAACCTCTCGTGATCTTGTGAAGCACATTTCTACTTAGAATTCTTGTCTTTGACAAAAGTTTAGAAACGTTGGTTTTAAAGTATGTCAAACTGATGACCTGGTGATTTTTGAATATGCAATAAATTCCATTTATCATGAGTTTATAAATGAAGAAACATATTTAATCACCAATTGCAAATCACTGCGAGTTCAAGTTCAGTCTTACCTGCACATGCCACATATTATGTCAGGATTGTGTGAGAGGAATTGCTCTCTCCAGTGGTGAGGTATAAAAGATGACGTCGCCAGGCATCAGCATTTTGACTCTGACAAAGCGAGGCTGAGGAAAAGGTGCGTAAGAAAAATTCAAGTGAGATCAAAGAAAATGGACCTCACCAGGAGTAAGTTTAATTCATCCTTATTTAACCCAGATTGTGTCAGAAATAGTCAGCAAGATTGTAACAGTAAAACTCTTGAGAGAAAGATCAAATTGCAGTAAAGACAGGATCCACAACACGAATGCATGGAATTTCCAAGACAACAGAGGAAAATGCTCTAAAAGAGAAGATATAGGAAGATGATCCTTGCTTTTTAGTCTTAGATCCATTTCCACCACACACAGCTCTTGGCTTGGCTTGGTGGTAGCTTTAATTTCTGGCAGCACAAAATGGAAGAAAGAGGAAGGGAAGCCAAGCAGTTAGATCTTCCAAACTTCCTGACTGGAGGTGAGAGGTAAAGCAGGGATGAACTATCTCAAAGAGCCTTTGGAGAGCTGAGGAAATTGACTCAACAATGCTTCAAGAAAGAAAATATCCATTTAAATCCATGTTAATCATAAACTTCAATGTGAAGAAGTAGCTGTCAGTGGAGCCTGTTAAATGTATGATGAAGTGACCAACTAATTAACACAGTTCTACTTGTTTTGGGAGCTTGTGACTGAACAAAGGTAATTTGCAACAGGCAGACATAGTCTTCATGATATATTAAAACCATGATATAGAACCTATATTGTTAGAAATTCTGTGTTCAGTGAAACAAATGTCTTCAATTTGGCACTGAGTAAGGAGGCAAAGGGTCCCAACTAACGTCTCTAGCAGAGAGTGTAGGCTAGTCAACATTTGGATGAAAAGAGTTGTTCCCTAAGATTGATTTCCTCCCAAGAAGCCATTGGCACTCAATTCTTTTTACTGGAGTGGCAGGCACTGATAAATTAGGTGATGAGTAATTCTTCGCTCCAGGAACTGGCCTAGATGTCCAGACAAAACCCATATGTATTTCCTGAGATACGTTGACCCTTATTATCTGATAGAATTTAAAGATATAAACCATGTGGCAATCGGAGCAGAAATAAGAAACCTTCAGCGTTAGAAGGTTTAGATCAGCGTTAGAAGTCATAGAAGTTAAGGAACTGTTGATACAGTACTGAAGACTTCTAGAATTCAAATAATAATTTAATTAGATGGAGTGTTTCAGATTTATAAATTCCAAATTATGTTCCTCTCAAGGTGCTAAAGGATCAAAGTGAGCATGGAACATCTAAACAATTAATAGAATATTTTGGACCTCTTATTACCAAACTGAAGACCTAAGATTATGTATTTACAGTGGGTAAATGAGACAATGGTGAGCTTGAAATGTTCAGCAAGCATATTTGCAGTAGATCTTGGAAGCTGGAATTTTGACCTAATGTGAGAATGAATCTTACGTGAGACTTAACTTCACTAACCATAGTGTATAAATGTGAAGGAACAAGAAATTGAACTGGTAAAGTGGAAAACAGTGGCTCCCTGATGCAAATTATTTGCTCTAGAAAAGCCATTTGGTGGAAAAGGAAGGAGATCTTTGGACATGCAACAACAACAACAACAACAACTTCGATTTGTATAGCGCCCTCCACGCAGGACGGCGTCTCAGAGCGCTTCAAATGCATGCTCATCAGAGGCACCTTTTACTCGGCTGTAGTGAAGGGTAGTTTTCATATTGCCAATGTTAATGTTCTGGATGAATAACACAACCTTGTATGATAATAAACATTGAATTAAGTATAGTAATTACTGAAATTTAGGATATGTTAAGTTCAAATATTTGGTGTTCCCGTAAAAAATGCATGTGTATTTTATAAGTATGAACTTCCAAGTTAACCACCTTCATGAATCTAAATGAGCACACATGGGGACATCCACTGCTCTATAAAAACATGTGATTGTGGGAATGTAAACCAAGTCATACAAGATACAATAGGAAACCAGTATACTACTGGTGATATGTGAACATGAAGGTTAGCAGAAGAGCATGAGATTTGAATATTCCAGGTACTGTATTTTACAAAGACACTTTTAGTCTTGTGTAAATCTGAACTCTGCTGAGAGTAAAATGAAAGAGTATTCGGATGCTCAGATTGAATGACAAGGCTGCAGAATCATCCATTGATGATTATGAATGGTCACAATGTGGTTGGAAGGAAATGTAGCTGTAATTTGACTAATACAAATAAAAATACAAGCATTCAGTCCCCATATAATAGGATGGAGTAATAGAGAAAATTATTCTCAACAGGAGTCAAAATCCAAATAGATATGAAAAATGCAAAGTTTGATGATTATGCTACATTCATTCCTTTATAAAATGCATTTAAGAAATGAAACTTTCCAATGGGCTGTGTCGTCTCCCTAAAAACATTGTTGGCATGTGTAACTATTTAAGCTGTTAGGAAAATCATTCTCTGACTCCAAGACAAACTTATTGGGTTGGATACTGGGTTCCAACCACTTTGAAACCAATGACAACGTCTGCCAAAGAAATAGTCCTTTCCAGACCTCTCAAGAGAGTTTCAATAACAGATGCAAGTTATTCAGCAATTTGTTAAGAAATGTTTTGGAACACTTTTTTAAAAAACAAGTGTGTGACTGAAACACAGTGAGGCTGATAAAAGCGATGCTTTTGATTTCACCTCTGTACCATGTTGGTGAAACAATTCTGGTAGTATAAGGCACAGATATGGTGATAGCCTGGTATGACTCTCACTTCTGACTCAGAAGATTGTGGGTTCACACTCTACGTTAGGATTTTGAGCTCACAGTCTGTGGAATCCTGTAGCCCAGTGGTTAGAGCACTTGCCTTACAAGCAAGAGACCTGGGTTCAATTCCCGTCAGGGTGAAACCTTGGGCAAGTTTCCTTACTCCACAAACCTAATAATAATCCCTCCTCAAAAAACCAATAATAATTTGGTCACTCAATTCATTACAGTTTGTGGGACGCTGCTGTGCGCAATTGGCTGCCGCGTTTCGCCCACAAATATACAGTCAATTCACTTTACAGTATATTCTGTGAACCACTTTGAGATGTCTAAAAGACGTGAAAAGCGCTTTCTCAAATGCAGGGATTATTATTATTTTAATATCTGACACTCCAATATACTGCTTGGGAGCTGTTGAAGGTCTCACCCTTCAGATGAAACTTTAATCTGATGTCCTGTCTACCTGTTCTGGTGAAAGGTTAAGATTTTATTAAGTATTCAAAAAGAAAGGGGAAGTGTCCAGGACAACTATCTCACAGATAAAATTGTTAATTAATTTCATGGGTGTTTCTGAGACATTTCTGCACAGAAATTGGCTGTTGTTTTACCTGCAAAATACACTTTACGGTAAATTCATGTGAAGCCCTTTGAGCCAGCTCCCTAACGTGTAAGGTATTTTATAATAATAATAATAATAATCCATGCATTTGATATATCGCCTTATGACTTTGTTGAGGCATCTTAAAACCACTTCAAAAATATATCATGAAGTGAATTGAATGTGTATTTTGTGGGCGAAATGCAGCAGCCAATTGCACACAGCAGTGTTCCACAAACAGTCATGGATTGAGTGACATTTCTGATTTTTTGGAGGGATTATTACCACCGGAAAGCGATCCATCAATCGACCATCAACTGTGTTCCGACTAACTGCTAGGTAAACGAGGCGCGTGCTGTAAGGAAACTTGCCTAAGGTTTTGCCCTGCTTGAGAACCTGGTTCCTTTCGCTTGACAGGCAAATGCTCTAACCAGTAAGATACAGGACTCCACTCATAAGGATTATTGTTGTTATATTTGAGGGTTTTTTTGTTTCCACAAAAAAATTGCCATTAGATTGTAACAGAAAAATTAAAGTCTCTGTAAATATTTTTAATTCAACTCAGTAATCCATATTCATGCAGCGTTTGATAAAGGCTACTTATTGTTTTAACCATCTAAAGTATGAAAGTATATGAAATGATATATCCTGCTTATTGGCTATTACGTTCTGTGTTAATCAATGGCAAATCATCACTCTAATTTACTGGGATTAGAACCTTAAATCCTTCAGTGAGATTGCCGTGCATCAACTGTGCAAGACCTAAAAATGAATGAATTTACACTGAAGTAAAGCTCCTTCAAACTCTATGTATTATACAAAAAGTTGATTCACAGGAGTGACTTCAAGGTGTTTATCTTATTCAGGTTTTTTCTGATGGTGCAAAACTTCTCAATGTCTACACTTGCAGTTTATACCCATCCACCTGTAGCTGAGTGGTTAGAGCACTCGTCTTGCAAGCGAGAGACCTGGGATTGATTCCTGGTAGGGTGAAATTTTGGGCATGTTTCCTTACGCCACACACTTCTGTTTACTTAGCAGTAAGTAGGAATCCAGTTATTAGGCAATTGGTAGATTGCTTTTCTTTTTTTTCCTCCCGACGTGAAAAGCATTCTACACATGTAATTTTGCTGTTGTCGTTGCTTTTCTGGGGGTAATAGTTTTAAATATTCACTGAATCCACAATCAATGGGAAATTGATGTGGGCGTAAATGATTCACCCACATAATGCTCAATTCACTTTACAGCATATTCTGTGAAGTGGTTTGAGACGTCTCAAAGACGTGATAAGGCGATATCAATGCAAAGATTGTTATAATTATTATCACATGAAGAGATTGTAACCATAGAACAATAGAAAACACAGGCGTTGTCCCTTCATTCCGATCTTGGCTCTCTGAAGGAGTTGTTTGATTTTCCAATTCTCCTGCCTATTTCTCCATTATGCAATCTGCACATTATGCTTGAATATATTTTACTCTTTATTTGAACAAGGTGTTGTTCCCTACTGTAGACAAATTTGGACCAGTGCACAGGAGAAATAAATACATTCTTCCCATCTAATGGTACATTCCTTCCATTTTGTTAATTTTCAAATATGCTTGTGCTTTGCCAAACGTTGGAAGCATCATGGACTCATTGGAATAATTGAAGAAATCAGAAAGGTTTAATTGACTTGAAGTGAATACACAGTGTTGTGCCTTTCTGAACACTATTGGTCGGAAATTCTGTTTGACGTAGTTTCCTTGGCAATGCATCACATTAATGGAGGAATCTAACTATTCAAAGGTGCGACACATGAAGTTGACTTGAAATATCAGCCCAACAATTGGCAGACACCTGATGTAAGGATGACAATCTAGGCAAGGAATTGTATTAAACTTTATAGTATATCCTGCAAGGCACTTTGAAACATTCTCCCGCAGTAACAGGCATTATATCAAATGCAATTACAGTACTGCATTAGGTTATTTATCGCTTCCAGGTCTTTTGGTTGTGAGGCGAGTGCTCCAACCACCAAGCTACAGAATTCCTGTCAATTAATTAGAATTTATGACAATTTTTGTGAGATAAGTATGCACATACTGCTTTATTGTGTTCTATAAAGCTTGCATTGAGTATTTAACTGCTTAAATGTACAATGTCCAATTCTTCTGTATAAAGGTATGTTAGAATAATGAGTCTTTTGTAGAAATAAATTCATAAAACCACTTTTAAGTCTTCTCAGTCAACTCGAATACAAATGTGGTTCTCACGTACTTTATGCAGAATTTAACTACTCATATATTTTAGTTAGAAAAAAATATTGTTTTCAGTTTCAGTATTAACTTAGCTACTTAGTGTTATTGCAAGGAAATGATGCACTATCATTTGCCTTAATACTGTAAAACCATGATGAATGCGAGTATTTAAAAATGAAACACAAGTGCCCTGGAAACATAAATATTGTCTGGCTGAGTTCATGAATTAAAACATTTATCTACCCCCAAAACTCCTGTTTTAAGGGAACTAAAACATTTCCTGCAGGCAGTAACTTCCTATTGCAAAAGCTTCCTTCATAGTTTTCTCACCTGTCAGTCTTGACAATTTGAATACCTTTTTAACTCTAGACTCATTCAACATTGGCCAGAAAATTCACCCAAATATGTCAGGTTTTGCCCCTTTGGCTGGTTCTAAGGATACGTGTGATATTCTTATTTTTAAAACAAATAACTCCAGAAAACTGTCTGGACTAACATTAGAAATATTTCAATAATCCGTTAGGAAAAAAATAGTTTTCAGTGGCCATGTCCCCAGCTAAGGAATTGCTTTCACCAGGAAATTCTTTTTTTCGCAGCTAATATCATTAGATCATGGCACAGAAAACACCAAGGTATATGAAGCAAAACAATTTATTGGGTCTGTGTCAATTCTGGACAAGCGTAAACAAATAACATACGATGATGTTGAAACTCCTGAATGCACTTTTTACTTGAAAATGTATTTGAAGTGATCTTCCATAAATAAGCCCACACATACATAAAACTACAAATAAGAGGAGAGTAAATGGAAATATTAACCTCACAGTTTGGTACTTTCCCAGCTGGAGGTTTGCCTTACGGGCTTAAGGACAAGTATATATACCTCCAAATCATTGTGGAGTCAGACTGGCTGAATCAACAATGCCTCAGCTTATTTACTCTTGTGAGCTATGATTTCACTGCAGGTCTGTGCAATTGTTTCTGCTAAAGATACCATAACAGTATTCAAAATAGAAGCAAGTTTCTGGTGGTGTCCAACAATCCTACAGATAAAAAAAATCGGTCATTCACCTCATGGCTATTTGGCAGATCATGTTGTTCACGAAATAGCTGCCAAATAGTTTGCTATAAATGCAGTTGATACAATTGACAGTTATTTCAGACATTTTGACATAAAAATTTAGTTCTTTTTATCTTCCCTTTCCTCTCACATTTCTACAATTCATACTATATATATATATATACATATATATATATCTACACATACTCTGTATTTATATCTTTAGTTACATGGTTTCCACACTGTTAAATACAATAAGGCTAAAAGGGTGAATGGATCCATCAGGATTATGAAGCCAGAAATTTCGGGTTCCAAGTATGGTGCTGAAATAACTAAACTACCCTGAAATTCTTGGGGAATGTCCTGGCTATAGTATTAAGGAAATTTACACCAAGCATGCAGCACGGTCACCTCCTTCTCTCCCTTCCTTAAAATATGGGCAGAGTAATCACAACATGATTGAATTTTGTATTAAGTTAGAGAGGGATATAGTTAAATCTGAGGCAAGTATTTTGAATTTAAATAAGGCTAATTTTGTGGGTATGAGGAAAGATCTGGGTAAAATAGACTGGAGAATCAAATTAGGAGGTAGAACGGTAGACCAACAGTGGCAAATATTTAAGGATGTAGTACAGAATTCACAGAGGTTGCATATTCCCCTGCGGAATAAGAGGACCGCGGGGAAAGCAATTCATCCGTGGCTAACTAGAGCAGTTAGGGAAAGTATAAAATTAAAAGAAAAAGCTTATAAAACTGCCAAGAAAAGCAGCAAATCTGAGGACTGGGAGAGTTTTAAGAACCAACAAAAAATAACTAAAAAGCTAATTAAGAGTGAAAAAATGGAATATCAGGGCACGTTAGCTCGGAACATTAACTCAGATTGCAAAAGTTTTTATAAATATATTAAGAGGAATAGGCTAGTGAGAGTAAATGTAGGTCAACTTCAGGCAAAGACGGGAGAAGTTGTAATGGGGGATAGTGATATGGTGGAGTCCCTAAATGAATACTTTGCGTCTGTCTTCACCCTAGAAGAAACAACAAGTCTGCCAACAATAGGGATACATCAAGGGGTAAACGACAGGGAGCAACTTAGGGAAATCTTCATTAGCAGAGAATTGGTGCTAGGGAAACTGTTAGCATTAAAAATTGATAAATCCCCTGGTCTGGATGGCTTGCATCCCAGGGTCTTAAAAGAGGTAGCTTATGAGATAGTGGGGACCTTGCTTCTGATCTTCCCAAATTCCTTGGATTCTGGAACAGTCCCCATGGATTGGAAGATCACAAATGTCACACCACTATTTAAAAAGGGTGGAAAGGAAAAGATGGGGGAAATCTAGGCCAGTTAGTCTGACATCAGTGATAGAATTTGTTTTAGAATCCTTGATTAAGGATGTTTCAGTGGGGTATTTAGGGGAGCACGATATAATTAGGCCAAGTCAACATGGCTTTACAAATGGGAAGTCATGTTTGACAAATCTCATAGAATTATTTGAGGATATTTTGAGTAAACTAGATAGGGGTGAATCAGTGGATGTAGTCTATTTGGACTTCCAGAAGGCATTCGATAAGGTGCCGCATAAAAGGTTGATCCAAAAGATAGGGCCCCACAGAATTGGGGGGAACATATTAACATGGACTAGGGAATGGTTAACAGGTAGGAAACAAAGAGTAGGGATAAACGGGTCTTTCTCAAATTGGTGGGATGTGACAAGTGGAGTGCCACTTGGGCCTCAGCTATTTACCATCTACATCAATGATCTAGATAAGGACATCGAGCTTAATGTATCTAAATTTGCTGATGATACAAAACTAGGAGGAAGCGTTAATACCAAGGATGACATTTAAAAAATGCAGTGTGATATAGATAGGTTAGGTGAGTGGGCAGGTAGATGGCAGATGAATTATAATGTAGGGAAGTGCGAAGTCATCCACCTGGGTTGCAAAAACATCAGAGCAGGATATTTTTTAGAGGGGGAGAGATTGGAAAATGTTAGCGTCCAGAGGGACTTGGGTGTCCTTGTACACCAAACACAGAAAGTTAGTATGCAGGTGCAGCAGGCAATTAGGAAGGCTAATGGTATGTTAGCTTTCAGTATGAAAGGGTTAGAGTATAAGAGGGAAATCTTGCTGCAGCTGTATAGGGCCCTGGTGAGACTGCACCTGGAATACTGTGTGCAGTTTTGGTCTCCTTATTTAAGAAAATTATGTACTTGCCTTGGAGGGAGTGCAGTGTAGATTTACTAGGTTAGTATTTGGAATGAGGGGGATGAGTTATGACAATAGGTTGATTAATTTGGGCCTATATTCGCTGGAATATAGAAGAATTAGAGGGGATCTTGTAGAAACCTATAAGATTATTAAGTGGCATGACAAAGTAGATAGTGGGAGATTGTTTCCCTGGTTGGAGAATCTAAAACCAGGGGTCACAGTCTTAAAGTTAGGGGTCAACCCTTTCACACTGAGTTGAGAAAAAACTACTTCACTCAGAGGGTGGTAAATATATGGAATTCTTTACCCTAGAGGGAATATGTTCAGTCTTGAACATATTCAAGACTGAGCTAGATAGATTTCTCATTTATAAAGGGATTAAGGGGTATGGGAATAAGGCAGGTAGCTGGAGTAGAATATCAGCCATGATTGAATGGCGGGGCAGGCTCGATGGGCCGAGTGGCCTACTCCTGCTCCTATTTCTTATGTTCTTATGTTCTATGTTCTGAGGGTTATCAGCTGTTCAGTGAAATGCCATATCCTTGCAAAAACATCCATTCATAGTAAGGAATCCTTACCGGTTCGATACACAAAGTTTCCATCTGTTTCAGAGGAAGAGGGTGATGCTAGTTCTTCTTCGTATTCATTGGAGCTGAAGGATCCTGAATGGTTCCTTTTCCTGTCGCTGGCTTTCAAGGCTGCGTTGGATGCCATGACGTGCCTTAGGGAGTCATTCAGATAGCGATGCAGCAAGCTGCTCTTGTATTTTGGTGGAGACACATAATCTTCATTGACGGTAGTGCCAACCCTTCCCACTGCCTTCAAAATTGGATTTTCCTTTTTAGTTACAGCCTGGACTGGCTTGTTGAATTCCTCGTCATCTGCAGGATTCCTTGGAGGGTGTTCTCCATCTATGATTTACAAGGTAAAGTTATAAGAAACTCATTGACAGTCCAATAGTTGGGTACTTTGGGAGATACAAATTGCACTTCTCCATTCATTTGAACATATGGTTCAATCCTTATGTGTATAGAATGTAGTGTAGCTGACATGATGTAATGGACTAACCAACAATTTACACCCAGTTTAAATCCAAGTTCAACTTATGATACACTTATCCTTGAAGGCGATAAGCACACCTACATTCTTATTTCAATTAGATGTAGTGATGAATTTGTATGGGCTATTTGAATGGCACTCAATATGGTTTAATCATTGATGCTTACAAGCTACAGTTGTTACAATAACAGTTACTTCCGGTTCACAAATTTGCATTGCGAGATTCGCAGCTGGCAAACCTTGAATCCCAAGTCAGCAACATCTGTCAAATAGCTAGTGAGGAAAAGGTCAGCGAGGAAAATGTCAGCAAGGAAATGGTCAACAAAGAAAAGTCAAGTAGGAACCATTTCATTCCCAATTTTTACTTTGCCAATTTGGGAATTCTCAAACCGGAAGTTTGCCGGAAGTTTGCTGCCATCAACGTAACATCAAACTATAATACAGTACTGAAGTAAAAATGTTTGCATTTGACATAGTGCCTTGTCACGTTGTTGAGATACAAATACAAAAGAAAATACAAATATTCGAGATGTCCCAAAACGACACACAATATTGTAGGTGTGGTCACACCAAGGCCCTATACAGTTGCAGCAGGATTTCCCTACTATTGTACTCTAATAGCTTTGTAATGAACGCTAACATGCTGTTAGCCTTTCTAATTGCTTGCTGTACCTGCATACTAACTCTGTGATTGGCATACAAGAACACCCTAATCACTATGAATACTAACACTACCTAGTCTCTCCCCCTCTAGAAAATAATATGCTTTACTATTTTTTCTACCTGGTGTGAATAACTTCACACTTACCCACATTATACTCCATCTGCCACCTTCTTGCCCACTCACATAATCGGTCTATACCCCTTTCCATTCTTCTTGTGTCATGCTCACAGCTTACTTTCCCACCTAACTTCGTATCATCCAGGGAATTTAGATACATTAAACTTTATTTCCTCATCTAACTCATTGATGTAGATTCTTAGAATCCATTCTGGGCCTACAATGTACACAAGTATTCATCTCGCTTCAGATTGAAAAATGGTGGACCCTGAGTCCCAAGAAAGAATTACGTTACATTACCGGGGATAACAGTCCTTAAAAAAAATACTTTGGTCACTCAATTCACGACTGTTTGCGGAACTCTGCTGTGTGCAATTGGCAGCCATGTTTCGCCCAAAAATATACAGTCAATTCACTTTACAGTATATTCTGTGAAGCGCTTTGAGACGTCTAGAAGACGTGAAAAGCACTATATCAAATGCAAGGATTATTATTAATATCATTATTATTAATTTAACACCAGCAACAGTGCTGAAACATCATAAACTTTATCCCATTCTTCGGATCCCAGCAACTCAATTTCATAGGTAAACCGCTAGAATCGTTTCACATAGGGCATTCATAAAATATAATAAACTTATTACAGATGGAAAAAGCAGATTTGTTTCACGATGGTCTTAGAAAGGTTCCTGCATATTTCTGCCATATCTTTTGCGCAGTCTTTTACCATTTGTTTACTTTTGAAGAAAATTACAAGTAAGAGATTGTTCCAACATATCCACGTTTAATCCTTTGGATCCCAACTAATTTATGTTTAATCCCTAGATAGCTATGTCCTAGCATTTAAAATCAACAGGAATCTGCCAGGTATGCTCCATTTTCTCATGTAAAATGTGAACATTTTGTTACAAGAATTCACTTCCCAAATATTTGGACCTAGCACTTTGAGCCATGGGATCAATTATGCCATGGATGGGCTTTAAATGTACATAGGCTCCAGGAAAAACATCATAGAAAAATTAACTCCAATTACAGTAGGTGGAATACATCATTTTGTATTATGCACCTATAATGGTTTTACATGAATCTTCAATGAAGTTACATCTAATATAAACAGCACATTGGCCTGAATATGTATTTAGCTGAAATTGAAACAAGATATTTAAAACAGGTTTTCTAGTCCATCCTCATAAGAATTTTTTTTCCCTCGACAGCTTCCTGTTCATTGAAACATTGCATCTATTTTGGACACAAACTCGCAAGAGCAGATACACTTTTCGACTGCTATTTGGCCTAATAAATATGCATGAAATGCAGTAATGGTGCTTTAAACCCAAGGTGTGATTGGATGAGAAGTCACCTAAACAGTTTTTAATTTCTCCTTCAAAAGATAACACTTTGGGTCAGTTGACATCATTGGGGGAAATAAAATAAACGTTGCTATTTAGAGATGCTACTCGCTCAATAATAGTCTCTGCCTGACTGTGTGTGATCACTTTAAAATGCTCCTATGCTTCCAAAAAGAGACAAACACATGAACTGAAAGAGACGTGAAGCAGAAACGTATTCAATAAAATTGCCACATCATTGTGTAAAAACGCATTTGCTTGCTCCTGCACTGCGCAGCACATAGTGCACAGCCATTAAGATCATTGAATTGGACATGACCCACTGTAAGCCAGAATAATTTTGCCATAAGATCGTAGAGATATGGCCAGGCTGACAGTCCCCTTAAGGTTTACAATTGGAACAACACAAGAGTTGGCAGGAACACAAGGGCTGCTGTAGCTACACTTCAACATTGTGTATCAATCAAACTGTCTGTGCAGAATAGCAATAGCAAAGTTTATCACACCACTTCTCTTGTCTACTGAACTTTCCTACATACTTACATAGTTCTCTCTTTGGAAACATATTTTATTCCAAGTTTAAATTAACAAAATTGTATTTGGCTTTGTATAAAAATAGATGCGTTATGAGTAGAGTGTAGCTGTACACAACCGTAATATAACAAAACATCTTGTGAATTTGACCTTCGTGACGGCTGAAAGGCCCAGAGAAACGTGGCCTCCAAGAGGACGAAAGCCTAAGGTCTTCCAGTGACCAAATCTTTTCTCTATCAAACCTGGAGCAGCAGTTAAGAGTGAACACTAAGTTTTGAGCTGTGTGTACAAAGAAAGGGAGTCAAAGATTGTGACTGGCATGGGTCAGCGAGAGCTCCACAGAAAGAGAGCTAAGAGAGTAAGTGAGTAAAGCTTTGCCACAGGAGTATTCTGCAGACGTTTTGAATATACAATCTAGAAAATGTTAACTCTGGATCATCTTTTGTTTTCCAGCCAGCTCTCTGGGCGCTGTTCTCATCAAGATTTTTTTTTAGAAGAGAAACAGCCTAACTCCCCCCGCTCCACTCTTTTATATGACAGAATGTCTCTAAATCCCCCTCATCTAATCCAATGGGACGTAATACCTTTGTACTTGCCGTCTGTCAATGGGATATATTATTTCATCAAGACATTGCAGAATCTACAGTAATCCTGGGCAGAACTTGTTGTTGTGACAAGTGAGAAATAAGATCACTTTTCACGATAATCCCCACACGCTTCACCAGAAATGTTAACCACATTTGCTACTTGTTTGTCCAAGTGTAACTTGGTTGCAATTACCAATCCAAGGGCCTCGATGTTTCAAAGTGAAATAAAGCTCCAGAGCATTATGAGGAGAGATAGGTGGCCAAGCTTTTCTTATATATCAATTTATTCCCTTTGCTGTTTTACTACAGAAGATAACTCACCACTTTATTACACTCTCCTGCTTATAGCTGACTCATTTAACAGGCATTTTATCTATCATGTTTCCCACCATGTTATTTTAAGTTCTGAGGGTTTAAGATTATCGTCTTAACATTTAAAATTGTGTGGATTCAAAAAAATTATTAAAATCACTCATAATTTGGGACTCAGTTTTCCTCAGTATGTAATTAATACAATACTAAATAACCTTGGAGAACGTGCTTCAAAGTGAATCATTCAATGAGGACTTCAGAGCAACTTCATTGAGTAGCTGGCTCACCCACAACAACCATGACATTCATTGCTGGCAAAAATACAGGAGATAAAATGGAATCCAATGTAATAAAACTGTCCCCAGCTACTCCACGCTCTCGCTAATAGAACCAGCGAAATTGAAATGACTACCAGACAGATTTCCTTCTTGTACGTTATCATTGTGAATTTCCACGTTGTGTTATTCATAATAATAATAATGATAATCCTTGCATTTGATATAGTGCTTTTCACATCTTCTAGACTTCTTAAAGTGCTTCACAGAATATACTGTAAAGTGAATTGACTGTATAATTTTGCAGGTGAAACGCGGCAGCCAATTGCGCACAGCCGTATCCCACAAACAGTCCTGGATTGAAATGACCATTTATTATAGGTTTTTGTTTCTTGAAGGATTATTATCAGGCTTGTGGTGTCAGGAAACTTGCCCAGGGTTTTGCCTTGACCTGCCTGGATTCAAAACACAGGTCTCATGCCTATAAGGCGAGTGCTCTAACCACTGAGCTACAGGACTCCACGTGTTGGCTTGGTTGTTAGTAGTCTTCAGTCTGAGTTAGAAGGTTCAGGGTTTAAGACCCATGCTAGGATTTTGTGCTCATTGAGACTTTGAACTCTCAAGAGTCTGGCTTGACACTCCAATATAGTACTGGGGGCGTTCTGCATTGCTGGAGCTCTCAGGTGAAATGTGGAGTCCTGTAGCTCAGTGGTTTGAGCCTGTGAGACCCGTGTTCAAATCCAGGCAGCTCAGGGCAAGGTAGAGATTGAGGGAGAGTGTGCCAGAGTTTCAGGCTGTAGTGGCTGAATGCTAAACCTCTAATGGTGGAGGTCAGAGAGCTAGGGGGGTGCCAGAGAGTGAAGGGATTTGGACACGAGGCTGAGGATCTTGAAGTCTATCCAAAAAAGAGTTTACCCTGCTGTTCTAGCCAACAATAATAGAATCATGAAACTATATAGCACAGAAGGAGGCCATTCAGCCCATCGTCTCTTTGAAAAGAGCTGTCCAAATCAATCCTACTTCCCCGCTCTCACACCATAGCCCTACAAACTTGTCCTCCTCAAATAATGAACTACTTCTCTCTTAATGGTTATTATCAAATTGACTTCTATCATCCTTTTAGGCAATGCATTCCAGATCCAAACAACTCACTGCGTGAACAAATTCCTCTTTTCCTCCCTCTATTACTTTCAACAGTGTTAAATCAGTGACCTCGGATTATTGACTCACTCGCCAATGGAAATACTTTCTCCTTGTTCAATCGATTGAATCCTCCCATAATTTTGAAAACCTCTATTAAGTCTCCTCTTAAACCTTCTCTGCTCCAAAGAAAATAATCCTAGTTTATCTAGCCTCCCTTGGAAACTAAAGCCTCATTCTTGGTACCATCCTGGTAAATCTCACTTGCACCCTCTCCAATGCCTTGACATCCTCCCCAAAGTGTGGTGCCCAGAACTGAGCACAGTACTCTAGCTGAGGCCTAACCAGTGTTTTATAAAGGTTCATCATAACTTCCACGTGGAAATTTCCTTTTGTCTAGAGTGGGATGCACACTCTACCTGGAGGGACCCACCTTGTTCCCTTAATTCTGGAGAGTATTAGGTATAAGTTGGCAAGAGCTAAGGCTCGGGTACACCAGAGAGTATTGTTTGAGTTTAACCAGCTGAAACCGCATAGCTTGCTATTGACAGCATTGCCTGGCAAGCTCCCTGTTGCTTGTCCAGCAAGGACCACCCTACTCGTTAGGGCTATGGCTTGTAGCCTTAACTTCCCCTTCGGTTATTAAAATGCTAAATGCAATACACCAAAGAGAAGCATTATCTGTTTAAAACCAAACTTTCTACTGCCTGATTATTGACGATAGCAGCAAATAGTCTGCAATAAATTACATCAATGGACAATAAAATATACACAGTAACTCATAAATGTCACTAAACTAAAGTCTGGTAAGAATGGCGAAAGCATTGCCTGTTTTTCAATGAAATAATGCTGCTCTTACAGTCAATAAAGTATTGCAACTCGTCCCTAGAGTGACATTGTGTCAACAACACTTATTAAATATCGCTCCCAATTACTTTCCTAATCCTTAGCACAAAATGTCCGGCCACATGTCTCCACTGCACTTATTATTACCCAGAAAAATAAAATGTTTATAAACTGCCTGATATACTACTTTGAAAAGGCTATAATATGAAAATGCTATGAGAAAAGAATGCAATAAATTTGTAGTTTAAACCCATAGCCACACCTGTGGCACATATTACATGCATCATGGAGTCCCGTAGCTCAGTGGTTAGAGCACTCGCCTTACAAACGTGAGACCTGTGTCTCGAATCCAGGCAGTTCAGGTTGAAATCTTGAGCAAGTTTTTTTACTCCACACGCCTAATAATAATCCCTCCAAAAATAACCTATAATAAAAATTGGTCATTTCAACCCACGATTGTTTGTGGGAGGCTGCTATGCGCAACCGGCTGCTGCATTTTGCCCACAAACATACAGTCAATTCACTTTACAGTGATGTAGTGCTATGAAGCGCTTTGAGACATCTAGAAGATGTGAAAAGCGCTATATTGAAATGCAAGGATTATTATATTATTGTTACTCAACGCATCTTTTGGCTAAATCACACATTTCACTGAGAGAGAGTCCAGATTTGTAATGATTCCCAACAAACTGGTTATATCTGTACGTAGTTGTTGAAACACAAGAATATAACATATTTTAGGAACATGAAGATAATAATAATAATCCTAGCATTTGATAACGTGCCTGAGACATCTCAAAGTGCTGCACTGTTTATATTGTAAAATAAATTGACAAACAAAGGCTGAATTGTGGAATAAGGAAACTTGACCAGCATTTTGAACTGACTGACCAGGAAGTTCAACGAGCCAAATAAACCATCCTTTTTTGGTGCCGAATTCTATCAACCAGCGGTTCCAAACATATCCCTTAATCCTTTCTCTCTTCAGGAACACATCATGTGGCATCTTGAATCCATTTGTATCAGCTTCTTCCCATCCTTTGCAAGGAACTTATTCTACAACCTCTTCACCTTTTATTCAAAATCATTTCCGCCAAACCTTCCTCCAACATTCCAATAGCTGACTGGTTCAACACTTCCAACCTGTACCTAATACTCTCCAGTTGGGGAACAGCAAGTAATATAATATAAGAATAATCCTTGCATTTGATATAGTGTTTTTCACCTCTTATCGCCACCTCAAAGCTCTTCACAGAATATATGTACTGTAAACTGAATTGACTGTATATTTGTGGGCGCAACGCGGCAGCCAATTGTGCATTGCAGTGTCCCCACAAACAGTTGTGGATTGAAATAACCAATTTTTATTATTGTGTTTTTTGGGGATGGATTATTATTATTGTTATAAGATTCCTCCAGAGAGGATTCCCTTCCAGACACAGGAGCATACGTATGTGGAACTCAGTTGTGGCATACATATGTGGAACTCGCAATTTGATGTGGGTATTCGTAAGCACAGTGATGGGTTTCCAAAGCAGCTAGTTGATAAAAAAAAACATAGTTTCCTCTATCCCCTTCTCTACAATGAACAATTTTCTGGCAGTGTATTGATGTTGTCACATCCCTTTAAACTTCATTTGCGACCGAAACTGACCTTTTTGTAACCAAACTTCAATCTGGAATATCATTAAGAGCTCCTGTAGCTCAGTGGTTAGAGCACTCGCCTCACAAGCATGAGACCTGTGTTCGAATCCAGGCAGGTCAGGCTGAAACATTGGGCAAGTTTCCTTATGCCACATGTCTAATAATAATCCGTCCAAAAAAAACACACAATAATAACATTGATCATTTCAATCCACGATTGTTTGTGGGGCACTGCTGTGCGCAATTGGCTGCCGCGTTTCACCCACAAATATACGATCAATTCACTTTACAGTATATTCTGTGAAGCGCTTTGAGACATCGATTAGATGTGAAAAGCGCTAGATCAAATGCAAGGATTATTATTTACTGTAAGAACTCAAATGTTGTCATCTTGGAAATTTATACAACAACTTGCACTTATGTAGTGGCCTCCGTGCAGGCACTAGTGTCTTAAGTTTATGTGGCTCACGCGTTATGTTTCTTCTCTGGATTTCATTTCTAAAGGAAAGATATCAATATTATATATATTACTGTGATACATATTTAACCGTGGATCAAATACACTATAAACACGGAAATTTGCTTTAAATTGCACCATCGACAAACTAGATATTTAGATATCTTGCTTTGTATTTTAGGTATCCAACAATGAGCCAGTTTGCAGTTGCACCATCTTTTTGCTCAACGTTTAATGCAAAGTGATCATAAGTGATATTTGGTGAAGGAGCAAAGGGGGAGTTTTGGAGGAATGTTTTGACACAGTGGGGGTTTAGCATGTGGAATGCCAGCCAGGAGCGTTGGTTAAGCGAGGATTTATATTAGCTTTCAAGAGGGAACTAGATAGATATCTTAAAATAAATAATTAGTAGGGGCACAGTTATGGGGGAGGTCCAGGTATATGGGATTGAAGGAATTGCTTCTTCTTGGAGTCAGCACATACAGCACATACACAATGGGTTGAACGGCTCTCTTCAGTGCTGTAGAGTCCAGTAGTTCAGTGGTTAGAGTGCTCGCCTCACAAGCGAGAGACCTGGGTTCGATTCCCAGCAGGGCGTATCCCGCAAGAATTTTTTTAATAATAAAAACAGTCACTTCAAATCCACGACTGTTTGTGGGACAGTGCTGTGTGTAATTGGCTGCCGTGTTTCGGCCACAAATATACAGTGAATTCAGGCGCTTTGAGTCATCTAGAAGATGTGAAAACTCTATATCAAATGCAAGAATTATTATTATTATAAATTCCATGGTTAAGCTATACATTATAGCTATATAACAGTTACTAAGAAGGAACAGGAAAACGTCTATGTTCCATCGAAAAGTTATCTGTGCTTATTCTAAGTCACGTCATGTTTTGCTGTCGATATTTCCTAACCATGCTATTCGTTTTTTCTGTATGGATCACCATTAATGAACAGCAGGTTGCGGAGTATGGTAAGAGGTAATAGATGTTTTGTGATAACGCAATACCAGTTAAAGACAAAACTTATTCCATGATGAGATTAAACAAAAATGTCATACCTTCAGAACACGAGTCATCACTGCTAATACTCAGTCGTTCTGCGTTGCCCTGAACATACTTGTTATATAACTTTATTCTCAATGCCCAGCTCAAATCTGGTTGTCTAACAGTATTCTTCAAGCGACGCCTTGCATTTGCAAACCAGTTAGATACCTAAAGGAAAAACATACGGTTTGTGTTTTGAAATTATATATAGATACATACATATATATATATACACACACACGTATGTTAAATAACACCATAACAAGGAATCTTTTGTTCAAGCAATGTCTGTTATAATTACTACAAAAATACTAACTGGAAGCACTATTATCCGCAAACAATAATGGACTGCTTTTTGTCTTGTGTGTTAGTAAGAATTCATTTCAAACACATGAAATTAGCTGTTATTTAAACATCAATCATGCCAATCAAATTCAAACGTAAACATTTGTTCCCCCCAATTGTACAGGTTTATTTTTGTTACTTACGGTATTTAACAGTGACTTAACAAGAACAACTTGCATTTATATAGCACCTTTCATGCGGATAATGTCTTGGAGTGTTTAACAGCGGTGGAACTTAACGCTGAGTGAGAGAGAGAGAGAGAGAGAGAGAGAGAGAACTCCTCACTACAGTAGTTTGGGAATGTTTATGCATTTTTAAAATATATGGCACAGGCTCTAACAGTTGTTAAATGTTTGAATTCCTGAGGTAAGATTCTAAAATTAACCTGTGATGTGATAAACTCATTGGTGAGGTTATCACATCACAGAAAATGTCATTCCTGTTAATGTCTCAGTCAGTGTTGAACTACCCAGCCCTCTCCCCACCCCATTCACCAATGTCTTTGCTACATTGATTCCTCTTGAAACTGTCCATAGTCCCCATTGCACTTGCCACTTGCTGTTGGTCAGGATTTGATCATGAAATATCGCAATCAGATAAATGTGGTCGGTCATTCATTGGGGGACATTGCTGTATGCAAATTGGCTGCTGTGTTTGCCTTTAGAAATACAGAGTCACTACGTTCAAACAATTAATCCTGTGAAGCACAGTCAAGTGGTAAGGACTGTATCAAATATAACTAGTATTATTGTCATGAAGTTGGAAGAAACTAGATATCAACAGGGGAGGAATTTTCCTGTAATTACAACTAAAGTTAATCAATATTTCACTTTTTAAAGACATTCATTTTAGTTGCAATACTAATTTTCCTTAATTTAAGGGATTGCTTTATGATAGTGAATTGAATACATGCCCAGTATAAATAGCCTGATTTCAGAAAATATTGCATCGATTATTTGAAGGGAAATCTTTAATATCTCAGACCTGTTTTGGAAATTTACAAATGGAACAGTATGTATATATATATCTATATATATATATATATAATGAATTATGGCCAATTTGATATTAATGCTCAACTAATTAATTCATATTAATTAATATCATTTGTTTTTCCGTTCACGGCGTGAAAAGGGTTAAATAAGTAGATGGAATGAAGGAAAGACAGGATTTGCAGGCCACCATATGTTGCACTGAGAAGGCTCACTTGGCTGCTCCTTGAAGCCAAAATTGACTTTGTGCTCTCTGTGCAGATACTGAGGTAGAACGTGGCAGGGACTGCATCATGCTGATTGTGGTCACGGAGGGATCAGAAGACATGTAGCCAGCAGCAAGCACTGTCTAAACAGCACAACTGTTCTGCCAGCTGGAAGAAACCCCAAAGTTTAAGCGATTGACACACTCAAGCAACTCTAGACAACTAGTCTGTTAATGTTATTTAATCTAAAAGACATGAGCAGAGCGAAATCAAATGCAAAGATTATTATTATTATTGAAACTCCGTGTTCTAATCGTCTTTTAACATTGACCGCAAATTTTATTCCGATTGGACTGTTGCAAGTGGCTGAGATTTTAAGAGTTGGAAGAAGCGCGGTGGACTGAATCATTCTCCCAAACACAAAATCTCACATATGTAAAGATTTGTTTTAGTTGAAGGTCACCAAGAGATGTGGGTTATTTATTAATAAATACCACACAGCAGTTTAGTGCGCAAAATAATAAAGGAAAGATTATAAAAATAAAATCTGGATTAAGTTAGGACTCCGATTTTATTGACCTCATAATTTATGTCAGACAACATCTATTAGACACAGGAACCATTTATAGTTCACATATGACTGGACTGTTTGCTATGGAAACTTTAAAGCAATTACTATGTGGTGGTTTGTATCGTATATCACGCAATTCAGTAATCCAAGCCTACAATAAACATAGAATCTTGAGTCTAACAATAAGTGAATCTGATCTTGCTTCCAAATCGCCTGAATGTTGCAATGAAAAATATTGCCGTTTGCTTGCACTCTTTAATGTGGACACCCATTGAAATGCAGTACGCCAGTGTTAAACAACATATCAGCAAACAGGATCAATGTTTTTTTGTTCCCCACTGAGGAATCTTTGGTCAAATATAGCAGGATAACACTAAAAAAACAAGGCATCGATTGTGTTATTGAGTCAGTAGTTGCAGACTTTTGCCGTGATGGGGTGGAATAAAATACATTCAAATGGAATTTGTACAGTAGTGTACAATCCAGACACTAGTCTGGAGCAAAGCAGCTTGTCCCCTCACAGTGACGTTAGAGTTTTAACCAGTAAAAGGTAATTTGTTGAAAGCGTAAGGCTGAGGCATTTGATGAGGAACAAGGAGTTTGATTGTAAAAGTGATTTTAATGGAACCTGTTTTGTCATTGAAAGAGAAAAGCGGACAGCCAAAAATCATCAGGTTCCACTGAAATATCATATGTGAAAAACGTATGTATATTTCTGTCTATGTGCATGTACAAAACATCAGTTTAAATGAAGAGATAACATACCCCACCCCCTCATATTGAATATTTAAATGTTGATGTTCCTGATTGATTAACCTTGATCCGTGGGCAGGAAAGGTTTTAAAATTCCAACTTGATTTGGTCAGTCACGAGCCTGGTTAGTCACTCCAAGTGGCTACAGCATGGCAAGCATATAATAATAATATTATTAATAATAATAATAGGTTCTGACTGCCCAGCAGTAAGTATAACTCACTAAACTAACTTTACTAGAAGGAGAGGTTAGTTAGAGAGACAGATCATCGGACAAGGGGTACAGAGCATCTTCTGACTGAACAGAAAACATCCCTTAGCAGATCAAGAAGTCTAATAAATAGGAAATTGAGTCGATGGCTCCAAAACAAAGAGTAAGTATAAGATGTGCCGTCATAGGAATAAAAGAGAATTTAAGAGAAACTTCTTCATGCAGAGGGTGGTGAGAATGTGGATCACACTGCAGGAAACTGTGGTAGAAGCAAACGGCATCAATGTATTTAAAAAGAAACTTGATGCACACACGAGGGAGGAGGCAATAGGAGGGGTAGGGGCTTGCATACAGTATAAATTTTTATCTCCTAAGATATGAAATAATTTGATGGCTTAACTGATTTCAACCCATAGTAAAGGTGGCTGATCAGGAAAATAATATATCAACAAATAATATATCAACAGCTTGCATTTATGTAGTGCCCTTTATGAGGATAGCATTGCAAGTGCTCAATAAAGCATATTGAATATTAATTTATTATGGAATTGCTGCCCTCTAACCTCTATCAATAATAATACAATTCAAACCAATAATAACCAATGTTAAAATCTGTTTGTCTGGAAAAGGTTTAGAAACAGCTGAACAACTCTGTCTATTGTATCTCGTGCTTATTCAATATTTAACACAAATGGAGTTTAAATTAATTCAGCCTGTTTTAATTTGCCTTTCTATATATATATATGTCCACAGAGCATACCAATTTTTTTTTGCATGCAGTGTTGTTGCCAGTTAAATCTTATAATGTTAAAATGTAGTTTGAAAGATCAACAGATGTACTCATTAGAAATAGTTATTTATGATGAAACATAATTGCTGTCATTCTTTTCTTTTAAATAACGACATATTGACTGCTGATTGCTTATATTGTATTCAGCAGATGAACAAGTAACGTAAAATAATCCAAGTAAGGAAATATTGGACATGTTGTACAGTATTAAACAGAGGTTTCATTGCTTTTCACTTTTTTCGCCTAATGTTTGTTCACGTTTAATGACAATTAACTGACATAATGATAATCCACAGGAGTGACCAGTGTAGTCAGAAGCAGGAATAACAAATAATATGTGAATGGCGCCATATAAATGTAATTTGCTCCTACATTTTATATATATATTTACAGTAAAAGCTTGGTTATCCAGCACTCAACCAACCGGAACGCTCAACCAACCGGTATCTCCCAATACAATTCACCATTCCAGCAACCAGATCTCATACCGGAGCCATCCGGCACACTCCCGGTATGATCACTTTGCACATGCGTGCGCACGCGTACTTATTAAACTTACCGAACAAGATTTTACCGAGTATGCTGGAATGCTTTATTGGTAAGCATCCGTACAATATTCTGTTATTACAGTATTTAGTCTATTATTAATATGGTACGTTTTAAAATAAGTACATTTTTTGTGTAGGATTTTCGGCAACTTGCCGCTCGAGTATCCAGCATATCTGATTAACTGGCACTGGTCAGGTCCCGAGGGTGCCGGATAACAAAGCTTTTACTATATATATATATATGTATATATATATATATATATATATATGTAGATATGTGTGTGTGTGCAATACACAAGAGCAATGCCGTTACACTACACTGACGGTAACCAGGTTAAAATCATCAACAGCAACAACCACAAAATTACATTTTTAGAGCGCCTTTCACTTCGGGAGGAACTTTCAAGGCATCAGTGGGATTAACAAGCAATTGATTCTGGACATACCATACACAAAGGTTGCACAGTGTCAGCACTAATTTCTTCTCTGGTATCCATTGCTCAGATTTTAAAGTACTATCAATGATGTGAGTTGTGTAACACTGTATCTATTAAATCTTCGAGTTGTCTTCAGTGATAGAGTGGCTTAAACACCAGAGGACTGCGGCAATACTGTAAATGTGGGCAACCTGCAAGCTGTGCACACGAATATCGCGTTAAAGTGAAGTGAAGTTAGCTTACAACGGAGAGGGAGGGAGGGAAGTGAAGTGTTCTATCAATATAAGGAATATTCAAGTAAAACTCAGGGAAATTAAAACTGTGTTAAGTCAACATCAGATTGTAACACGAGAAAACTCTGCTGCGCCTCTTGAACACTTCACTCAAATTAATTCGGTTTAACCCTCTTAGCCGTAAATATATTTTTAATATAAAAAAAGTACATTCTCTCTCTCTTTCTCTTTTCATGCCGCCATGTAACAACACTGTTTTTTCCATTGCATATGACTTGCAAGTGTTAAAAATAAATAAAATAAATTGGTTAAATCTTATTTACTATAACTGAATGGTCAGACTGAGTCACAACTCGCATTGCTTACTTCTAAGTGGAGTCCTGTAGATCAGTGGTTAGGGCATTCGCCTTACCAGCGAGAGATCCAGCCAGGGTGAAACATTGAGCAAGTTTCCTTACTCCACACACGTAGTAATAGTAATCCCTCAAAAAAATATTGATCATTTCAATCCACGACTGTTTGTGGGACACAGCTGTGAGCAATTGGCTGCCGTATTTCGCCCACAAATATACAGTCAATTAACTTTACGGTTTATTCTGTAAAGCATGTTGAGACATCTAGAACACTTTAAAACGCTATATCAAATGCATGGATTTTTATTATTATTCTACACTGAGTGCCAATATTTCTGAAGCTTTTCTTAAAAGGGAAATATTTAACTAGGATTCAAAAGTGCAGCCATTAATCAAACATTCAATGACAACCCAATATTCAGAACCAATTGCTTCTTGGAGTCGTGGAAATGAATCTTTTGGTATTTTTGTTTTGTGTGCATTGAATGTTTGTGTTACTGACCACCCCATGCAAACTTTATGCAAATACAATGCTAAAATGATGCAAACATAATGCATGTTCAGCATAAAATACCACTGAATTGCCAAACAGCTATGATAATAATCCTTTACTCTACCATCTGTGTTTTATACTGTACGGGAGATGTGGAGTTAGTATTCCCTCAGGATGTGATCTTCAGACGCCGGTTGTAATGGAGGTAACTGAACCACTTCTGGGATTGCTTCCCCTCATAATAATAATAATAATAGTAATAATCCTTGCATTTGATGTAGTGCTTTTCATGTCGTCTAGACATTTTAAAGCGCCTCACAGAATATACTGTAAAGTGAATTGACTATATATTTGTAGGCGAAACACGGAAGTGAAATTGCACACAGCAGTGTCCCACAAACAATCGTGGATTAAAGTGACCAATTTATAATAAAAAAAATTTGAGGGATTATTATCAGGAGTGTGGAGTAAGGAAACTTGCCCAAGGTTTCACCCTGACCTGCGCCGAGAATCAAACCCGGGTCTCTCGCTTGTAAGGCGAGTGCTCTAACCACTCGGCTACAGGACTCCGAAATGAAAAGATCGCCAAAATTACCATTCACTCAACACACTGAATGTAAAGGATCGGTCAGAATACACATTTATTTTTAACTGAATTCATCGAGTCAATGAATCCGAACCCAGCTGTTATTTGTTGGTAGGGATATAATCAAAATTTGCCACAGACTTCTCTCGGGAGAAGTGTAAGATTTGTAACTGGATAGGAAAAGGGGAATAAAAACTGCCTTACTTGTACCAGGGTCATCTGGGATCCGAGAGCCAGGAGAATTTTTTCGGTCTTGGTTGGATAGGGATTGTCACGGTGTTTGTAAAGCCACTGCTTCAGAGGGCGAGCCATGTCTTGGAGTGCCTGCCGTTTGTGTCTCACCTTCCCACCGCCTTGCCGAGAACTGCAGACAATTCATTATCACAGGAGTTCATCAGGGCAAGACACACACACACACACACACACAGTATATACACACTCTCTCTAACCGACAAACGTCAGGAATGATGTGTGCACAGGGGAAACAGCTGTCTAACCATGATGAATTGTATGCAACGGCTATTTTGTTTTGTTCTGTATCTCATGCAATTCCACCCCGAAGATGAAACGAAAGGAAACATCACAAAGAACATAACATCTGCATTCCAATACTATATCACATCTGCATTTGTTTCTACCAAGAGTAAGAGGGCTACAGATTCCCACCAGGCAATCTACACACGCCGGCCGAGACAGCATTCATTCACTGCAAGGTGTCAACAAGCACTGAACATCTATCTAGACTTTAGCTGGCATTAAAAGATGTGCATATTTTAAGGGGAGACGGCAACTCGCACGCACTATAGTTATTACATTACTTATCAGTCAGAGATTGAATAGTATTTTCTGTGGTTTTGGTGGCTACAAAGGTAACTTAGATTAAAGTTTCAAACAGCATCCAGATATCAATAATAATAAAAATAACAATGAAGGAAATAGAATGGCCAGAACAATAATACAGTTGTCATTGTTCAATTTGCTAAAAAAAAAGTATTTTTGCAACAAATGGGTAAAATGCCGACACACTATGTAATATTAGGACAATAATAATGAGGATAATAATCTTTGCATTTGAGCAGTAATACTAATGGATACAAGATTGGTCTGAAGCGATGGACTTTGATGCTCTATTGTGCTATTTTTCAAGGTTTGGATGTGTCTTTCTATGTGCAGATACTGTTTAGCCTGGCAGGAGGTACAATAGTAAATACTTATAGATTTCTGTGTCCATGTATAAACGGTACCTCTCTCACCCAGTGTCTTTGCATTAATGATAATAATAATAATCCTTGCATTTGATATAGCGCTTTTCATGCCTTCGAGACGTCTCCAACCGCTTTTACGATGATGCTGTACAGAATATGCTGTAAAGTGAATTGACTGTGTACATGTGGGAGAAACGCGGCAGCCAATTGCGCGCAGCAGTGTCCCACAAACAGTCGTGGGTTGAAATGACCGATTTATTTATTTTTTCCCCCAAAAGAGATTATTATCAGGCGTGTGGAGTAAGGAAACTTCCCCAGTGTTTCTCCCTGACCTGCCTGGAATCAAACGCGCTCGCTTGTGAGGCGAGTGCTCGAACCACTTACTTTAGCTGAGTGTTTCATTGTGTACAGTATTTTTGAATGTGTTTCATGATGTGTAGTTAAGCTTGTTTTGGGCGGTAGGTGTACTGTGTATGAACACTGAACGCATGGACTATTGCAGTGCGTGTCTGCCTCTGCAGTCGAGAGACAGAATCTGGTGAATACAGTGAAAGAAGTGAAGTACAGTGTTGTAACTCTGTGCATGTTTCTCTGTGCATGTTCAGGCTGTGTCCTCCAGGTGTCACTGTGAAGCTGAGGGAAATTCTCTCATTAAAATACAAACACTTGTTTTCTGATCCTGTGATGATCTCTGACTCATGTTTTCACTGACAGTCCCTCTTGTTACATTGCTGACCCGCCACAAAATCACTAAGCTTTCTCCATCCGTGACCCCCCACCACTAACTCCCAGTGCATTTCATCAGAGAACTTTTTATAAATCCTCAAGTCATTCATTGGCAGTGATTTTTCAGTCTTGTTTGTGGCTGAATTAATGGCAGTCTGGCTTCCCTCTCACTGAAACCGTCTGCACTTCAGCAACACCCGACTATCAATTATCATTTGTCTGTTAACCAGATCGAACAGAAATCCATTTCATATTCTATCCAGATGTACTGCACACACGTCAGGCTATTATCTGCCACCCTGCATTGAAACGGTAACAGGTTGGACAATTAAATAAACTAGGCAAAAACCCTATCAACATAGGAGCAAACAAAAACAGTTGGTCGAATTTATTATGTATTATTTTACATATTTCTGTCAAACACACGGTACATTTGAATGGCTTGCAATGTAAGGTAATGTCATGCATTGTAGTGATCCACACCACACATTTGAGGGCAGACACCGCTGGAAAATAATAATTATCTCTATGATACTAATAGTCATGCACGATATTGCGAATGTTTTAACAGTGGAGTTGGATTAGATTCAGTAGATTCACGTCATTTTTTTGGGGGGTACTATTTGGCGGATTGTTTGAAAATCCAGGAGTATTTTTCTTTTGTACGAAACGCACATACAGAGTTTTTTTTTAAAAAAAATTTTCACCCAAAAAAATCACTCCCATCCTTAATCTATTCCACTAATCACTTGCCCTGTTAGCAGACAGTTCCCAAGTCTAACTGAACGTTCAGGGGAGGGAGGGAGGGAAATAAATCGGTGAAAGACAGAAAAAAAATGTTTTCACTGAAATGTTTTAGTTTTTATTTTAAGTTGATTTGATTTGATTTGATGGAAGGGGGGGGGGGGGGGGGGGGGGGTGAGGGAGAATCCTTTGAACCCGGGGGAATACAGGTAATAAATTATCCTAGATATGTTACTTTTACCACTCGTGTCTTCAGAAACTCACACACTTAAAGAAAGCGACTTTGGTGAACATTGTACTACAGTTGGCAATATCACTATTACATTATATTATATTATACAGTTTAAAAAAAACACGATGATTGTAGCGTTTGGGTAGCAATCTTATACCAGTCTTTGTCAGAGTTATTTACGAGACATTCTTTATGCTGAATGCCTTTTATGTTTAATAAATTTAAAGTCTAAAAGATATATTGATTTATATCTATGCAGTCCAGCCTTTCACACACACACACAGCATTTAAACAACGTTAGCTTTGAGTCCCTGTTACAAGCGAAATATATTAAAAACGTAAAGTAATGTCTTGTGAAATAGGTGAGGAAAGGCCAACAGTGAAGGGCGCTGAGAAATGGAACTTTTTGTTGCAAGAGGAAGTTGTACGATTTTCTTGACCTGAAAATACGAATCTGAACGATGAAATTCGTTTTATTTTAAGGAAACCCCCCCCACTATAGTATTATATATCTCTAATATATTATACACACACATAGAGAGATATACAGCTCTGGGCTGTGTACATATTATTATATATTGTATGTATTTATATTATTATTCTATCATTGGTTCTTAAATATATACATCTCTCACAGACCTAACGCGGAGTCGGATTGTACAGGAAATAAAAATGCGATTTCAAATTGAATGTCACCCTCTCCAATCCCCCCCACCCCTCCCCCCCAAAAACAAATAAGTTTGAAAGGAACATTAAATGTATGTATTGCTATGGGTGCCTCCAGCTGTCCAGCTAGTCCCCCCCCCCCCCCCCCCCCCCCCCCCCCCTGTCAGGCCTGAGGTACAGGAACATTTGTGGGTCAATGCGAGAGAGACACGAGTCGCAATCCTACCCTGATCTCCTCTGCCTCAGGCTCCTTTGGCTTTTGCTGGAGGGACTGTCGGGGATGAGCAGGTCTTGGTGTTGCTCGTCCATCACCTCCATGTAAGTCCTGCTGGTCCTCTCCACCTCGCCCCCCCTTCTCGTCAAACAGGACCTGGCTGGTGAACTTGTTGAACACGATGGTGGCCGTGTTCATGTTCATCTTCTCACTGAAAGCGGCTGGGAGATGTTGTTGGGGGCTGAGAGCGACCCTGCTTCGCACTGAGGAAACTGGGGGAGGAAGGAAGGGAGGGAGGGAGGGAAGGAAGGAAGGGGACAAGATGAAAGAATGACAGACAGACACACACACACACACATAGACACACACACAGGCTGACCGACACACAGACTCACTGACATACAGACTGACGCACAGACACACAGACTAATAGACAGACACACACAAGCTGATAGACAGACACACACACAGACTGATAGACACACACACACACACACATACACACACACACACATACACATACACACACAAACACATACACACACACACACACACACACAGACACAGACACACAAAAACAGGACAAACAAAGGCAAAAAAACACACAGAAAAGTAGCGGGCTCTTGCCCCTAAAACACAGACAAAATACAACACACTTTGCTCATTCCCAGTGAAAGGCGGTTGTGATTCCGTTTCTCTGGCAAAACCAGATTTGTGATTTTTTTTCCTCGCTCTCTTTTTTCTAAACCACCTTGTTTACCAGCCTCAAATATGCGCCATTCATAAGGTTTCAAAGAGAGGCATCGTTGGGTTTACTGTGACGGATTGTATGTCACTCGATATGTCAAGATTTCCAGCTGCTCAGACTAAAATATTTAAGTTAACAATTTAAGTCAGTAACTTCAAGATCAGCGGGTCTTTCTTTCCTGATTGTCACAGGGCAGGGAAATCAATATTTCCAGTATATATATATATTATATTATATATATAATATACACTCATA